>NIGB01000001.1:1790473-1833071 GCA_003055145.1 Escovopsis weberi | reverse complement strand
CGAGCCATGTCCAGTCCCAGCGATTACCCCCTATTCGGAGACTATCGATCTCATGCAAGCCGCACGATCTATTCCTCGCGGGTACGTCTTCGTGTCACATATGAATTTGACCGCAACTCCTAGGCACTAGCAGTCCCTGTACTCTGGCCCGGGGGGCGGGTGGTGGGGGGGCGGGTGGGGGTTGGGGGGGTGGGTGGGTGGTCGAGTCGGCCTGGCCTGACGCTTTTGGCATCTGTCAAGGTGATAGATATCAATGTGCGATGTGATGGGGCAGGGATTCAGCGCAGCCTTGTGATACTGACCCCATCACAAAAATCTCACGCTGCGGATGGTTCACGAGTTGCTGCCGCGGACTCAAGCTACATACTAGTACTGACGTGAGGGATGCAAGGCTCGAGCAGCCATCTGCAATAGATGTCTCGAACTGCGCCCGCAAAGCCTTGCTTCATCCATCACACGGGCTTCAAAGGCCGCCGGCTCCGCGGCGATTGCAGGGACGCGAGGTTGTGACACACCCGACGTCTAGGCTCGGAACTCCCAAAGCCTCAGACAGCTTCGGGCCACAGGCAGTGCGATCGAGGGGGAGACCGACTATGGCCAGGAACCCTTGCTCGGGTTGACAATTGTGGATGGGTCTTTTCCAAGGGCCTTGATTGATTGATTCTCCTCCACACACTGGAGTTGGTCGGCCGGATTCAACAAGTGGCAGTTCACAGGCAAACAAAATGCAAGAATGGAATCCGAGTGAATCACAGCAGCGGCGACGCCTCGCTGTACACCCTGAGGTTGACGGAAGAAAAAGGACGATCAATGCAATTGAAGCCGAGAAAGGCGGATAGCAAGGACAATCTAGTCGACAACACCAAAAACAAGCCCGGAAACTCCCTGATCTTTTCCCCAAAATTCTCCCCTGATTCTCAAGCCGTCAGCCCCTGAAAAAGCCCCGGACTCGTTTTCCCACTTCATACTACGACATATCCGTCCTTTGGTCTCTTCCATCATGCCCTGCACAGCCCTTGTCATCTCCAGCCCCTCACAGCTCGTCATTTCCCGGCTGGCACATGGAGCAGCATATGTGCTCGCACCGGAAGAGGCTCTTCTCCCCGCCGTCGCCGATCATGACGTTGCCGCACCGCCCCGTCCTGTTCTGCGTATACCCGCACCAGCAGCAGTTCCACGCGCCGCCGAGGTACCGGAACGGGCAGTTGGTGAGTGGGCAGGGGGGCGGCTGCTGGACATGGTCCCGGTGTCTCTTGTTGTTGTTGCCGCCGCCGTGGGCGAGGGCGAGGTAGGGGATCGTGTCGCGCGTGAAGTTCTTGCAGGGGATGCGGCCGTTTGTGGTGGCCTCGGCGCAGTAGTGCATCTGGGTCGAGGTGTGCTCGCAGACGAGGTGGTATGTGATCTGATGGCACATGGTGGAGGCTCATGGGCCTGAAGCCGGCCGCGGAGTGGTGGTTTCCTATGGGGGAGATGGAGAGGGAATAAAGAGGGAGAGACAAGAGTGATAAGAGAGACAGGAGAGGGAGGGAGAGAAAGGAGTCTGACTTCCTTTTCCTTTCTGCTCGGTGGTGAGATGCCTCGGCGGTTGAGAGGTCGACGTCTTGGCCACTCTGGATATTGAAAGGGGAAATAAAGGACAACGAGGGACGGTGTCGAGCTGCGTTGTGAAGAAGAAGAAGAAGAAGGAGAAGGAGAACAGGTCTGCAACGGAACGAGGAGCACCCAGGATGACTCAGTGCCAGCGATGGCTCAAGCAGCTCACCACCCCCAAATCCCCCCCTTTTTTTCTCCTCGACCCGAGCTTCGCTCCACCAAGACTCTTATAGATCTCGAGAAGGGAGCACACGCAAGCTACGAATATTGCGCGTCCCCCATCTTGATTTCCGTCCATCTCGATCGCGTCATCCCCAGGCTTCTCTCACCCGCAGCAGCTCGCTCAGCGGACGTGTATCATGGTATTGATGTATGTACATACACGTCTTGAGCTACATGCGTGGATGTGCCGCATATCGAGATGCAGATGCAGGTGCAGATCTAGATCGAGATGGCTTGCGGAGCGCACGAGCATGTATCACCCTGTTCAGTCGCTGAGAACACATACGAAGAAGACGAGAGAGAGAGAGAGAGAGAGATAGGAACAGGGAGGAGGAAAGGAGAGGAAGACAAGAGACACCGAGAAGAGAAGAGAAGAGAAGAGCGAGAAAGGAGAGACATACAGATACACGCCCAAAGCGCACCGAGGCGCATGAGGTCTGCGCACGAGTCTGGGATTCCAGATCTCAGCAAGGGCTTGGCTTGGCTGGCTTGATACCACTGGACTCCATGCATCATTGCGACATTTACTGATGCTTGTGCTCTAGCCGACGCCTCTATTCCGGGATGGGGCCAGCCCAGACGGGGAGGTTCCGCGAGCTCTCCCTTCCCGCTTCTTCGGAGGGCATCGCCTCGATTCCGGCGGGGTGGGATCGAGAACGACCGGATCGGGTCTGCCAGTCCCGATGCCCGAAATGAACACCACATGTCTCGCGTGCTTGCTTGCTTGCTTGGCTGGCTGCGGTCCGTCCTCTGCGCCTTCACATCTCCTTGCGTTGGGGGCGTGAGGCTGCACGACAAGCGATGTGCTGCGCTGGGGGGAAAGTCTTCCGTCTGGATGGATGGATGGATGGATGGATGGATGACGAGCTGAATGGCCGGATCTAGTGATGACCAAGGCTTCCATTGGGGAGCCACATACAATACATTCGAGACCACGGCTGCTTTGGAGGTTGAGCGCCGAGAGGAGCACCCGGAGCTGGAAGAGAGAAGACTTCAGAGTACACGAGACCCAGGAATGCCCCAAGGTTAGGGATTCATCTATCCCCTCCCTCATCTGGATTCCTGGAGAGGGAATCCTAGCCGAGTGAGGCTCGGGCCATCTTGCCAAGGGCAAGGGCATCTTGAGAACCTCGACAGGGGGAAAGAATGAAGACTCGCACCCAACGAGGACTCGGCGTCAACAATCGGGCTTGGCATACGAGGCAGAGACCGGCCCTGCGGATGCCCTCGAGGTCACGGCACAGATTCAATGTCTCGATGGGCCTGCGGGATGCTGAATCACAGCGCTCGGTCCACCGGAACACATCCACCGATGGGGATCAATGCATGAGGGTATTCAATTGGGACCTCTTCACTGCTGTGGCCACCGTCAGGAGCAGAGCGATTCCGAAAATGATGGTTCTAGCGTGTTTGTGTATTCCGTGTATGGCCAACGTGGACCTTCTAACTGTCTATTCTTATGGTACATGTCGGCGATGAGATGTTCAAACCTGATTTCTCTAAGGATCTATTACCACAAAGGAAAAGGGCAAGGAAGGATGGGACAAAAAGAAAGGGGGGGGGGCCAAAGGAAAGACAGACAGGGGACCTGGAGTGCGAGGGGGGAAAGAGAAAGAGAATCAAAAATCACCGCAAGGGGTTGGAGAGGAAAAGCAAAACCGACGAAAAGGCGAGTGAGAATATGGGATGACGTGTGCGAAGACACGGAGTGTCTGACCTGACAGCCTTGCTCGTCTGGCTCGGGGCTTTGCTCGCCTGTCATAACGCCCCTGGCGCGTACGCAAGGGCCCTCTCGCGCCGGAGCGGGGAAGAAGACCCAGACGACCCGGGAACCAGGTCCTCGCCATCCCGCAGACCATCGTCCTGGTGCGCTCTGCCACCGTCAGGTTCCCCGGGGGAAAAGGAAGGCGAAGGGTAAGGGAAGAGGGGTGGAAGATGAGTCTCCACCCCCCCGCGAGTTGACGATGCAGAGAGCTTTGCGCGGCTGAGACCCATCACATCCCCCCCTCGTCTGCCGTGCAACCCTGGCAGACTTCGTGATAGCAGAAGGTGTCGGGGCAGCCCTTCTTCCGGTGATGGCACCACCGATAGACATTGCCCCCTCGGCGACACTTGCAGCACATCCACCGCCCATTGAGATCCTGCAGGCGACACGCTCCCGAGCTGCAGGCCGGCGAGATGAGGCAGTTGCCCCTCATGCAGAGGTGATCGCTGCCGTTCCCCACCCCGCCCGATGAGGAGGAGAAGGAGGAGGAGGAGGAGAACGCCATGCCGTGCGCCGGGTCGAGGACGGTGCTGAGGCAGGGGGTCGAGGGGCTGTTGGTGATGGGATCCAGGGGAGCGGCGGGGCAGTACGAGTAGTGTGCTGAGATGGAAGGGGGGCGAGTGCAGGGGGGTTGATGGTGGTAATGGATGTACGTCAGGAGACACATACTGGCCGGCCTTGTTGTACGCGTTTCGATGGCAGGAAGAAGGATTGATGGGGATGGGGACCGGGATGGGGTGGGAGAGAGCAGGGCTCAGGGGTGATGGCGGGTTGTCCGGCTGCGATATCAGGTGCTGCGCTGGCTCAATTCGCCCGAAGGTTTTCGGTGAAATGGTGGTACCGGATGGCGGTGTCTCGGGAGCTTGCTTGCGTGGGGCCGAATCCAGGATCCCAATGGCCAAGATCGCTGGAGGCGGCTTGCTGGATCGAGAACGCCTGAGGGAAGAAAATATGGCTTGATGTCTGCGTCCCGTGAGACCAGGGAGAGTCGGCCGAGCAGGTATGAAGCTGACAGATCTGGAGATCAGATCCGCCCGGGGAGGACTCCGGACTGAACGCCCCTGCAACGCCAAGTGATAGCACTGTAGATAGCCTGCGACACACGGTGGTTCAGGTCAGCAATGACATTCAGCTCATGTTCAAGAGCTCAGAGGCTCAGGGCATGCAGACGGCATCGCAGCAATGGCATACCTGACTGATGTGCTCCCGGCTCAGCAGTCCGGACTCTCCGTCGACTCGATGAATTCCTTCCGAATTGCGGCAGCGCGCGTCAGACTTCCCGGTATGGCTTCGATATGCGCAGGGCTGTTGTCGTAAGCACGTGGCCGGCTTGGGGATGTGAGGGGACAAATGAAGGCGAGGAAAGGGTTATCGAATCCTCGGCCTGAGCAACAAAGCTGGCGGAGAGCTGAGACCCTGGAAGCGGCTCCAGGCGAGAGATTCTGGCTGGACTCAATTGAGCGCACGAACCACAAAGTGCCTTTGTTTTTCGACCTTATTCTTCGGAAGCAACAGCGTGGAGTCTGGGTCTTGATGATGGAGCCCCCGTTGAGGCGATCTCAAGTTGCTGATCCGTTGCGGAGCCGTTGCTGAAGTGCCGCTCTCGTTCTCGAGGCTAGTTTTGCTGCCCATCTCAAGGGGAGGCTGCGGGGGTGTCTGCTCTTTATAATCTCTGGAGTCTTCGCGAATGGCTCTGCGTCTCTGCATTCGAAATTTGACTCTTGCGTCTCGCTTCCTGTTGTCTGGCATTCGCTTAGCAATGTGATGGGATCGAACCGACAGGGAAGGGGGCATGGAAAGGACGAGAAACCAGACGGCAAAACAAATCATCGAATAATCCGAAAGAAGAATGCCCAAGGAGGATTCTCAAGGTGCCAAGACCGAGCATTTGCTGTGAGACTGCTTCTGTTGCCCTCCGAAAGCCGCCCCGCAAGACGCCGAGGATGATCTCCTTTTTTTTCTCTCCAAGGACGCGGGTCCCTGCGTCCTGTTCCCACATTGCTTTCGGGCCATGGTTGTTGATCTCATCTCTTCGCCAATGAGGCCGTCTATGGGATGCCCAGAGGAGGCACGAAATGATGGGACTGAGACATGAGAGCGATAAGTCGAAATCCCCAGGGCTTTCCGCATGGCCCCTCATGCGGCAGCCGTCCAAGGCGAGCAGCTCCGTTGCTGGGCTTCACCCGTGCAGGAGGTCAGCTAAGGGATAATTTAGAGGTGCGGCAGGATGCAATGTGGCTTGCCGTTGCATGAGACAAGCATTCGCATCATGGCTGCTCCTCTGCTGGCTCGGCCTTTCTCCGCGACAAAGCCACAGGGACGCATCGCCAAGATAGGGGCGACTTTTCTTCGCCCTCTTGCTTTCGCATTCCCCCCCCCCCTCCGTTCTTGTTGTCCTGGCTCGAAAATGACGAATGATCTCTTTCCAGAAGCCTTTTCAAACCCGAGTGGTGGGTAACGAGACAACGCATGTAAGGGGCTTATCTCGCGTGGAAGCCTTGTCTCGAACAACTTTCAGCGCTGCGTGTTGTCCGGCCGCCTCAAGATTCTCTGACCTCGACCGGTGCACTCTGGAGCCACAAGTTGAGCCATCACGGGTGGGGTCTGGCCATGCCTCGGCGCTTGACAATCTTCACGATGCAAAGACGTGGCTGCTTGCAGGCCGATCAAAAGGCCGCGCCGTTCGCTTAGAGAAAAAGCAAAATGCCCCGGCTGCAAGGGACTGGCCTGTCCCATCGGAGTTTCAACAACTCCCTAAACCCAGATTCGGAAATGATATCGGCCCGCAGCCACGCATGCCTTGGTTGGCGCGGGAAACGGCATTGATCTCCGGCCGCTTTCGTTCCCAGGGAGGTAAGGCTTTCTCATCATGACGTGCATCCGCCCCGAAGTAGTAGGCTGGGACAGGCGAGACCGGGCAACGTGGCTTGAGATTTGCGCCGGGATCTTGGACTGCGAGAACGTCTCCCTCGAATGGATGGCCAATGCCAAGGCTTGCATTGCGATATGAGGCCGTGGAATCTTATAAGTAACCTTCATCGAGCAAAGGTGCATCAGGAGGGCCTATAGTCGTTGCCAATTTCAAGATATCTAATGCGCATCCCTTCTCTCGAGGACTGAATCCATATACCGTATCAGGGGCCGGCCCCGGTTGGCGTCAGGAGAGCTGTTTGAGAAGGCGAGAAGGATAAGCAGACATCGAACCGTTACACCAAAACGTCTAGACAACGTGGAGATGACGCGCGGAGACTCACAAAAGAAGCTGCGGCGCGTGATTCTGACACCTCATCCTCTGCCTGGGAGACACAACGGCGTTGCTCCACGGAACACGAATAGGGATTGTCGGACGGTGCATCCGAGCGATGAGCCTATGTATGTAGGAGCCTTAGTAGCAATGCCCATCTTGGCATGTGCTTGACCAGAGTTGGCCCGAGGCAATGTACGTATGAAAAGGCCCTTCTCGGCGGCCGCAGGTCATGTTGGCTCGATAGCGACCCGCTTATGGGAATAGATCCATACCATCTCCCGTCAACGCTATTGACGCCGCGGGCGTGACAAGCTCAAGTCCCTCCGAGTCGCTTTTCGGACCGAACGCGTTTGAATTGGCCGAGGCCTGCTCGACTTTCGACTTGACGGAGATATTCTGCAGGACCAACAAAACCAGCCAGTATCAAATCTGTCTCGTCAGTCTGTCGTCGGCGAGGAGGAGGTGATGGTGCGAATCCAAGGCCCAAATGGCAACATGGGCGAAACATCCATGTATGCAGGTACTTTGTGTGTGTGTGTATCCGCATGCAGGGGGAAATCGAAAGGGGGCGCCACATGAAGCCACAACTGTGATCCAACTGCCAAATATTGTCGTGATGGAGGCACATCTCTGGATGCCCTGAATTGCGACTGGTAGTAGCACTCTGTGGGCGAGTCAATGCCCGAGGTACAAGATCACCGTTTGTAGACGATAAAGGCGGCCGCAGGGCGAGCCATATGTATGTACCGGTAAGGGCTGGGGCAGCGAGATGCTGGTCGTTGCGATGGTCGAAATCTCTTTCTGCATTAGACTTGCAATATGTATTTGTCATGGCGCCAGGAGTGCAGGAAATAAACAGAGTGGCAATATTACAGCTTGTAATGCGAAATCCCGTGAACGCCATACATGCCCAATCCACAATATCCAAATCATTAGAATCTAGAGCAAGAGCACCCGCGGGGTTAGCAGACGAGTCGTCAAGCAGATGGCCGGGATCCTGTACATGCCTTATCTCATATGAGCCCGCCCTTGTCATATATCGGACCCATTTCACGCTGGAATAATTACTCTTCTCGAACACCTTCAGGTATCGCACGAGCAGACCGGAACTCGTGAACATCAACAGACTGAAATTCATGCTCAATGGCGGTCGGCTCCATGCCTTTTGGTTGGTCATGCTCGTGAGGGACGCCTCCGCGGTGAGGACGTATTCGCTTTGGCCGGTGAATCTGCCAATCTTCCAGACGATGACGTTCTCGCTCGGCTCGTACTTGGCCTTGCCCTGCGTGCACCTCTCGGTGATCTTGGCTGTGTTGAGCGGCGTGGGTATCTTGATAATGACGTTTGTCGCGAACAGCTTCGAGCCGAAATTGGCCTTGACGCCGATGCTATATTCGACCTTTGTCCGCCCAATCTCGTTGACGATGGCGTGTACCTTGAATGGAAGGTTGACGTTCTCGGTGGCACGGTAGCGCATGAGCTCGAATTCCCCGTCGGGGGGGACGAAGCTGATGATTCTGTCGCTGTCGAACTTGCCCAACTTGACACACTGATGGAACTGGCAATCCTCCAAGGTGACGCTTCCCGCCGCCGCCTTGGTGGCCTTGGTGCCCATCTTGTTCCCGCTAGGAAGGCTAAGCAGGCCGTCGTTATCCAGCAGCAGCCGGTCATTGAGTCCGAACTTGCATTCTGGCGTGCCGGAAAGGTATGCTCGCATGATGATCTGGCCCGTGACATCCGCTCGTAGGACAGATCCCGTAGCCGATACCAGCAGGTTGACGTCTTCTATCACATCGACAAAGGCCTCGTTCTTGCGGTATTTGACATCAGCCTTGCGCCACGATAAGGCGCCAGTCGCCTGCATCGTGATCTTGGAAGTATCTTCGGGGCGCGATTCGGATTTGACGCCTTCGGTGGTGATGTACATCTTGAGCGTGTCCGTCTCGGTGTTTTGCGGATATCCGAAGTCGATAATCTCTACGCGTGCATGCCGCGAGGTCAGAACAGGAGCTGGAAGAATGCCACAATTGCGTCGGATTGAACAATAAAGGCAGCCAGATCAGCACGGGGTCGGTCACGCACCATCGAGCAGCTCGTACACGAGGACGAAGTTATTCTTGACGGCCTCCTCGTCGAACTTGCCAAAGTATCCCTTTCCCAGCTGTATGAGGCGGTAAAGAAACTCGAAAACCAGGGCGGCATTGACATTGCTCTTGGTGATTGCCACCAGGTAGATGTTCTCGTGCTTCACATGGCTGAAGGTCGTGCTCCCCAGCGTGAGGATGGGCGATCGAACCTGGGCATTGGAGATGACCTGGATGCGGAAGACGTCTGCGAGGCGAGGCCGGCATTCGTTGCGGAAGGCGCGAAAGATGAGGTTTTCGCCCTTTTGGTTGAATATAAGGACTCCGGAGAGCATCTTGCGATCGTGCCGCTATTTCCACGAGCCGTGGCGATCGCGAATTGGGTGTTGGAGGGGGGGGGGGGGGGCACTGGCGAATGTCGACTCGTCTTTGTTCGTCTGGGGTCGGGATCACGACAAGGGATGGGGAATGAGGTGAGGTTGAGCCGCGACTTCGAGTTGCTACTAGTATTTAATTGGAGTTCAAGTTCAAGTTCAATGATAGTACGGAGTAGGAGCTCCCGAGTTATGCGACGCCGTAAGATGGCAGGAGCGCTTCAGCCAACACCGCGACGTACTCGCACTTGCCGATTTTACGATCAATCGAACTCATATGCAAATACAGCGCATATGCGCTTATCGGGGCTTATGCCGCTGCGGGCAGTGAAGAAGATGACGCGATTCTGCCGCCTCGGCTCGACGGGCGGTGAGGTCCTATGGATCATCTTAGTAATCAAATCCCATTCCAGACCGACTTCAATTCAATGTTCCCCGACTCCTTCAACCACTGCCACCTCCAAGGCGCGACTGTGAGACTCGACTCGTCGATCTCTCCAACAATCTGTCACACCGTACGGAGTATGCCGAGCGACGAGCGATAATCGGCTGCTGTCTATTGTGATGTCCCGCCTTTTGCGTCCCGGAAAGGCCGTCATCCCGAGCGCCTTCATGACGAGGAAACCGTCTCCAGCCTGGCGCTTTCGAGGCCGGCGAGATGTCCAGAGAAAGACAATTCACAGTCGCTCTGCGGTCGTCGATCCTGGTTCCTGAGGCTAGCTGGAGTACGGAGTACAAGGGAAAGCTTTCTATCCCCCCGGGATGGCACACGAGCCTCGAGATTTCAACTGATGGGCTATCCTTCGACCGGAACGGAATTCGGGTTGAGCGCAAATTGCTCGCCAAGTCTTTCTTGGCGCCGTCTTTCGTTGATACCGAATCCCTTATGACAAGTTGTTGTGCTCCCGACGGTCGAAAATAAAGACTCTCGCCGTGTCACCGATGACCGGACCGTCCCCCGCATATGGATTAGCGACCTTCGGGCCAGCCCTGCACATGCAGATTTGCCGGGAAAAAAAGAGAGAAGACCCCGCTGGCCAAAGTCCGGCTGTCACGTATCTGACCGGCTGAAAGATCCCCCCGAGCGTTCAATTCTGCACCAGCAAGCCAACTGTCTTCGCAGAGCGGGCTGCACGTCATGCAAGGGCAAATAAACTTCGCATTCGCCCATGTCTGGCTCCCTGCCCGGTCCGGAGCACATAGGATCGTATACGCTACATCGAAGTACATACAGGCACTATTTCAGCACTCGTACGAGTACTGAAATGCCTCACTACCTTGGACAATCATCCAAGACTATTCCTATGTTGTTGGACAGACAAGAGATGCCAAAGAGAAACGTCCATCGACGAAATTCGGGGTGGCTTGTTGGCCCCAGACTTCTTACCCCAGCACACCGGCTCTTGACTTCCTCCGCAGAGGCTTGACTCGGTCAGTTCACCAGGCTCCAGGTTCTCGCCTACAATCGGTCCCCAGGAGCCCTCCGATACTTCACTATCCAAGTCAGGAATCAATTTCGAGGCTTTAGTGTCATGTGGGCCCCCGCAGCGCACAGCATCGCAGCTTGCACAGCAACTTACGTACGAGTACTCCGCATGGAGTACGAATACTTGGTCCTTGCTTGAACGGGAAGGTTGTGAATGCGGGTTGGTCGGTATGGATCCCGGTGATTCTTTGATTCAACCGCACCCTCTTCGATCCAACCGCGCCATATTCGTGGGGAGGGTCTCGTGCCGGAGCCTACCGAGCGTTATTCTGGATTACCCCGGAGAAAGGAAGACGCCATCTACTAACCCGCTCCCAGAGAAGTCGGCAGAATGGAGGAAACGGCGCAAAAGTCCCTGTCAGAGGGTACTCAGCTGCAGGTGGCCACCCTCGTTGGAAATCGTCCTTCGAACATCTCGAAAATGCAGTCAGGAAGCATCGCCCCAGGCTGGAATGAAAGGCTTGGTCTCGACGAACGACGATTTCAGCTCACGTTGTCTCAGAACTGCCAGACCTCTCGACATAATACCGGTATGCACGTCTCTGCCTTGGCCTCACATGTCTTGGCAGGGTCGCCGTCGCACGGACATAATGCGGATCCAGGGGTTTAGTTCAGAAAAGAAGAACCGGCAAGGGGGGAAAAAGCCCGCTCTCGCATCGGTCCGTACATACCAGTAGCTCATGGATAGGTAATTATCCGCAACACCCTCCATCGCTCACGTCCACAGTGCAGGCTTTCCGTGATCAGGAAGGCCACAAGTCCCGGCGTTCATGAAATATTGGACCATTGCAGGAAGGTAGTACTCCAGCTGGGACGGCATCAGAGCCAACGCGGAGCAGGGTTTCCTTTTCCTGGTCCTTCCCTTGAGTCAATCACAGGAGCATTTGTCTCATGCACCTCTCATTCCACGCTCAAATTGGGGAACGCCGAGAATTCTTACGAGTACCAACAATGGGTCACCATGTCCAGATTTGAGCCGGGACATCACGATGCTGGTGCGCCCTGGCATTGACTCGTGCAGGTCGGAGCAGATGAGCCCACCTTCGTGTCTCGCCATGGCGGGCCATCCTCTGGTCCCCTTTAAAAGGAGATTGGGGCCGCTCCATCATGAGAGTCCAGATCTTTTCTCACAAGAAACTCTGCTGGCCTATTTTTCTCTGGTCGTTCATCCTCCAGACAGTCCTTCACGATGAAGTTGCTTTCATTTGTGCTTGCGCCGTTGCTGGCCACCTTGTCCTTGGCTACCCCCCTTCTCAGCAGGGCGGAGCCCACCGATCTCCCTCGCCTGGTGGTCTACTTCCAGACCACCCACGACTCATCGGGCCAGCCCATCTCTATGCTGCCGCTCGTTCACGAGAAGGGCATTGCTTTGACGCATCTGATCGTCTGCTCGCTTCACATCAACGCTGGCTCCGTCATCCACCTCAATGATTATCCCCCCAGTGATCCGAGGTTCTACACTCTTTGGAACGAGACTGTCGTGCTGAAACAGGCCGGCGTCAAGATCATGGGTATGGTTGGCGGCGCGGCTGCCGGCTCCTTCAACAGTGCAACGCTCGACGGCTCCGAGGAAAACTTCGAGCATTATTACGGCCAACTCCACGACGTCATCACCGACTTCGGCCTGGACGGCATGGATCTCGACGTGGAGCAGAGCATGAGCCAGAGCGGCATCTCTCGTCTCGTCTCCCGTCTGCAATCCGACTTTGGCTCCGATTTCTTGATCACCCTGGCCCCAGTCGCCTCAGATCTCAGCTACGGATACGGCCTGAGCGGCTTCAGCTACTCCACCCTGGAGGAGGACAACGGGGCCGACATCTCCTTCTACAACACGCAATTCTACAGCGGCTTCGGCAGCATGGCGAGCACATCGGACTTTGACGAGATGGTGGCCAACGGCTGGAGCCCCACGAAGATTGTCATCGGCCAGCTGACGAGCCCCAGCAATGGCTTCGGATACGTGCCCCAGGCTACCCTCAACAACACCATCATCTCTCTGCGTCAGAAGTACGGACAGATTGGAGGCGTGATGGGCTGGGAGTACTTCAACTCGGCCCCCGGAGGGACTGCTGCTCCCTGGGAGTGGGCGGTCATCATGACATCCATCTTGCGGCCGGGTCAGACTCCCACCTTGACCATCAGCCAGTCACGCGCCGAGCACCTCCAGAGCACGTACATGGAGAGTTGGAGGGCGTCGGGCATGATGATGACCAGCAGCTTTGTCAAGACGCAGCCAAGGACGAATTACTTGTCAATGGTCAATGTATAGAGTTCGATAGAGAGACGCGCCAATGTCATAAATTAAATTCTCTTTTTGGAATACAATGTCAAGTACCACCCCTCTTCAACCTGTATAGACGTCTTGGCAATGCTTGAATCATAGATCCCTTTTACATTCACGCACGGAGGAGTCTGGGCGCTTTTGCATGCGTCCTCCTCTCTCCCTCTGCCAGTGCTTGTGCCTGTGCTTAGTAGTAATCTCGGCCATGGCTTTCGGGTTAGGGTTATCAATCCAAGTTGCGCTTGGGCCTACAGGAAGCCGAGGCACGACTTAGCCTTAGTAAGCGGGCGAGCGTCTCCCGGAAAAACCATCTTCCTAACGCCGAAGCCATCTCGTGAGATTTGTCTGCCCCGTCACTTCGCTGGGCGACGAGAAGTTGCGAAATTGGCCACCATTCAATCAACTCATCGTCCCAGCCATTTCTCGATCCGACCCATCCCCCTCCAACCCCTCACCGATCTCATTGTCGCGAAGCATTTCGGCGAAAGCAGTCATCATGTCTTGGAGGAGCCAGGGCATCACCGGCTCGAACAATATCCCGCTCGGCAAATCCCGCCGCTTCGGTGGCGACGAGGATATTGGAGACGACGAAGATCGCGACCTCAAGCGTGGCCGCGATCCCGAACCGAGAACCGAGGCCGACGGGCCGCGACGCCGCAAGAAGAGGAACCGATGGGGCGACGCGTCCGAGAACAAGGCCGCTGGCCTGATGGGCCTCCCGACAGCCATCCTGTCCTCCATGACCAGCGAACAGCTCGAGGCCTACACGTTGCACCTGCGAATCGAAGAGATTAGCCAGAAGCTGCGCATCGACGATGTCGTCCCCGCCGATGGAGACCGGTGAGTGTCATGATCTCTCGCAAGATGGCTTTTCTTCTTCTTTTTTTTCTATATACAGATCATTGATTGATTGACTGACGTTGTTCCCAAGATCGCCCTCTCCGCCGCCGCAGTACGACAACCACGGCCGGCGTATCAACACTCGAGAATACCGATACCGCAAGCGCCTGGAGGATGAGCGCCACAAGCTCATCGAAAAGGCCATGAAGATCATCCCTAACTACCACCCGCCGCAGGACTACCGCAGGCCAACCAAGACCCAGGAGAAGGTCTACGTGCCTGTTAACGATTACCCAGAGATTAACTTCAGTATGATTGCTAACCCTTTTAATCCTAACCAATATCTTGTCCCCTCTTTCCCTCCTCTCCCCAAGCCCCTCCCTCCAGTCTTCGGATAAACGATCAGAACCGTTACTACATCCCATCCTCCGTGGTGTTTTACGCAGCCTGGTTGTGCCCGATGAATGCGCAGAAAAATTTTGTCTCTGATCTTTCCGAAACTCCGTTACTGACCACTAGCTCTACCCAAAAGTTGGCTTACTTATCGGACCCCGTGGTAACACGTTGAAGAAGATGGAGAATGACTCAGGTGCTAAGATTGCCATTCGTGGCAAGGGCTCCGTCAAGGAGGGCAAGGGCCGCTCCGATGCAGCTCATTCCAGTAACCAGGAGGAAGATCTCCACTGCCTCATCATGGCCGATACCGAGGAGAAGGTCAACAAGGCCAAGCAGCTCATTCACAACGTCATTGAAACCGTAGGTCCCATCCCATCCCTATCTCACTTGGCAAATGCGCCGAACCCGTGCAGAGGCAAGCTGACATTTGCGTTATAGGCAGCGTCGATTCCTGAGGGCCAGAACGAGCTCAAGAGGAACCAGCTTCGAGAGCTTGCCGCGCTCAACGGAACTTTGCGAGACGACGAAAACCAGGCCTGCCAGAACTGTGGTAAGATTGGGCACCGCAAGTACGATTGTCCTGAGCGACAGAACTTTACCGCCAGCATCATTTGTCGTGTTTGCGGCAATGCCGGCCACATGGCTCGTGATTGTCCAGACCGACAGAGGGGCGCCAGCTGGCGCAACGACCACGGCGGTGGTCGTACTGCTGGCAGGATCGGTGGCGGCGATGCCGTTGACCGTGAAATGGAGGTACGTTTTCTCTTTCTCATTTGCCTGTCCCCGCATTGAACTCGGCTTTTTCTCCTTCAGTCCTCATCCGACACACACTGATTTCTGTGGTAGCAACTCATGCAAGAACTTGGTGGCGGCTCCATCTCGACCCCTGCCCAGATCGAAGCTGCCCCGAGCAATTTCAACAGCAACAGTGACACGAAGCCTTGGCAACGTGGACCTACTGGCGGTCCAGCCCCGTGGCGCAACCGAAACCAGGACTCTCACGACGGCCCGAATGGGGGAGACCGAATCCCATCGGGTCCTTCAGGCGGCGGCGGCGGCGGCCCTGCTCCCTGGGCCCGCGATCGACACCGCAATCACGACAATCACCACGGCGAGAACAACTATTATGGACAAAATAACAACTACTCGTCCTCCTCGGGCGCGGCGCCCTGGCATCAAGCACACCATGCTCAACCACCCGCGCATAGGCAGCCAAACGGACACCACCCAGGTGGCTATCACAATTACGGCGGGTATGGCGGCGGTTTTGGGGCTGCTCCTGGAATGGGCACCCCTCCTGGCCTGCCGCAAAACGGGCCCGGCCTGGCTGCTCCGCCTGGCCTTGGACCCCTTAACGCGCTGATTCAACAATACGCCGGATCTGCCCCACCTCCGCCGCCCTCCGGAGATGCACCCCCCCCTCCCCCAAGCGATCAGCCACCCCCTCCTCCTCCCCCGGGCGCCTAAGTTGACTCTTCCCGTGCCATCATCCTTTACGTTTTCACAGAATAGCGCAGGTCGAAAGAAAGCTTCATGATCCCGATTCCCACTCACCAGACCAATCTGACCCCAAGCGTCTGAAGCGGCCGTACCAATGTCGAAGCAATCTGGTAACATGTCGAACAATGTTTTTCCAGCTCATTGGCGATCCCAGACAGCATAGGCGATGCGACTGACTTAGTACTCTGAAGTTGTTGGTGAGGCGAACTAATCGCACAGGTTCTTGTAACGAACAAAATGTACTGGTATAGCAATATGGAAAAAGCAGATTTGAGAGTTTTTATCATTCTGTTGGTAGGAGAGGAAAATCATGGGTGAAGAAGAACTGGCGTCGAGGTCCACGGTATGTAGAAAGATCAATGAATCAATACTAGTAGGTAGTAAGAGCTCGAGCTTGAAGACTCCGTCACGGTCAGATATCGGGGGCTCTACCAAACGCCTGGTGATGTTTTATACACACCGACTAAGCTAACGCATCTGGACTCGTACTATTAGTACGAATAGTACGGAGTATAGCATTGATCCATGGCCCGAGGCATGAGCTTAGATTTGATAGTCGCATTTCTAGCCGGGAGATGGTCGTGAGCAGTGAGAGATAATGTCAGCCGCGAATCGAAATGTCGACTCTTGGAACACTCCATACCTACCATATTTCGAACAGGGTCAAGCCGTGCCTGGGAAATATGGCGATGCCATCATTGTCTACATACAGGAACCGTACGACTGGATTCAAGGTCAAGTCAGGGGCACTTCAGGGTATCTCCTTTCAGGAAGACGGAGAAATGGTTTCTCCCTGCCGCGGCCCGTCTCGATCACGTGATGTGGGAAGGGGGAGTTGGGGCGGCTGTCCGGCATCCTGATGCAACTTCTTCAGCCGATTAGCAAAACATCAACACCAAGCAAGCCGGTCGCGTCGCCAGCGTCGCAGGATCGCGAACGCTCCCACCCCAGAGTCTTATTACTGGTATATGAGAGAGTATTGACAGAGCTACCGCGGGCGTGCATCATGGCTGCAGCCGCAGGCACGGGCGCAGTCCCCCCACCCTTCGCGTACGACAAGATCTACCGCACCGATGACGAGGCTTACGACGCAATTGCCCAGGCGCAGAACGCACTCGGGTTCCCTCTGAGCAAGAAGAGGAGCAAGGCCAACCCCAAGACGGGTATCAAGAACCGCATTGACGTCCGATGCCACAAGAGCGGCACGTACAGACCCTGGAAGCACAACTCGAACCAGTACCAGACCTCGTCGCGCAAGTCCAATTGCCCCTTTTACGTCATCATCAGGTTCGACAAGAACACGGGCGGCTTCTTCTTCGAGGTCGTCTCGGAGGAGCACAACCACGAGCCCGTCGAGAACCCGCTCGACTCGTGCCGCTCCAGGCGGCAGTCTCAGGTGCACTTTGGTCTCCTGCGCCTGGAGAAGCTCGTCGAGGCACGGAGCCGCATCCCCGGGCTGACGTCCAAGGACATCGCCGAGCAGATCGTCAGCGAGCATCCCAATCTGGCCGTCAGTCGCCATGATGTCCTCTGCATGCAGAACAAGCTCCGGCGGAGCCGCACGGGTGCTTTCGGTACGGTCCAGACGTTCCTCGACAGCCTCGCAGAGAGCGACAAGGTCTTCTACTTCGCCGCCGACAAGGGCCTTGACGACAAGGTCGCGAGGATCTTTTGGATCTACCACAGCAACATCGAGGACTGGAAGCGATCGCCAGAGGTCCTGATGCTCGACAACTCGTACAAGATCAACCGCTTGAAGATGCCCCTCCTGCAGATTAGCGGCGCCACGCCGCTGCACACCAACTTCAGCGCGGGGTTCGGTCTCACTGTCAAGGACGACCTGGCCTCTTTCACGTGGATTCTCAAGCAGCTCAAGATCGCCGCCACCAAGGCTCGCATCCCGCTGCCGGTGGTCGTCTTGACGGACTTTGACAACGTGTCACTGAAAAAGGCGTCGGAAGAGGTCTTCGACACGTCCGAACAGCAGGTGTGCATGTGGCAGGTCATCAAGGATGTCACGCTGGCCATACAGAGAAAGTGGATCGGGGGTCCGGACGGGTCTGTCATCATGAGCAACCGTCTTCCGAACCCCCCCACGCGCGTCGCGAACCCTCCTTCGCCACCCCCCAACTATGCCCCCTACAATCGCCAGGGCCAAGACCTTCAGAACACCCCGCTTGAGCTGGAGATTGACCAGGCCGCGGAGCGTGCCATCCAGATCTCATGGCAGGCCCTCCAAGCGCCGCCCCCGCCGGATGTGCCCATGGGGGGTCCGAGGAAATTCAGTGAAAACGCGGACGGCATTCGAGATGCCTGGATTGAAGTCTGCCGCGCGGAGACCGAGACAGAGTTCTGGCAGCGATGGGCCCAGTTGTGCTACGAATTCCCCATCCAAAAAGGTATGTGGCTGGCTGGCTGGCTGGCTGATTCGCTCCCCTGGCTCCCTAGCTGTGCCTGCTTGACCGAGTCATCACCGCTCTCCTTTGATGAAAAGTCGCTGACCTCGGGACAAGAAATCATTACGTACCTCCACGATACGCTGGTCCCGGAGCGACACCAGTTCGCCCAGTACTCCGTTAAATGGTTCCACAATTTTGGGATCCGCATGATAACCCGTAACAAGAGCTCCCACTTAAAGGACTTCTTCGAAAGCAGCTCTACTGACCTCTGCCAGCTTGAGCAGCACATCTGGGAAATGGTCTCGGCCT
The DNA here is from genome assembly GCA_003055145.1 of Escovopsis weberi. Taxonomy (NCBI): domain Eukaryota; kingdom Fungi; phylum Ascomycota; class Sordariomycetes; order Hypocreales; family Hypocreaceae; genus Escovopsis; species Escovopsis weberi. Next base: position 1,814,575 of record NIGB01000001.1, on the reverse strand, counting down.
ACTGTGAAACGTACGAAGTCTCCCTCCAGCGCGAACTGGGCCGTCGACAGGGACACTGGGACGAGTTCTCGGTGGTCAAGGATATCGAGCTGAGCGTGGGGTCCAAGACAATGGAGGAGATTCTGCGGCGCGTGAGATGCGCGCTGGACGAGCTGCAGGGGAGCCTGCCGTCGCAGACCTGCACCGGCCAATTCAGGAAGCAAATGGGCCTTCCCTGTCGCCACGAGATCCTCGCACTCGTTCGGAAGTCGGAAATGCTGCAGCTTGAGCACATCGATCGCCACTGGTGGCTCAAACGACCCGAGGTGTGTTTATTTGCCTTTGCTGACTCTGCGTCCCCAGCTTCCCACGACGGGCCTTGGGGGGATCGGCTAATGGAAGAAACAGGAGGAGGCTGTATCGCTAGAGCAGGGAGACATGGAATACAAACTTGTTCAAGTCAAAGTAAACTACCCCTCTCCCGAGTTCCCGGGGCAGGATGCTCTGCGTCCGCAGAACTCGACGCCGTCGCGGCCGCAGCACGCCTCCATTTCCCGCGTGCAGTACCCGGCGACACGCTCCGCGGCAACACCCGCAGCCCCAAGTGCGCCTGTCCTCAGGGGGCCCGCCACCTCCGTCCCACCGCCCGCCCCGCGTGCGCCGGGTACGCGCGTGCCCTATCCCGCGCATAGAGCGGACGGGAGGGTGCCGATCCCGATCCACGCCAGACCCCCACCTGATCCGACGATCCCCACCGGCCGAAGGAGGCTACAGAAACGATTCGGCCAGTCTGCGCCATCGGCTCAGGAGGCCCAGCCTGCGCAAGGCGATGGGGCCCAGGAACAGCCGATGGATGACGATCAAGCAGCCCTCCAAGTACTCCAGCAGACGACAGAACAGACGGACGACGATCTTGATGCCGACCACGCGCAGCCCGGGGGCGTCAGGAGACCAGATCGACGACAACAGCAACTACTATCTACGGTGACAGGGACGACCTCCCAAGGCCTTGATAGCCCCGCTCATGCTCCTATTGCAACCGCCGCCGCTGCCGTAGCAACAGCAGCAGCGGCAGCAGCGGCAGCAGCGAGCTCCTCAAGTACAGCACAAGTCCAGGACGAGCCCAGCGCAACATCAGCCGTGACACAGCCTACAGAAGAAGAGCAGCCAAAGCGGCGACGATATCCCCCAAGGTACCACCGTCCCTCGGCGTCAGCGGTGGCTGCCTTCCTGCAGCAGCAGGCGCAACAGGAAGCACTGGAGGCGCAGCAGCAAGGCATGTCTGCTCACGGCTCTTCGATGGCGCCGGGCTCAGCGCCGGCGGGCTACCAGCCATATGCGGGCATGGGCCACCCCGGCATGTATGACATGAACGCTGGGGTTCCTCCGCCATCGTCCCGCCGGGTGAGCTACAGCGGGCAGGGACAGCAGTTCACGTTCAGGGCGTGGCAGCCTCCTCAGGCGTAGCTGGCGAAGATGGCAGACGCCCGATGATGCTCCCCGGACGAAGCATCCGGCACCAAACCTTTCCACGGCGCACATGAATCGGTAGTGGCTTGAAGGATACCCCAATATAAGGCGCCTCTATCAGAGTATCATCGGATACCCTGGCTGCGTGCCCAGATGAGAAAATATCAATGAATTCCACCAACTTCGAGCTGCATGCAGTGTTCGTTTCCTGGTTCATCCTGTAACGTTTCCGAGGAGAGGGTGTCTCAGACCGGGCGTTATTGGGAAAATAGGGGCTTATTGGAATGAGTATTCCGTATTCATTTGTCTTTGGTGATGGTCGCACCGCCTGTTTTGACCCTGTTCTTTTTTCGACCTGTCTTGCGAAGAAGCGCGTTCTAAATAAGAGTTGAATTGTGAACCAAGGAATGAAAAATCAAAAGAAAAAAGAAAAAGAAAAAAGAAAAATTGACGGCTTTTGGAGAGGCAAAAAAATGATTCCGCCCGGGCTCGAACCGGGGACCTTTTCGGTGGTGTCAACGGAAGATGTTAACGAAATGTCATGACCAACTAGACCACGGAACCGTTTCTGATGTCTGAGATCGAGATAGAGGGAGATATAGAGGTCTTGCACGAGTTGTCGAGGTCGACCTCGACTTCGACCTCCCAACCTCAAGATCCTCCTCTGTTTTGTCTGCTGACGGCGACTTCACATCCTCTACTCCGTACTGCGAATGTATTGCGAGCGCCTCTTTGCATATCTCGCAGCCGCCACGTGGGGGCCGAAGCCCCGCTCCAGAGAAGCTTCAATTTATGCATGAAGATTGCCTTCCTAGAGTGGCAATAACCGCTCTGGCGTACAGCATCTGGTATCACGGCAGATCCAGGTCTCGAGGTGAAGATCAGCAGCCTCCCCTTTGTTCTTCCATGTCCTTCCAGCCCACAACCTTCAGTCTGCTCTCGTACTGATGGATACAGCAGCTCTGGTCATGGCTATCGTCAGCGCATATGCATCGAACATATCCAGCCAGCCATCTCGAGCAACTGCCGCCCACGTTGCGAGCTATTGAACGCATTTCGCACAATCGAGGCTTTGCGCCCCTCGCTATGAAATCGAGGAGAAGCCAATATCGCATTCTGTGATACAGCTACGGGCAAGGACATGGGCACCAAGACCAGACCCAACCCAGCGCATCGGCAAAGTGCTTACTCGCATGAACACTCGCATACACTACGGACTACGGAGTACGACAGCAATGTGTCTTGCGCGGCCCTCTCTGCCCGTGTCCCCCGTCCGCCTCGATTCTTGGTCTTGCTGAACTGGCAATTCTTCTCTCGAGCTATTGCCTTGCTTGTCTCATCGCGGCCGAGGCATGTAAGCGAGACCATTTCCCCCCGCCCGTCTGGGCCGCGGCAGCGGTCGCACGAGCGCGCACAGTCGAGCGCACCGGGCAATGGTGGCCGCTCCCGTCCAGGGCATGCATGAGCCGAGGTTACTGCCGCGACCGCGAGGATATCCAGGCCACAGGACCCTGGCTGCTGAGGGACGACGACGCCGCAGGACGCATTTCGCTCCCGTCACGGCTCTCGGCACAAGGGGACGCGGATGTGGCATGGACTGGAGACATAAGAGATTAGGTCTGCGCGGGTCAGACATGGCGCTTCGAGATTAGTCCAAAGTTGCGAAAGGCCCGATACCCGTGGAGATCTATCGATCGTTGTTCGGCCAGAATGAGAGCGTAGTCCTTGGGCCATCTCGCGCGCATGAGACACTTCCACAAGACGGCGTTTGACTCAAATTTGTGGATGCTGAGGTCGGACGAAACCGCAAAGCATTTCTTCTTCAGCCTTCTGTTTCTTGCTCAGAATGAGAGACGGAGAGCGTGTCTGAACGGGGTGGCTCTGTTCTTCCCCCTGATACCATGATCTCCATCCGCGGGTTGATGCGGAAAACTGAACGGAATACAAGACCCTCTGGGAGGCATCGCACCATAGTTCATCTGATTCAGCTACAACTCTGCAGTCATCATTCCCGCAGCCCCTGAGATATAAAAGGGGCAATAGATATTCACCAAGACTACCAAAAGACATTTCACTCAAGACACCTTCAGTCGCTCGTTCAACTCGTCGAAAAGCAAACACAGGTCATCATCATGGTCAAGATTACCCATCTCGCCTTGATCGCCCTCACGCAAGTCTCCCCCAAACCAAAACCGGCCAGCCTTCTTTCGCTGACAAGTCTCAGGGCAAATATCACCCATGCAACAACAGACACTCCCACCGTCACCGTCACCATCGTCGAGACTAAGACGCTGACCGAGTGCCCGGCCTCGTGCTTCTTCTCAAGCCATCCCCAGAGTAGCGCAACGCTCACCACCACTCACCATCCCTCCACGGCATCCCATTCCCCCACGCCGGCCTCGTCATCGCCCTCGACGAGGACGACTTCATCGCGGAATGACACCACCGAGAGAGAGAGCACCACCAACATCACCGTCAGGGTGACCCCAACCGTGACCCCGTCTGCCTCCCACACAAGCACGGCACAGTCAGCTACCACAAATACCACCACCGCAGCTCCCGCCTCATCCTCAACCTCATCCTCGACATCGACATCGACATCGACATCAACCTCAACCTCGAAACACACCTGCGCGGCCCATCGGTCCTCCGCCGCATCTTCGTCATCAGCGCCAAGCTCTCCCGTCACCACCACTCCCGCGCCCACAGGCTCCTCCAGCCATTCCTCACACGTTACCGCGTCCGACGCATCCACGACCTCCTCCGCACATTCCTCCGCTACCTCAGACCGAGCGTCATCCTCGAGGTCTACGGACCCGACAACACTGAACACTACAGTCACGAGACCTTCTGTCACATCGTCGCAATCATCGTCCTCTGCTGCAGCCGCACCCACGACACACACATCATACGACCTGCCATCGTATGATCTGCCGACGGCGTATAGGTTCCCCCCGTCATATGACCGGAAGGGAAGGCGCGTGAATTATTAATCACTGGTGTCTGCCCATGATGGGAGAGAGGGGAAAGGGAAAGAAAGGGGTGAGGGCATTGAACGCGAAGAGTGAGTACACGTGTTCACGACAATGAGGTTTTTGGGGAAAGCAATACCCAAATACGGCTCGGGATGAATCAAGATTGTAAGATTTTTGTTTGAGAGGGGGAAGAAATTCTTGTAGTCGCAATGTGCAGATGACCGTATCTCCTTCCCACCATATAGGCAGGAGGTCTTGTTCTCGGAAGTCAAACCGCGGAATTTTCTTTGATTCCTGATCTACTATATCTCCATATCTGACGGGGACTGGCTCATATTTACCATTTATAGCTTTTACACTCGGCTGTCCTACAAGTCCTTCGCGCCAGATGAGACGGACTTTCGGAGCACCATTATTCACAATCCATATGTTCAAGAATCCTGGGATAGGCACACAACAGCATACTAGAAGAAATTAGCCTTTGTTTCCTCATCTTCTCCACATCAAGGACAAGGGGAGGGTACCTTTCCAACCATCGCCCACTGCCGGCGTTTATCGCCACCGCCGTTTGGTGTGTTCCTGAGCTCTTCGTCTTTGCCTGCAGGTAGGCCAACAACAACCTCGGCCTTGCAGGTGCGCAGAGAGAGGATGTTCAGTCCTGACCCAGGGCCCATGGTACCGATGGCGGTGGTAAAGGGGGTCGTGGGGTCCCAGTTGGCCTAGAGGTTGTCAGCAAAGTCGGGCCATGAAAGAAGGGGTCAGGATATTGTCGTACATCACCGACGAGTTTTCGGTAGTTCAAATCACCCTTGAAGATGACGAGTTCGGCGTCCTTGAGATCCTTGTGAAGCTCGGGATGCTCGCCAGGAAGTCGCCAGTAACTCCCGCCAGCGGTCCAATACCGATCGGGCCGCAGCGTGAGCTGACCCTCGGCGTGCAGAGTGGCCCAGTCCTGGAACACGTAGAGCAGTCCCTCGATCTCACTGTCCGCCAGTGGTGCAGGTGTCTTCCCAGAAACCGATTCCTCCTCCGACGGAGACTCGAAGAATGCCTTCGGGCTGGCAAGGGCATTCAGGAGGGCGCTGAAGTCGGCGGGTACGACATCAGACACAAACCAAGGCACAGACTTGGGGCGCAGAATCACCTGCGTGGCCAGTCCTGTGTTGAGCAGAAAGCCAGCGAGGATCAGGTCGACGTAAAGCTCGAACCCAGCGTTGTCGAGGACGAAGTCCACACGGCGCTCCTTCCTTCCCTCGGCCTGAGCCTTCTTGAGAATCTCATAGGTGGCGGGGAGGTCATTGACGAGGATGTTCTGCTCGGCGGTTTTGCGCGCCTCGCTCCCCTGGAGTTTCTGGATGTCTTCGAAGCTCATGTTGGCGAGGAGAGACAGGTCGGTGGCGTTGCCCCAGAGGCAGACCTCGCACAGCTCGATGAAGAGGAGTTTCTCGGCCTCGCGGTCGTGGGTGACGTCCTTGTTGGCCTTGAGCTTCGCGATGATGTCCTTGTATCGTGTGGCAAGCTCGATGACGGCGGGTCGCGAGGTCCGGAAGCTGTCGATTTTCTGGCGAGCAAAGGGGTCGTATGTGTTCCAATGCTTTGTAGCCAGGAAGAAGCCGTACATGCGCCTGTAGGAGGTTAGGAATTAAGTCCATAACGTGTTCGTGGCCCAGATCCCACCTACCTGTACATGTAGCATTCCGAGAACAGCCAGGGCGCATCGAGCCACGAAGTGTTGCCTAGCGCCTCAAGCTCTTTGTTGTACATGGCGATCTCTTGTGAAAAGCCATCGTCGACGAGGGGCCTAATGGCATTTTAGAAAATCGCGCGTGTCAAGGGGCGAGAAGGACGGCCACGGACGTACGTCAACTTGCGATCGTGCAGGAGCTCGTACTTGAGATTGCCGAGCTGCGCGACAATCTGCTTTCCCTCGGCCTGTTTCTCGGGGTCGTCGCACTGCGAGACAGATTTGTACACATCGTCCACGACGCCGGTCTGATATGCAGAGTCAGCCAGTTGACGTCATTGAAGCCACAGAGGGCATGGCTCACGAGGATGATCGGCCAGCGCGTGCGGACGGACTCGTGGGCGAAGGAGCTCGGGTCGCTGGTGACGGCCTTGGCTGGGTGATGTCAGCACAATCCGGATGCAATCTTTATACATCTTGATACTTGATGCTTCAACGGTTCCGGCCAAGGGACTGACGAGTTGCTGTGTCGTACTCCATCTCGGTGATGTGTACCCCTGCCGTGGAGGAGCTGGTGGCGTTCGTTGATTGATTGATGGATGGATGGATGATGGATCGTCGCATCGACGCTCGAGGCTGCGGGTTATCGAAGGTGGGGGATTTCTGGGTCGAAGGCAAGCGCGACCGTGCGCGGGGCGATGATGCGCCGCGAGATGGTGATTGGTCAATTGGGAGCGTCGGGTGTGGCTTCCGTCTCCCCTCCACCGCGGGCGGGCCCGACGCAGCGCTGCGACTTGTCATTGGTCAATATTATGCTTAGCCTCCCGTACCTGTATAATGCACAACTTATGCACCGATTCTCAACTCACCTTTTTATGCCCAACGACAATTCACCCTTTCGAGGAAGAAGAAAAGATGCCAGACCTGATCGTCTCACGACCAGCCACCTCTCGAGTCTCAACCCTGTCCGCTTCTTACTCGTGCACACCTACATTTGCAGCACAAGATTCCTTGGTCCATGGCCAGTGATGAGCTGAGCGGCTCTGCCTGACCAATCGAAGACGCAAGGGTCCCATCGACATCCACACACCTCAGCACCGCCCGCCCCCCATGGATCCAAAGAATAAAAGGACCACGAGCCCGCCGCGGGCAGGTCCGGCCCTCCACCGCGTCCAGCGACCCTTCGACCCGCGGACCGCCTCGAAGCACACGCCTCGCCGCCCGTCCTGACTCCGCCCCCCCCGCCCTCTTCCGCCCACGATCCACCACTCACCACTGCCCGCGTGCTGTCCCCGGCACCGCAAGCCCGCAAGATGACCTACGCAGGCACCTCCCCCGAGGCCATGATCAGGAGGACCGACTCCAAGCCCGTCGAGACGACGTGCCACGGCCTCAACGGCAATGGGCAGCACTGCCGACGCGCCCTCAAGGCCGATGCCATCGTCGGGCCCAACGACGCAACCGACGAGGCGCTCTTTTGCCATCAGCACAAGGACCAGGCCCGGCCGAGGCGGCCTGCGCCCTCCTCTGCGGCTGCGGCGCCGAAGCCGAAGCCGAAGCCGCCCAGGATCCACGGCGTCACGATCACGGAGCAGAGGTTCAGCGTGGACTCGCTCGCCTCGCTCACCGACCGGCTCGGCTTCATGCGCATCCAGGACCCCCCCGGGCCTCGTCCTCCTCCGCAGACAGCGCCGTACATGAACGGGGGAGCGGCCGGCGGGTACCAGAGGAAGAAGAAGCGGTCCCTGCTGTGCTGCTGCTTCTGCCTGCCCTTCGACGACGAGGACTTCCCCGACCCCCCGCGGCCGCAGCAGCTCGCCCCTCTACCGCCGCAACACCACGCCGCCCATCCCCAGGGCCACAAGCCACCCCCGGCGGAGCTTATCCCGCGGGACCTGCCCCACGAGACCATCGCCAAACTGGAGAAGGAGGTCGCCAAGGGCTTCTCCGAGGCCGACGAGCCGGGCTACATTTACATCTTCTGGCTCAAGCGCGACGGCGACGCGGCCCCGCCCGTGCCCATCGACGCCGCCTCCGTGCGCGCCGCGATGGCCGGCAACGGCGGCGGCGCGAACCACTTCAGCACGGACACCACGCTGCTCATCAAGATCGGGCGGGCCGTCAACGTGCACAAGCGCATGAAGGAGTGGACCAGCCAGTGCGGCTTCTCCATCGAGCTGCTGCGCTCGTACCCGCACGTCCCGAGCGCCGAGGCCGAGGCCGGCGTCGAGCCGCGGCCCACGCCGCACGCCAACAAGGTCGAAAACCTGGTCCACAAGGAGCTCACGGGCATGGGCATGCGGGCCCCGTTCGAGAAGTGCGAGGCGTGCGGCGCCAGGCATCAGGAGTGGTTCAGGATGGACTATACGACCGACTCGATCCGGAAGGTGGACGGCGTGATTCGCAAGTGGATCGAGTGGGATCACAAGATGAGTTAGAAGACGTCTTCATGAGCGTGCAACAAGCTTCCAGAGTGTCATCGTTCTAAGCGGCATCTGCTGTCCATCCATTCCCACCCTCTTCTTAGGAGGTAGATTGTTGTTCTGATCGGATACCACTGTATCCATAGGTGAGAATTATTAACGAATATATATACATACATAGACATGGGTACAAGAATTTGAATAGTATTGGGAAAAGATTGGGAGAAATGAGAGCAAAGAGAAGGAAGGGAGTATTTGCAATGTGCGGTAGTCAAAGGAAGGCCCATCTGTCGCAAAATCAAATCATGGCATTGGCATTGGTATCACAACTAAAACGAACCCCACAACCTCTATGAGAGGCGCATCCACTCAGCATATCGACTTTCTCATCACTCATCACTCATCACCTCTAAATCCAACATCTTCACGTCATTCGTCTAAGCCTCGGCGGGCGGCGTGGCAGCCTTTCTCTCCTCTTCGTGGCTCGTGGGAACCTTCTCGTCAGCACCCAGCTTGGTCTCGATGTCGCCGCGCTCGGCCTGGCTGGTCACAGCGGTGGCGACAGACGTCTTCCACGCCGGGGTGCCGAAGAAGGCAAGCCCGTTGGGGTCCTCGAACATGGCCTCCGTCTCCTCGAGCGTCTTGCCGGCCGTCTCGGGGAAGACGAAGTAAACGTGGAAGAAGGCGACGGTGTTGAAGACGGCGAAGAGGATGTACGACTTCCACTTGATGTTGGCGAAGGCGGACGGGGTGAAGAGGCCGAGTGCGGTGTTGAAGGCCCAGTTTCCAGATGTGGCCAGGGCCACGCCCTTGCCACGCAGGCGGAGGGGGAAGAGCTCGGGCGGGTACGCCCACGAGACGGGACCCCAGGTGGGCGCGAAGGAGGCAACGAAGAGGTACGTGCATGCGATGAGGCCCTTGGCGGCTGCGCCCTCGACCCTCATGGACTGGGCAGCGACGCCGTCGATTCCACCGGGAACAATCTCGCCCTTGGTCGCGAGGATACCGGCGTTGGTGTACATCCAGATGGCCATCAAGGTCGAGCCGACGAGCATCGTCGGGCGACGTCCCCACTTGTCAACCCAGAGGAGAGCGGGAATGGTCATGATGACATTGATGATGTACTGGATGGAACTCGCAAGCAGGTTGGCATTGCCGTGGTAACCGGCCATGCTGAAGATGTTGGCAATGTAGTACACTGAGATAGTCAGTACATGATCTGAGTACTGCCCTTCATTAAGGGGGATGAGATTTTTCTGGCACTTACTCATGACGTTCATGCCGGTCAGCTGAGACCAGATCTGACAGAAGAGACCAATGAAGGTTCGGTTGAGCATGTTGGGCTTGAAGAGATCGAAGTAGGTAACGTCAGAGTTCTGGCGCTCGAACTCGCACGTGTCCTTGATGTCCTGCAGCTCATAGGCGACGAAGGGGTGGTTGGGGTCTCCTTGGCCGTGGACGAGAGTGAGGACCTGGTGGCACTCCTCCCAGCGATCCTTGCGGGCCAGCCAACGGGGCGACTCGGGCAGGAGCATCATCATGAAGAAGAGGAAAACGGCGGGGATCATTTGAAGACCCCAGGGAACACGCCACGAGGCAGTGTTGTACTCGAGAGGGTTCTGCTTGCCGATGAAGGAGCAGCCGTACGAGATGTAGTACATGATGAGGATACCCCAGGTGATGGCCCATTGCTGGAAGCCGATGAGACGACCACGCTTGGAGGGAGGGGAGATCTCGGCGATGTAGACGGGGACCTGGGCGGATTCGATGCCGACACAGAGACCGTTGATGATACGGCCGACGATGAGCATTCCGATGTTTTGAGAGGCGCAGGAGATGGTAGATCCGACGAGCCTGGTGCGATGCGAGATGAGCACTGAGGTCATTGAGGAAGAGCCCACGAGATTGATGGGAGACTTACCAGATGATGCAGCCCACCATGATGGAGTACTTTCGTCCGAGACGATCGGAGAGGGGACCCGAGATCAAGGCACCGAGCCACGAGCCCGCAGCCATGGAGGCTGTGATACCACCCTGGACCAGAGATCGCGGACCACCACACGAGCCGTCGACCGTGGTTGGAGGGTGCTCATCTTGGTTGAAGTAGCATAGGTAGGACTGCTCGGCCAACTGAGCAGAGACAGATGAGATGTCGAAACCGAACAGGGCGCCGCCGACGACGGAGACGCCCGCGATCACGTAGAGGTTTCCGACCACCATGGTGGCAGAATCAGGGTCTTGGATCGACGGTCTGGGATCTAGGTCTGAAACTCGGGGTGAATCAACGGATGAAGAAGGAATTGTTTGTCGGAGACAAGACACATTCCCCTGCCCATCGGAGACAACGATTCCAGGAGAGAGGAGCCCCGGTGTCAGCGAGCCGGCGAACACCTGTGCTTATATAGTCATGGCAGAATCTGGTCGAGGAGCCGCATGCCGTGACTCGATTTCGCCAGGCCACAGCAAACCCCCCCCCCCTTTTCTCCCCCCCTTCCTCCTCTTCCTCGTTGGTGTCGAGATCCAGGGCCGGGTCCAGCTGATTGTTCCACCGGCGCATGTGCATGGTCGCATGTTTGCATTGCTGCATCCAACTTTGCAAGGATCTCGCGAGAGGGATGAAAACGGCCATCCGTTGGCCCATGACAGAGCTGTCGCCATGGCATCTCCGAGCTCAATTCCAGCATCGTGCTCGTACTCGTAGCAAAGCCGGTACCGGTACTCCGTACTCCATAAGCTCTCTCAGTCTCTTCCCCAGCTTCTCCACACCGACCCCTGTGCTTTTTCTGCTGCTTGCACTCCCCCTCTCTCAACCCCACATGCCACGCCCCCTCCCTCGTCTCTTCCACCCCGCCTTTGTCTCTCGACGGGGGAAGTCAAAGGGCAGCACGGCGCACTTGGAAAATCGGATAAATGCATTTGGCTGGGGTCTCGATTTTTTTTTTTTCTTGCTTTTTTTTCTCGTCACGCGTCAAGCCGGATGCTCACAATTTTGTAAGGATCGCGATGGAGCTCTGCCGACGATGAAGGGGTTCCCGGGGGCGGTCGAATGCCCAAAACGGAAGTCCGTCTGTCTTTTGCTTTCCCGAGTCTCAGATCCTCAAACAGGGCCAGGCACCTCATGTTGTCGCACTGAGAGATCCGTCCGTCTCGTACTCCGTAGACAATCAAGCGTTTTGGAATCCTTCTATCCGTATCACTCCAGCCTCGTTCAGAGACAGACGGAGACCCTGGGGCAAGCCCGGACGACAGCGCGACAACCCGACGCTACCCCGAGCCGCCGCGTAAGGGGTGTGGCGTCCACCCGGTGATTGGTCATGCGGAGGATGGGGCGCCATGAACCGGCGTCTGAAAGCTTTTCTGGGGGAGCACGGCCTATGAAACGCCATGAAACCCAGGATGGGGAATGCATACCGCCGAGAATCTGGCCGTCGGTGGAGGGCGGCATGGAAGCGCTCGACGGCAACAATTCGTATGAGTAGGTACTCGTACTCCGGCCTACCTGTGCGATCATTAGCCTCTAGCGTCAACTTGGTGTCGAGCTTCCTTGGGGCCAAATTCTAGGATCGTCGCTGTCCTACACAGTGTTCGCGAGAATACACTGCAGTACTCGTACCTGTAGATGGTATATTCCGTACGGAGTACTCCGTAGATGGTCCAGAGGCGATGATGGTGGCGGCGATGCAACGTGAGGAGGAAGGTCTTGGGTTCGTCCAATCGCCGACGGAAAACAGACGATGATTCACTTTGAGGCTCTTCCTTTTTCTGTTTTTCTCTGGATTTTTTTTTTGTTTTCCTGCCGCTCACGTGCATATCGTGGAGAGCTCCTTCTCTCTGACCTCCACGCGACCAACAGCCTCTCTCGGGAGAAGGAACGACGATGAAATCGCCGTTCAAGCTCCAAGGAAGGCGCCCCGTGTGCTCAAGAATCCTGCACTGTATAGAATCCATCTCTCTGTCATCACCTGCTTGCCAAATAGGAATACTAGTACCAGCGAATATGCAATTACAGCATCAACTGTAGATGTGCCCTTGAAGCTACGAGTAGTATGAAGATGAAGCTGACGCCGAGATGAAGACGAGCTAGGGATACTACTGGTAGCACTGCATGAGTATGACTACTCGTACGGAGTACCATTCCGAGGAAAGCCTCCTGGTCCCTCGTCATCAGGCAGATCTCTGCCGGATTTGGTGTCAGCTCCTGGAGGTCCAGCGGGTGGGCAGCCAAGTTCAATGTTTAGGGCAGAGCTAAATAAGCGACGGCAATTCCCTAGAAGCGTGCCTGTGGTACCGAGGATGTACGGTGTACTCCGTACCGGTAGTAGATCCAGAAGTCCCTTTCGAAGCTGTCTGACGTCAAAATTCCAGATGACGCTCAGAAACAGAAGCACTCTTATGTGATGAAGTGAAAGGGTCAATTCCAATCGATATTGTAACTTGAATTGCAAGATCAAATAAATCTCTGATGAAGGTCATTGCAGTGGTGATGTTTACCTCTATGCAGATAACCGGATACAGTGCCAAAAGCTGAATTCGAGTTGCACCTTCCGACCTCCAAAACCTGTCTCGAGTCCTCGACTCCTTCCCCGCACAACGGAATGAGACACTGTTGATGAGATCAAAACGGCAGTCGCGCTCGACTCAAGCAGCGTCGGCCACTTTCTGGCTTCATCTCTCTCCATCTCCTCCATCTTCCCACTTCTTCTCGCCATCTTCTTTTTCCCCTCGCAGCTTCATCCACCATCTTCAGCTCCGCAACGAACCCTCTCCACCTCATCGAGTGATGTAACGTGTACGAGAACTCGTACAGGAACGAGGGAACGCCGACACCGGGGCCCATCGCCTATGCAAGGAATGCACGAGGCAAGTTCCCAATATCCAGGTACTCCGTACAGTACACGACATAGTCTGCGCGAGTCGTTCCGAGAATCATTCTCCGCATGCCGATGAGAGATAGGTACCCAGCTTGCCTTGTATTTCCGCGTTGTGCTTCCCCTCATCTGCTCCTCAAAACTCCAAGGCCCGCAGTTGGGCTGCAAGCCGATTCCCCGACTAACATCGAACAAGGACCGGTCCCGGGCAGTTTGCCATCTTCCTGCAAGAACAATCCATGATGGGCACGGAGCAACGACCAGGAGGGTCTCACGCGGGACATCCTTTGGCCTGCAAAATAGCACGGATCTCGTTCATTCGGCTCCCTCCTCGCCAATAGCATCTTCCCCTAGAGAAAGAGGCACAAGGTTCCAGAGAGTGAAGCATTCTGAGACACTGGGCTCCTGTCAATTTGCGAAAATGAGACCGCAGACGCTGCATCCGCCGTCTGTCTGGTGCATGATCCGAGCATCATCTGAAATGGCCCCGATTTGAGGACCGGTACTCCGCACCTGTACTCCGTACGAGTTCCTTCACCCGCCCGTTCGCGGCTTTTCCCTCGTCGACCTTGCGGTCTCAGGGAGCGGGGCGCTGCAAAGGCTGGAATCGGTGATTGGACCGGACGAAGAAATTCCCAGTTCCCGGAGCTTACTGATTTTCGGTCCCAGGTGCCATGCCTTCTCCGGACATTGGCCGGAATGCAAAGCTCTGAACACTCCTCCCGTCTGCTCGGATGCGGGGGTCTCATCCAAGGATGATGACCAGTCCCACCCGGCGGATGAGGCTAAAATCGCTACAGGACGATCCCAATGAAAGCTCTGCGCCAGCAGAGGGCAAGCCCGGTGAACGCCCGTCGCAAAGCCAATGTACGAGAGAAAGCCGTACTCCGTACGGAGACATACGGAGTATTCCGTACGATTACGAGCAGATGTGCATCATGCCTTGCCTCATGAGGTGAGCTTTCCCAGATAGTGGCCAACACTTCTCAGATGGCGCTCGTATGAAAAGCCCCTCCTCTTTCTCTCCCTCTCACACTAACAACACATCACAGAACATATGTCGTTCTTCCTCCTCTCCCACCTTATCCACATGACGTCCATTACAAGTACTCGTACGGAGTACTCATACAAATATTCAAAGAGACCGGGGGAGAGAATGAGACCGCGATGGATCAAACCAACGAAAAGTCTGGCCGGCCCCGCCCCGACTTGGAGGGGGAGTGCATCCATCCACGTCCCCGGGATGGAGATTCTCATACCTAAGAAGATCCACTCGCTCGGCCTTCTTTCTCGATTCTCAAGCGTCTTTAGCTTGGGCCCTTCTACCCCGGATCCGACGCCAAACCCTAAAACCTTCTCCAACCCCCGCTTTTCGCTACATGCTGATAATTGCATACAAGGAACATCCCCCTCGCCTCTCCTTGAGCTGGCCGAGGAGCACTCTCATCGATGGCATGACTTCCGACGATATTGCCGAAGGTTATATGCATCTGCCATGGCCGCAACTACCTGTACTCGCACCAGTACTCGTACGTGTATGACTCGCCGGCTGAATTGCACTCGGATCCCGGCACAAGGTCGCACGCTGATTCACATGGCCCAGACTCTTCATTTCGTGCTCTACACTGTACGAGTACGAGTGTGACACAAGCGCGTCTCCCTCCCCTTCCCTTTCGTCCTCAACTGGTGCTCGAATCCGTGAGCATGGGGATGCATCACCAGCTTCGCAATATGGATACTCGCGGGGCCTTGCCCATTCTCAAGTCCGCTCGGCTTGTCCTCCGTCTTATTCTCCACCGGAAATCTTCTTCGGCCCTACCTTCCGCCTAGTGCACAACCTCACGTCCGTCCCCGGTCGAGCTTCCTCACAAATCGAGACCAGGGAAGGGCCGTGAGCCTGTCCCGAGCCATGTAAAGGGGAAAACCAGGCAAAAGCTCTCCGAGTTCGCGTTCACTGCTCGTTCAGGAACTCCTCGTAGAATGCATGTGTACAATCACCTTTGACAGCAACCGCAACGCCATCGTCGTCATGCTCAATGCCAGTGACCCCTTGCACGTCAACGTCAGTCGTGAAATTGAAAGGAACGAAGGATTCCTGGAGTCCCACCCCTCCAATACTCGTACTCCTACATACGAAGGCCAACTCCCTGTACTCCGTAGTAGCAGTAATCCAACCAGAACGGAGCACCAGTAGATGTGTCGTCTCGCCCCAGTCGGTTGCATCGCGCGAGCCCATCTCCGACTTCATTTTCTCCACACCCAGCTACCTCCTCATCCTTTGTCCATACCTTCCTTCAAATCCCTCCCAACGTCCAGGATCAAGATCTCCGCCGACACGTTTCCACCACGTGCAGCCCGCGCGTCGACGTCCCCATCCCCATTCCTGTCTCACCGCGCTACGACTACGGAGTACGGCCGCCGTTTCTTTTCCCATAAACTCCAGGCCCTCGCCACCCGTCATCCCATTCCTCCCACCCCTTCCCCATCCGTACAGACGCGGAGGACCCGTGTGTGCTCGCACTCGCACTCGCATCCGCACGAGTACGAGTGCAGCCCCGTCCTCCGCACGAAGCGGAAGTTTAAAGGGGGGCATCGCGGACCGCTTACTCGTGGACGTACGACTGCATGGTGCATCATGCTCACGTCATGGGACGCGAGGATCGTGGAGGAGAGAAGGAGAAAAAGGAATTTCAGACTGAGAGTGCTCGCTAGGCCTGAACCCGCTCGTCTTTTTCTTCTGTCTGTCTGTCTGTCTGTCTGTCTTTCTTTGCTCAGAACCAAGAACAACCAATGAGGGATCCCACGCATTTCACGGCGCCGTGAGAAGACAACAGCATATCCATAGAGAGGTACGGAATACTCCATATAGGGAGAGAGAAAGGATGCAGAAGCAATAGAGACACAACACAAAGGGGTAGCGGGATAAGGAGAGGGGGGGGTACACACAGAGAGAGAAAGGGACAAGACATAAGAAAATACCGGGAGGCGGTCGAGGAGACGACAAGAGAGTGAGAAAGGAAAAGGCTAATGGCACTTGGGCAGCGCCAGGAAGAGTGGGCTGTACTCCGTAGCTGTAGCTCGATCCTCTTGTTCGTCCTCCACACAAAACAGAGTTTCCCCAGACTTTCTCCCCCACAGAAAAGAAAGCTCCACCGGCGTCAAAGGCCTCAGAGGTCCGCACGCCAAACTCTGACGCCCTCAGGCCCCGAATCCACATCATGATTGGGGGGCCGCGGCTTTCTTGTAGCCCGTACTCCGTACAGTAACAAAACTCCTCTTGTCTTTGAAATCCTGTCGGCCTCCTGCCACCTCTTCCTTGGGCGGGTCCCAAGAGACATGCATCCGCGTCAATGATGTTTGGCTGGCTGCGAAACACATCACACAAACCGGACCTCGTTGAACGTGCCAGCACGGACCTGCATCAGACTAGCCAGCTCCAGGAGAAACGCCTGGTAAATGAGGACATTGGTAATGACGTGAGAGACGGACACCATGTTGTCCAATGTCGGCGACGATGGCTCCACGTTGTCTGTCGTCTCCGTCGTCTCCGTCGGGTCAATCGTAAACTCGGTTCTATCCCCGATGCTGTCGCCTCCGTAGAGACTCCCGAGCTCGTCCTCCAGGTTCTGCGTCTCGCTGGGCTCCGGCAGCCTCTTGTCCAGGTCCAGGGTGACCGGTCTGAACTGCTCCGCCGGCAGGCTCACGCGTCGGGCGAGGATGCTCTGGTCCATGGCTGCGAAATCGGCCGCCTGAACCGCCGCGGGAATCTCCTGACTAGGCTGCGGGAGCATGCCACCACTGCTGAGCGCGCTCGAAGGGGACAAGCCCCGCTGAGCGGCGTTCCTGCCGTGGTCGCTGTACGCCAGCGGCGGCGTCCTCTGGACCAGGGGGATCGCGTTTGGCGCCAGGAGTTCTGGGCTGTTCCCGGGGTGCCCGGATGATGGGTTGCCAGCCTGCTTGGCCTCCTTGCGCCCCCGGGGTGTGGGTGCCCGGCTCGGGGTGCCGAACTCCGAGAGCAGGCGATGGGCGAACCCTTCAATCCCCATCGGCCGGGCGGGGGACGCAGCCCGGATCAGCTCGTCGAGGCTGGCCCGCTCTGGTGTCCCCAGGCGAGCAGGCGTTCCCGCTCTGCCGAACGCGGGATTCTCCAAGATAGCATCCGCGGTTTGGAAGGCCTCGCGTCGCTGCTGCAAAAGCTCTTCGAACCGCGGAACCGTCTTTTTGAACGCGGCAATCTGATCCGTGAGTCGTTTGAGCACGATGAAGATGCGCGGAAGGGATCCTTCCATCCACTTGGGGCGAAGCCTGCACTTCGACATCGACTCCAGCTTCTCCGCTTCTGTGTCAACAGAGCCCGCATCGCTCAGAGCTGACGAGTCTTGCTCTAGGGGATCGACTCCTTCCTCGTTGGACTCCCGTTGCCTCTTCTCGGATGCCTTCCGCCGATCCGCCTCCTCATCCTTCTCATCATAGGTGTAGCTGCTGGGACTTCTGGCAAGCCATCCCTCAATGCTCATGTACCCGCAGATTGCCATATCCACGATGGTCTCCGTCACGGACAGATTTGTCTCCACTGGATTCAAAAAGAATGTCTCCATGAGGTCCAGGATGGAGTTGAGCAAGGGGTCATCGTGGCGAAGGGTATGCTCCCTCACATCCTTGGGCGCCCCGGGAAGACTGTCGGGAACGATTGGCACCCTGTGATTCGAGGCTGACACTCTGGGCGAGATGAGCTTGAGGAAGCACGGATGGCCCTCGAGGCGCACCACCGTGTCTTTCAGAATCTGATCGTAGGTCTCGTTGAAGTCATCCTTGCCACCGATGGACTCCGCCAGACTGACGAGGTATTCAATCTCCTGCTCGTGAGCGCCAACAGTCCGGTGAATTGTGCTGCTGGGGAACATGTCGGTCTGCAGAAGAGTGAGGACGGCGTAGCGATGATGCCGCTTGAGGATTGCCGACACCAGCTGGAGCGTCACGTAGATGGTCTGCTGGTTGCGAGACCTCAAGCAAGCAAGAATGAGATCAACCAGGTTAAACAGCAGCGGGGTGGCTGTCGTGTCCGGCTTCTCCGCCATCATGGAGGCCAGGTCCATGGACTTGCGGTGGCGAGCGGCGCTGACCGTGGTCTCCGATGGGGGCGTTCGCGAGGTGATGCCCTCAGGCAAGGCTAGTAGATAGTGCAGGATGAGATTGATCATGTCTGGATGATCCAGGGACTCGATGATGCGACGCAGGTATGTGAGAACAGCAACGGATGAGCCTCCGTCTATATCGGAAGATTCTAGCAGCGATGGATATCTGGGAAAATGTTAGAATAATTGACAATCCTGGAATTATCCACGCCTGTTCTGTCTCCTCTTTTTGTGTTTTGCTCTCTCGCTCTCTTCTTTTCTTCTTCTTCTTCTTCTTCTTTTCTTTTCTTTTCTTTTCTTTTCTTTTCTTTCTCTTCTTCTATTCCCTTCTCTCCTTTCAAAAATCTCTCTTTTTTCCCTCTTCTCCTCTTCGTCTCCTTCTCCTTCCCCCGCCGCTCTCTCCAGAGAATGATGAAAGGCACTTACAATAATTGTTGCAAAAAGATGACCTGGAAATGCTCGAGCAAGGTGGTCTTGACTTCCACAGACCGGCAATGGTTCAAGACATCCTGCCAGAACAGGAGGTGTGACAAGAATGTCTCTAGGTGCGACTGGAACTCGGGAGAGCAGGAGCTAATAACTTCGTAGTTGGACGAAGGGTGTTGGTAGTCGGAGAGGGCGAGGATGGGCGGTAGGTCGTGGGGCAAGTGGTCGATGACGAGCTTGCGGCTGAGCTGGCTGTACAGGGCGCCCAGCCCGGTAGCCATGAGGGTCGACAGATCACTCTCGACGATCCATTGCTCGAGGGCCTCGGAGTGGGAGGCGGCCTCGATGATGTAGAGGAGGCCGGTCCGCGCGAAGTCGCCGACCTTGCCCTCGTGGTGGATGTAGTCCATCAAGATGTAGAAGAGGGGGAAATCGGCTCGCTTGGTCCGGCCGGCAAACTTCTCGTGGATGCTGACGATGCTACTGGCTCTACCGTGGCGCGGCTGGGAGCTCGGGGTCTGGGTTTTGAACCATGCCGGGAGGAT
This sequence comes from Escovopsis weberi, assembly GCA_003055145.1. Classification (NCBI taxonomy): domain Eukaryota; kingdom Fungi; phylum Ascomycota; class Sordariomycetes; order Hypocreales; family Hypocreaceae; genus Escovopsis; species Escovopsis weberi. Next base: position 1,795,070 of record NIGB01000001.1, on the reverse strand, counting down.
GGTTGGCTCCAAGCGGATCTTGGTGGTGATGTTGAAGGCGAGCTCGACGACACGCGACTCCGTGTCGAGGCCGAGCCTGGCACTGTTGACGCCGGTGATGCGCACGAGGAGGTTCGTCAGGCTGGCGGAGAAGGTCGAGTTCTCGACAAAGGCCTCCTCCTCGCTCTCTATCAGGGTCGCAAAGAAGAGGACGGCCTCCTTGATGATCCACTCATTGTAGGAGGTTGTGGCAATCTTGCCTATGGGTACGTAGATCTGTTTTAGGGAGGCATATTGTATGCAGGGGTGAGGGAGGGGTCGGCGGCTCTCGTCGCTGAGGATGTTTGTGAGCTCCTGGAGCCGGATCTCGAGGGTCTCGGCGGCGTCGTTATCTTGGGACAGGTTGGACGATTTGCGCCATGTCGACTGCGAGCCAGGCAAGCAGAGCGTTGGGTCAGCTGATGCTCGGGATATGCCTCGCCTGGTGTGTGATTTGCAAGGCTGCACTGTAGTGCAGAGAGTGCCGACTCACTAGCAAGTTCGCGTATTCCTTCTCGAAGCGATGCAGTCGTTTTGCGGGATCTTTGGCCTGATCCTGGCGGGAGCTCCCGGAGGAGAGGGGGCTTAACAAGCGCGACCACTATGCAATCCCCAAGCGTTAGAACAAGCTGTCTGTCTCATTTTTCTCCTCCACCTCCTCCTCCTCCTCCTCTTCCTCGCAGGTGACGTTTGCTTCTCTGCATCGTGAATTCGGGCTCCGTCTCGTCCGCAACGAGCTCGTCGAGGGGGGCGGATTCCAGTAAGGAGAGGGACGAGGGGGAGGAAGGCTTGGTGAAAGTGCGGAGAGGAGATATAGGGACAAGGAGGAGGTTGAAGGGGGGGAAGGATGCTGAAGGTGATGACGGGAGATGGGAGAGGGGGGGAAGGAGAGGGGGTTGACGGGAAGGAAAGGCAGCTTGGCTCACAAAGTCCATGACGCCGCCCGAAACATCTCTAAGGCGATATTTTGGCAGAGAGCTCAGCTGCCTCGTCGGACGAGGCCCTGTTCGTGGAAGAGCGAACGTTGAGGAATTGCAGGTATTGCGAAGTGGAAACCGTTCAAGGTTGGGAGACGGTTCGCGCCATATCTCGCTCGGGCGCTGGCTTGTCTCTGCCACGGATCTCAAACGGACAGGAGCCACAAAAATGCACCTCCACAGCCAGGCGAGCGGTGCGTGCGGTATAGTAGGGGAGGGGACAAGAGGCGGGAAGAGAGGGGGGGGGGGGGGGGGGGGGGGGGGAGAGAGAGGGGGGGGTGGGGGAGGGGGGGGGGGGGAGGCTAGATGCATCCACCATCCATCTGCTCCGTGTGGATGGATGGATGGATGGATCTGTCGTTCTGGATGGGCCACATTGATTGAATGGAACCCACCACGGCTGGTGACTAAGCAGTCCAGGGTAGGCTCGACCTCCGTGCCCAGCACGCGTTGACATAATGAAGATCAACATATGATTGAAATCAACAAATTGATGAATCAATGTGTTGCTGCAGCTTGTGATGCCTCGGAGCTTCTACAGCTTTGACCGGTCGGGGGACCGTCGATGCGGTAGTATTGAGTGATGCATGCGAAGCTCTAAAGGGGACTCGAAGTCTCCAGGCCGTTTCACTTTCCACGGTCACAGCTTGATCGCCCATGTGCGACCCCAGGCACTAAGTTGTCGTCACGGCCTCTCCCTCCCGCCGTGGGGCCGTCGTCGGTTCTCTGCACTACTATCTACTGCCAGTACTAACTTGATAGATATCAATGTATCTCTCAGTCCCTAAGGATGCTTCATTCACAGGCGACGCCTTGTACATATCGTCAGGCCGCATGGGCTCACTGAGTCGTCGGCTGCCCGTCCGACGTCTGGCAGCGTCTCCTGACGACGACTCGATCATCTCGATCCTCCCGGTCGACCGCCCCCTGCGTCCGCTGCATGCTGGAAGTACCGAGTACCGAACTCATGCACTGCTTCACACCGAAAACCCGCGACCCAGAGACCTCCCGGTGTCGCTGCGAGTCTCGGGTGGAAGCTGCGACCGTCTGCATTCATACGGAGAGGTACTACCTACTCCGTATGTACATACTGTACTGTGCTCCTGCCTCCGACCTGCAAGATCGTGAAATGGAAGGAACAGACGGTGAGGAGCACGAGACTCGGGACGATCGTTTTTCCCTGCCGATTCAGTAAAGACACGTGAAGCCTCAGTCCCTCCCACTTCAAATTCCAGTCAACCTCACATATATTCACAACATGCCCAATCCGACAACTTGAAGCGCGTCAGCCATTGTCCAATTCCATCGACCGGCCGATTTGGACGCCCTGCTCGTGAACGAGACGCTCGTGCGTCGCTAGGACTGCGAGGGAAAATCCCGATCGATCACCCGTCATCGTCAGTCGGTCACTCGTCCAGTCATGCGTCACTCTCCTCGCCCTCGGACCCAAGGGAGAGCCGCCCCGCGAATGAGATCCATCAGCAACCATTGAGCATCCCGCGCAAAGCGGACAGGGGCCCGAGGACGATATGCACGAAGCGTCAAACGTCGTCATGCCCTTCCCGATTCGTCACAAGCCGATGCCATGCAGAAATTAATTAGCTCATCGGGCAAGGCCTGTACTCGTACCTACATTGCACCTGATTATCCGCGCAGCACTGGTCCGTTCCAATCTGCGAATGCAATGTACAGGGCACTTCAGCCAGCAGGCAGGAAAATATCTCATGCTACGGTGCGGGGTGGCATGAGGCCTACCTTCCGGTTCGAAACCGATCTTGGAGGATGACGATTGGAAGATGGCGACTGATCATATATACAGGCACAGGCAGATCCAAAGAGATGGCTTTCACGAGCCTCGGATCCAGGGTCTGCCGGATTTGAGGCTCAATATCCGAGGTGGGAGCTCCATTGATCGCTGGTGTTCGCTCCCAGAACTCGAGCACAAGTCGAGCATGTGTCACGGCGGCGATGGACGGAGAGAGCGCTGATCATGGGGCACGAGTCTCGATCTGCGTCGCCTTCCATCCCATGCACACATGCATACTCGTAATCGCATACCGGAGAGACTCGCCAAATCAAGCGCCACTCTCGGCCCCTCATGCCGATGACGGGCAGAGATGCGCACGTGCTGTCCGGAACTCTCGACTCTCCATCGCCTGCGCAAGGCCAAGGACTTCACCGAGCTTCGAACTCAAGAGTCGTCGTCGTGAACGTTGTCCGGTTTACGTGATCCTGTATATATATATATATATATATATATATATATATATATCGGCATTGTCTGGACTTTAGGGGCTTGTTTTCTGGCATCTCGACACCTCATGTCTCGGCAACTGTGAAACCAGGTTTCCATGGCTCGAGCTAGCAACGATCAGTGACACAAAATTCTCGGGGAGCCAAATCCCTCGCGGCCTTTTCAGGCGACCTTTCTGCGATCTGTTTCACATTATTAACAGGCTTTTGACGTCTTCGGTGATTTGCATCGGCCATAGACTGTATATGTGCGTGAAATAGGATTCCATTTTATATTTGTACAAGGTGTCCAGGTGCGCCTCTTCATTCGAGCTGCTGATATCTTGGAATACAGGATCCTTCTCCCCAATCACATCGTCATCATCATCATTCGTCGCCGCACGCGCCGTCTAGTGGCTGTGGCCGTGACTGTGCTCCCCCCTCATCGAGCAGCAAGGCTCCTCCATCGCATAGCGAGCCAGCTTCGCACGGGTCAACGGCCTCGGCTTGGGCAGGAGGTCGCGGCCCTGCAGGTCGGGCAGCGGAGCGGCGGAGGTCTCGAGGCCGCGCTTGGCGATGTTCTTGGCGTAGACGGTGTTGAGCCAGTTGGCGAGCCTGTAGCCGCCCTTTGCGATCTGGAGCTCGATGGTGCCGATGACGGAGTTGTAGTAGTCGGGGAAGAGGTCGCCCTTCTGCAGGGCGTCGACGCCGTCGGGCATGACGACGGAGCAGACGAAGGCGTTGGCGTCGGACGCCCAGCGGGTGGCCGTGACGATGGCGTTCTTGACGTCGTCGCCCTCGGTCCAGCTGCCCGCCTGGGAGCAGTAGGCGCCGGTGTCGATGTCGTCGATGAGGTCCCAGGCCCAGCCCTGCGCGTGCTCGAGGGTCGAGGCGCCGACGAGCTGCTCGGGGAAGTAGGTGTCCCAGTCGGAGTGCAGGTTGTCCTTGAAGCCGTTGAAGGTGACCTTGATGTTGTTGCCGCCGAGCGCCAGGGCCTCGTCGTGCAGGGGCTGGGTGATGTCGCCGACGAAGTGGACGAGGAAGCGGAGCGCCTCGGCGACGTGGGCCGCGGACAGGCGGCCGTCGCCGACGCGCTGCGTGTAGTTGCCGATGGCGGACACGACGCAGCCCGCGGGGCCGCAGTCGCGCTCGTAGTCGACGTTGCAGGTCTCGGGGGGGTTGTCCTCGGCGTCGATGAAGTGCAGCGGCGCGGACCACTTGCCCGCGGCCGTGGCGCGGTAGTCGTCAGCCCAGGAGGCGATGTTGGCCAGGTAGGAGTTGGACGTGTCGTTCAGGACGCTCTGGGCCCTGCGTCGACGAGTCGTCAGTCAGGTCAGTCCCAAGCTGCAGTGCCTTTTCTCCTTTCCCCT
>NIGB01000001.1:1757165-1790461 GCA_003055145.1 Escovopsis weberi | reverse complement strand
CCCCCCCCTTTTTTTTTTTTTCCGGCTCTCTCTTTTCCTAACCGATTTGCTCAAGGCAACCGAGGACGAAGAAGAATTCCACTTACCATGCCGCCACCTCGGGGTCAAGGTAGTTCTGGGCGACGTATGCAACGGTCGCGTGACCCAGCATCCCCCAGGCATTGACGCCATTCAAGCCCGCCAGGGCAACAACGGCAGTGGTGGCCAGGGAAGGCATCGTACCGAAGTGATATAGAGGGGATCTCGAAGCAAGACTGAGAGGGGTCCTCGCGACTCAAGGCAATGGCTGGACTCGGCAGACCAGGTTTCAAAGACGGCAAGCTCCCTGCAGCTGTGGGTAAAGCGTGACCACTGACGAGTGAGCAATGAAGATGGAGCCGCGGGGCCGTCAAAAGTGGAAGAAGCAGGGCGCGGACATGGCCAACTTATACCCCGTGTCTATGTAAGTACGCACGTCCTCCACGTTCTCTCTTTCTCTCTCTCACACGCACACAGTCACTAGGCAATCATCGGCCGCGCCCCATCTCGCCCTCTGATCCGGCTTTCGCTTCGCGCCCCACGATCTCACCATTCGATGCTCCAGATTTGAGAGTTCAGCCAGCCTCCACTGTCCAGCCGGGGAAGGCAAGGATACCTGCCCACTCGCTGTCCGGGGGGAGCATCGGCCAGATCACCTACTGATGCGATTACGAGCACGACCGAATACTGGTACGAGTAGTATCCGCACTCCGTACTCGGTATACTTTCCCTTGCGCCGAGAGGCTAAAGTTGGTTGGCGATGCCCTCTGCAAATTTTCCGCGGGCCTTTTGGGGGAGGATGATGATGAGGATGATGAGGATGACCATGGATCAAAGCTCTCGGCCGGAGCTCAGGCGCCGGGGCAGTCCAAGCAGTCCAACAAGCCCATCTATGCTCGATGGAGCTCGACAGCCGAGGCGGACTCGCTTACCAATTTCGGCAGGTCGGCAAATGGACGCCGCCAAGGGCATCTGAGGGCCGGGCGCCGTGCGCGATCTCGGCCCGTGGTCCGCGGTGCAGGAGCCACATGCCGCGTCTCATCGCGCTGATAGGATGGGAGGGATCGGGCGTCGGCCGCCGGGCCTGGATCGCGCATCTTTTTGTTTCCTGGCACGAGGGCAGCCCTCCGTGCTCCGTACGCTCCGGACAACGTGATGACGGAGAGGGCTAACGACAAAGGGACCAGTCCTCCGGAGTGCTACAAAAGGTCCGTCGCCCTGGAGCGAGGTGGTCCTGTCTCGCGCTCCGTCCTCGTGCTCTCGAAAACGAGTAGGAAGTGCGGAGTACGGAGTATGTACAGAGGGTGCAAGGGTGAAGCCGGGAGACGTGATGATGACTGGAGGCTTCCATGCATGACAGACTCGAGGGTCCCACGTGCTCGGGCTCGTGTGCCTGGGATGATGTCCTTGATGAGACCACATGCACGTGGTCGTTCCCATCAATTGGATCCTCTCTCTCATGGCGCAATTGGCTAGCGCGTCTGACTGTTAATCAGGAGGTTGGAAGTTCGAGCCTTCCTGAGAGAGTTCAATTCCTTCTTCTTTTTTTTTCTCCTTTTACCCCGTCTTTTCTTTTTCTCTTGTCTGCCCCTTGCTGTGCCCGATCGGAGATCTTGATACCATGCCGATGATCCAGCTCTATTGGATTGATGACTGGGGCTTGGTGTGCTATGACATAAAGCTTGGAAGTCCTCCGTACTCGTACTCTATACAGGTACTGTTCAAAGAAGCACGGCTCAAAGAATCTCTCGATCAGACAAGGCTTGCAGGCTCTTGGCATCACGATCTCGACCGGCACGATCAGTTCATGCAACCGTCTTCCTCTCATGGTTGAGCCCACCACATTAATCCAATGGTACGGAGCACTCCGTATTTGCTCGTCCTGTTCCAAGAGCCATATCAACATGCGTGCTCGCGAGTCGAATCCTTCTCCTTGGCGATGGCAAATGCTGACATGTGATTCCACTGATGGTGTTAGAGGTGCAGGGTAGGTGCAATATTTATCATTGATTCAATACATACATATGTTGATGTAGGTATGTTGTTTACTCTCACTTTCTATATCATCTTTATCAGGGAGCAGAAGACGCCGGCTTTCCAATTTGAAGACAGTCTCAAGTTTCGATCGACATGCTCTCTTTCATGAGGCCGGGAGCACTTGTATGAGCTGCCCGATGATCTCTTACGAGTACCTTGTCAGGACCAATTGTGGCCATTAGTACCTGCGCGAACAGCCTCGCCCAATTCTCTTCTGCACCCGCGGCCCCATATCAATGCGTCTATTACAGATGTGATACTAGTAGATAGATTTGATTCATCCATGTATTTGATGTATCTGAAATCTCCATCAATCCCATCAATCCCATCACATGTCAATTTCAGCGTCTCCCATCCAGCTTCATCTTCACAGCCCCTGCTCCACCGGCATCAAAAATTCATCCCAGTTCGACGCCCCGGAACGCGAACGTGATCGTCATCCATCAATTCCAGGCACTCGCCCGTTTCTGACAGCCAGCCTTACCGCACTGGGCAGTCAGCCCTTCCCGGCGCGCAAAAGAGATTGATGCCTCCCAGTCGTAGTAGGAGGTAGTATTGACTCATTCTTCATCTCTTGCCTCGCCTTGCCTTCGTCGCCGACTTCTCTCCCACTCGCATCATAAGTCTATTCCAGGCCATCATCCACAGTGATCCTACTACCCAGGAACAGTAGGTATTCTCCAAACACAATCCACCAAGCCGTGCGCCTCTCTCTCTCGTCTTGCCCATCATGGCCGCCTTGCAGAACGGCGACGCGCACTCCGCCGGCCGCGACAGCTCCAACCTCCAAGTCCAGGTCAACGGCTACCACGACCCCAGCACCCCCAACGACGGCATCATCTCGACCATCCTCTCCACCGCGCAGCGCTCCCTCGACCGCGTCGTCTCCCCCGAGGCCCGCCAACGCCTGCAATCCTCCGTCTCCCAGTTCGCCCACGCCCATCCCACTCTCTCCGTGAGTCCCCCCCCCCCACCTCTCCGATAGAATCCACCTCGCGTCTGACCAAATAATAATAAAAAAAAAAGTCCTTCATCGCGGCGCAGCTCTTCTTCTCCGCCCTCCCTGTCCTCGCCTTCCTCGCCTTCTCCCTCGCCGCCTTCTCCCTCTCCCTCATCGGCGGCCTCATCGCCGCCCTCTGCGTCACCGGCTTCGCCCTGCTCTTCCTCATCCCCACCCTGCTACTCACCACCTCCCTCGCCGTCATCGCGTGGGCCTGGCTCGCCGGCGCATTCTTCGTCTCGCGCGGCGTGTACCGCTTCGCGCAGGAGATGAGCCTGCCGCCCCCCGAGGAGGACGATGAGAAGCCTGCGAATGGGGACGTGGTTGAAAGCAAGACTGAGTATTGATGCTGCGACGGCGGGTTTGGGGGGGTTAGCGAGTCATCAATGCATATCATATCATCATGGAGAAGAAGATCAAAACCTTGGAGCGAGATATCAAATTAGCGACAGGGAGGGGATGAGTGAACTGGAGTTGACAGAAATCTTCACCTCTTGAGCAACGTCATAATGGAATTCAATTCCCGCAGCGAAATGGGCTGAATGTCACACCTCAATGTCTTTCGACATCTTCGACACTGTGATTAACACAAAATCGCCACCCTGCTGATCACAGCGCTTGATTGCTTTGTATACGGCACATGCGATTGGCACTGGTCATAAGCCAAATCACATTCGGTCGTGGAGTATGATGTTGTCCAAGTAAGATGACATCTATCCTTGATCCTCCCGAGCCCCTTTTGCCCACCCACAAGGACAGCCCACCTCCCCTTCACCATCTCCCATGCCATCGGAAGAAAAGAAAAAAGGCACAGGACACGGCGGTGTATTACAGATAAAGACCCTCCGGCTCCCCTTCCTGCTTGGTGCGTAGCACACGCTCTCTGGCCGCCCGGAAATCCGCCATCTGCACCCTCATGCGTCGCTCACGCAGCGCCATCATACCCGCCTCGGAGCATATGGCCTTGATATCAGCACCGGACAGGTCGTCCTTTTGGGAGATGAACTCTTCCAAGTCGACGTCGTCGTTCAGGTTCATCTTGGAAGTGTGCAGCAGGAAGATCTTGCGCTTGGTGTTCTGGTCAGGGTTCTCAAAGAGGATCTTTCGGTCGATTCGTCCCGGTCGGATCAACGCAGGGTCCAGCGTGTCGATCTTGTTCGTGGCCATGATGACCTTGACGTCTCCTCGATCATCGAAACCATCGAGCTGGTTCAAAAGCTCCAGCATGGTTCGCTGCACTTCGCGCTCTCCTCCGGAAGTGGAATCATAACGTTTCGTGCCGATGGCGTCGATCTCATCGATGAAGACAATGGATGGAGCATTTTCTCCCGCGACCTGCCGAGCACGCGTTATTAGTATATGATGCATTGCTGGGAGCCTTGCCGAAACAAACAAGAATGGGAACGGGGTCGACGAACCTGGAACAGCTGCCGCACCAGCCGCGGTCCATCACCGAGGTATTTCTGAATGAGCTCGCTGCCAACAATGCGCAGGAAGGTGGCCGAGGTCTGGTTGGCGACGGCCTTGGCCAGAAGCGTCTTTCCTGTTCCGGGAGCACCGTATAGAATGACACCCTTGGGAGGCTTGATGCCCATCTCTTCGTATAGCTCGGGGTGGAGCAGCGGCAGCTCAACCGACTCCCTGACCTCCTGAATCTGCTGCTCCAGACCACCGATATCGGCATATGACTCCGTGGGCGCCTTGTCCAGCTTCATCACACTGACGATGGGGTCCGTGTCGTCGGTGAGGACGCCCACGATGCTGACGCTTTTGTGATGCAGCAAGACGCTGGCGCCCGGCTCCAAGAGATCCTTGTCGACGAAGCTCATGATGCTGACGTAGTACTCGGGGCCCGTCGCGCTGCTGACAATCGCGTGGTCGTCGTCGATGAGCTCTTCGAGCGTCCCAACGCTCATGGGACTGCCCCTCATGTCATCGACCCGGCTGCGCTCATCGGCTAATCTGTCGACGTCGGCATCGGGGTTCGCCGCGGTGGCCGATCCCGCCTTGGCCGCCTTGGCCTTGCGGAGGCGTTCCTGGTTCTCGACGTACTCCTCCTCGAGGAGGAGGTGATCGTGGATGCGCTGCATGCGGAGCAGGCGAAGCTTGCATCGGCTCGTGGGGAAGACCGCGGGGAGCTTCGCCGCGGCGCTGCTGCCGCCGGCCTTTCTCTTCTTGCGGCCGACGCGGGTCGTGGGCCTCGGGGGCGGCTCGTACTTGGGCTTATCTTTCTTCGCGGGGGATCAGCTTGAGTGATCTATCTGGCCGGTATCGCGGGAAGAAATCACCTTCTTGTCCTTTTCGTTCCCCCTCCCTTCTCCCCCTCCCATGCCTGACTGACCTTGACCCTACAGCGTAAATGTCAGCGATGCGGGATCTCGGACGGCGGCGACAGGGGGTCTTACCATTGTGGCCGATCAGCTGCTCGGGGTCTGCCTGAATGCGCGCCGTGTTCCTAATCCGATCGAGAGAGAATGACGAGGAGCAGGGAGAAGCTACCGCCGTCTGTGCGTGGAGCAGTTCAATCGAGGAAATGACCGGTCGATTGATTTGACTTGGAGCTGGTTCAGGCGATGATGATACTCGTAGCGGCGGCAACATCGACTAGGCGCCAGTCATCCACGACAGCTCGACGCACTGCACGTGATGAGATATAAATCACGTGACTTGACAGACCACCCATCAGCGATCCACCAAGTCCTCGTGCTCGCAACTTGAATTCCGATTTTAACGATCAAACTGCTGAGAGGAGGTATGGCACTTGGGTTGCGTGAGTCCTCCCTCTCGCATCCGTGGCTTGTCTATGGTATGAGAAATACTGAGAGTTAATGGCCAGTCATGATGAAATTCTCCTCTCCGGAGCTTGATGCTGGCCCCTACCTGGAGGTGCGAGTCCCTGTAACAAACATGACGAATCAATCAAGATCCATTGGCGTGCAGGCACCTGTGAAGCAGCCTCAGGGTCCAAACCCAATATGACATTGGCGCGTTGGGGAACCTTCAGAGTAACCACTGCGCAGCTTCTGCAGGGTGCCTCCTCCGCATCGTATGTATCCAGAGTCGCCAGTCCGTGAACGTCAATGGCATTAGTCCGAAGCAAGGAGCACTGTCTTGACTCTGTGTACCACAAGCTTCAATGCTATGAATGAACTTGAAATCAGTTCATCTCCCTCCATGTACGGAGTACGGAGTATAGTATCGATTCATCCGTCACTTCCATACAGTGGAATTGATTGAACGCAAGAATCCATTGAACGACGGCCAATCGCTGCACTTGCATTCCCTACCCTGCAGGCCCTTTAACAGCTGAACGGCTGCTTGCACAGCTCCTCCCTCCGTACGGAGCACCGGTAAGTCGCACTACCTCGGATCCTTCCAGAATGGGTCCCGCCCCGTCCGAATCAATGTACCTTTGCCAGCCGCGAGCTCGGGCAGCACTAGTAAATTTGGTGGCCACAAGCACTCCCCCGCTTGTTGCGGGTACCAACGAATCCGGGGCCCCTCCAGGTGCCCAAAGCCCCTTCAAGTACCGAGAACCTCGCAGCCGGATGGCCCACCATCATCCATCCTCGCCCGCTCCATTGACGTCGATCGCAGCCCGGGAAGGCACCACTTAAGCCAAGGATCCCCCCCCTCCACCAAGTCCCATCGGTTCGTCCGGTCCTCTTTTTGTCTCCTCCCATTCAAACTTCTTCCTCACATCATCCCTCACCACCTCCATCCCACTGCCAACGAGGAATCCCTACGGAGGACCGAGTTCCGTCATCGCAGCATCGCACACCATTCCTCACAACATAGCGCCCGCAGACTCACATCATAGATCTTGAACCTCCCCCCAACCCCGCGCCCCCTCGACCGCCTTCAACAGTCACGATGACCAGCAGTCGAGATCGCCGTGTCGCCAAGGAGTTGGCCGACATCAGGGCCGATCGAAACAGCTCGGGGGTGTTCGCCTACCCAAAGGACGGCGTCAATCTAAAGATGCTGCGAGGCACGTTTCCCGCGCCGCCGGACACTCCCTACGCGGGCGGAACCTATGAAGTCGAAATCGAGATCCCCGATACGTATCCCTTCAAGTCGCCCAGGATCCGGTTCACGACGAAGATCTGGCACCCCAATATCAGTTCTCAGACAGTATGTTGGCCTCGCTTCGACACGTCTGTTTTTCGTTTCTTGCGCGCATGGGCATTCCGGGCCCGGGTCTGGGCTGGGTGAACGAGCAATCACCTGGAAGGGAAGGAAGGAAAAAAAGGAAGGATGACAGAGGATTCGGAACTTGGGCGAATGTAACATGAGCTGATCTCGCCCTCCTCATTGGGCCGTCTCCCACAGGGCGCCATATGCCTCGATACTTTGGGCTCCGGATGGTCGCCCGTGCAGACCATCAAGACGGCCTTGTTATCCCTCCGGTTGCTCCTTGAAACCCCCAACCCCAAGGATCCCCAAGATGCGGAGGTCGCTAGAATGCTCCTCGACGACCCGGAACGATTCGCCCTGGTGGCCCACGACTGGGCCGTGAGATTCGCAAACGCGCCGAAGAGAGAGCTTGACCTCAGCAAGTACAGAAAAGCGACTGAAACGACCGCGAGTCAGAACGATGCATCTCGGTATGCCCCCAACCGCGCAGAATTGGGCGGTGATATCAGGACAAACAAATGGGTGCTGACTGTCCGGTCGTGGATCTAGCTATATGGGGTACAGTCAGGCTCTCGTCGAGCGTTTCGTCAACATGGGATTCGACGTCGACGCCGTGGTAGAAGCCTTCATGTTTGTGGGTATCGACCGCAACGGTGGGCAGGACTATCAGCTCGAAGAAGCCTACATGGGCGACATTACCGCTCGGCTCCTCGGCGAACAGTAGGTATCCTGCCGGAGGCGGCTTTTCCTCCCGAGATCATTGGAATAGAGTAATAAGCAGCATTCTAGTCTCGAGAAGCTGGCTTGGGGCTTGTCTGGGTTCATGGAGAAAAAAATTGCATAGGCTCGGGAGTTTGTTTTCGTACATGACATTGATAGATGTGGTTTTTTCTTCTTGCTTCTTTCCGGTTGAGGATCAATGTTTCGGCAGACAAGCGTCCTGCGGGTTGAAAGCCACAAGTTCTGGGAAGTTGGAGCAATTTCAGGTCGGGACAACGGATTGCTCTTTTCACGTTGGCGTTATCGAGGCTGCTTGGGATATTGGCTACAGGTACCTGTTGAGAAAGGCGGTATTCTTCTCGGATTGAGTAGTACTTGATGAATCAATTATAACTTCCTTTTTTTTTTTGGTTCTTACTTGTATCATTCCCCTTTCTTGCCCTCGGGATGCACTCGCGACGGGACTGTCTGGAGTCTACAAGGATTCCGCGACTTGAGCGGTGTAATCAGGACTATTGGCAACGTGCAATATTTCAGATCGATGAGGGTTTTTGTATGAGCCTGCATACGAAGGCTGGCGATGAATTGCGTCGCCGTGGTTTGGCCTTCTCTACTAGTAATCTATCTCGAATTTGAAAAGCCATGGCCGCCTGGATCAAGAAACCACCCTAATCCTCCTTTCTTTTTCATGAGACTTCCCAATCCTACTGTCACACAAGCGGTCGACGACAGATTGATGTGTTCCTCGGACGTGTTCATTACACCTCAAACTAGATTACAGGAGATCGCGCTGGACAAACTCGTTGTAGAGGGCCTTGCCGAGGCCGGCAGGAGAGCGCTCGACGATGACGCCGGCGTTCTCGAGAGCCTTGATCTTGGAGTCAGCACCGCCCTTGCCGCCGGCGACGATGGCGCCGGCGTGGCCCATGCGGCGACCGGGAGGGGCGGAGATGCCGGCGATGAAGGAGACGACGGGCTTGCCGCCGTTGACGGTGTTGGCCTGCTTGAGGAACTCGGCGGCGTCCTCCTCGGCGGAGCCGCCAATCTCGCCAATCATGATGATGCCGTCGGTGGCTTCGTCCTCGATGAAGACCTTGAGGCAGTCGATGAAGTTGGTGCCGCTGAAGGGGTCACCGCCAATGCCGACGACGAGGGACTGGCCGAGGCCGGTCTGGGTGGTCTGGTTGACGGCCTCGTAGGTCAGGGTGCCGGAGCGGGAGACGATGCCGATGCGGCCGTGCTGGTGGATGAAGCCGGGCATGATGCCGATCTTGCACTGGCCGGGCGCGATGATGCCGGGGCAGTTGGGGCCGACCAGGCGGGTCTTGGACTGCGTCTTGAGCATCTGGGTGATGCGGACCATGTCTGGAGAGGGGAGGGGGGGCGCCGCGCGCGCGCGCCTATGTGTTAGCCTGGCTGACTGGGGCTCCTGAGCGGACGAGCGGACGGGTGGAGGCCGGGGCCGAGGTGCTGACCATGCTGGGGAATTCCCTCGGTAATGCAGACGACGAGGGGGATCTCGGCGAGGATGGCCTCCTCGATGCCGGCGGCGGCGACGGGGGGGCTATTCACGCTGGGTGTCAGCAATTCTGCATGCGCCGGCTGCTGCGTTTCCAGTGTCTCTCTCTCTCTCTCTTACGGGACGAAGATGGCGGTCGCGGTCGCGCCAGTCTCCTTGACGGCCTCGCTGACGTTCTTGAAGACGGGCAGGCCCAGATGCGTCTCGCCGGCCTTCTTGGGATTCGTTCCACCGACGACCTTGGTTCCTGGAGAGGGTCCTGCATCAGTACTTGATCGTCCCAGTCCTTCCACGCTGCGTGTCCGGATCCAATGCTCCCGTCAAAGACTCCAGTCCCTTGATGGATCGTACCGTATTCGATGGCCTGCTGGGCGTGGAAGCTGGTGAGCTCGTCAGCATTGCGCCCTTGTACCCACACCATCCGCCCCCTCGCGCGGCCACGTACGTTCCCTGCTTTCCGGTGAACCCCTGGAAGAGGACCTTGGTCTCGGAGTTGATGCACAGGTTCTTGACGGTCTGGGAGTACGGCGAGCTGGAAGAGCTGTAGGTGCGGCGAGCGACATTGCGCAGGGCCGCGGCGCGCGCGGCCGACCGGGGGATGGCCTGCATTGTGGTGGAGGGAGGGAGGGAGGGAAGCAAAAAGATTTGGAGAGAGAGAGAGTGAGAGAAATAGAAAGGCGCTGCAACCCGCAACACCAGTGCCAAAAATGAGGAAGAGTGACGGGATCCGGGTGAGGATTCAAGGGCTGCTCTCGAACAAAATCGTGGAGATTCCGCTCAGCATCAAGCTGCAACCTTCGAGAAACGCCGCGGGTGCTGTCGGGAAGACGGTGGTTGGCTTTTTCCGGACAGAGCCCGGCCGGAGCTGCGGAACGTGGGTAGAGGTAGCCAGTACCTACTTTTGCTCGCAGGATATGCACGCTGTCAATGTGCCCAGTACCATGACCACTAGTCGTGAAACGGTGCACCGTACAAAACGGAGCGAGACCAAGTCTCGACTCGGAGTCTTTACCGTTTAAAACTCTGCCCCACCATCGAGGACTTCGGCTTGAACCGTTTCGAGCCTCCGTTCGGTTTTGGGGCTTATCTTATCGGCGAGGGGCAAGAGTTGGAAGTCACAACACTGAGTTGAAGTTGAATCTCGATCGTCGGACTTGGAGCCTGCTGGAGCCGATCATCAACCAACCCTTTGGCGGTTTACATACCGGAGGTTTTGAATGCCTCTCGCCACCATCCTATTTCTCTGTTGACAAGTGTGGACCCTCCCATTGGATTTGACCATGGCGACTGCTACAATCACTGCGATAGCCGCGCCACACAAGAAGGCCTCTGAACTCGCACCCGAGAGCGAGCGCTTCTTGCGATGCTGCGCCGAGGTCGCAAACGCCCTGATCGAGGACCATGAGGCGACCAAGAGTGGCCGTCCCGGCCGGGACATCAATCTGAATTCTCTGCGGTCGAAGCTGGCCAAGAAGCACAAGCTGGCCAACATCCCGCCCTTGACGGCCATCATTGCCGCCATCCCCGAGCACTACAAGAAATACATCCTCCCGAAGCTGATCGCGAAGCCAATCCGTACGTGCGCACGAGGTTGCGATGGGATGGCGCACGGTTTTGGTGCTAATTGGAATACCTTGTGATAGGAACTTCATCCGGTATTGCCGTCGTCGCGGTCATGTGCAAGCCTCACAGATGCCCCCATATCGCCTACACGGGCAACATCTGCGTCTACTGTCCCGGAGGACCGGACTCCGACTTCGAGTACAGCACACAGTCCTACACGGGATACGAGCCGACGTCGATGCGAGCCATCCGCGCGAGATACGATCCTTTCGAGCAGGCCCGAGGGCGAGTCGACCAGCTCAAATCGCTGGGCCATTCCGTGGACAAGGTGGAATACATCATCATGGGAGGCACCTTCATGTCGTTGCCCGAGTCATACCGCGAGGACTTCATCGCGCAGCTGCACAATGCATTGAGTGGATATCAAACGTCAAAGGTGGACGAGGCTGTCGAGGCGGGCGAGATGAGCAACATCAAGTGCGTCGGCATCACCATTGAGACCCGGCCGGACTACTGCCTGCAGCCGCATCTCTCCGATATGCTGCGCTACGGCTGCACGAGGCTGGAGATTGGCGTCCAGTCGCTCTACGAGGATGTTGCGCGAGACACGAACCGAGGGCACACCGTCGCCGCGGTGGCGGAGACGTTTTGCCTGGCCAAGGACGCGGGCTACAAGGTCGTCAGCCACATGATGCCCGATCTTCCCAATGTCGGCATGGAGCGCGACATTGATCAGTTCAGGGAATACTTTGAGAACCCGGCCTTCAGGACCGACGGCCTCAAGATCTACCCGACACTGGTCATCAGAGGCACAGGGCTGTACGAGCTGTGGCGGACCGGGAGATACCAGAACTACACGCCGAACGAGCTGATTGATCTGGTGGCGAGGATATTGGCTCTCATCCCGCCATGGACGCGAATCTACCGAGTCCAGCGAGACATTCCCATGCCGCTGGTGACATCTGGCGTGGAAAACGGCAACCTGAGAGAGCTCGCTCTCGCGAGGATGAAGGATTTCGGGACGACGTGTCGCGACGTGCGAACGCGGGAGGTGGGCGTCAACGAGGTCAAGCACAAGATCAGGCCGAACCAGATTGAGCTCGTGCGGAGAGACTACGCGGCCAACGGGGGCTGGGAGACGTTCCTGGCGTACGAGGACCCCAAGCAGGACATCCTGGTCGCCCTACTGCGGCTGCGCAAGTGCACCGAGAAATACACGTACCGAGAGGAGCTCACCGGGCAGGCCACAAGCATGATCCGAGAGCTCCACGTCTACGGCACTGCGGTGCCGATCCATGCGCGCGACCCAAGGAAGTTCCAGCACCAGGGTTTCGGGACGCTGCTCATGGAGGAGGCGGAGAGGATAGCGAGAGAGGAGCACGGGAGCGACAAGATCAGTGTCATCTCTGGCGTCGGTGTTCGAAGCTACTACAAGAAGCTGGGGTACTGGCTGGATGGGCCGTACATGAGCAAGTGGCTGGACGGACGGGAGCAACAGCAGGCATGAGGGCACAGGACGAGGGCGTGGAAACAAAGAATGACTGAACATGCAGGGCGGCGTCACGGTTGATGAACAGTACACTGGATAGCATTGTAAGATTGGAATTTCATGCACGTCAGTCATCATCTTGCACAGTAAATCTGGTCATACTCCACAACTAACTGGTGAGAACAACAACTAAGTTCATACCTAGTTCGGTGAAACGGACGACCCCTTTTTCTTGAGCGCTGTTTACTTTTATTTTCGCACAGTGCAGGCTTAGTCAGCAGACACAGCCTACCCTGGAACCCGGATGCCTCCCAGCCGCTGGTGCGCGCGTGCAGTTTCAGATCCAACGACCCTTGGACGAGGATCCCTGCCTCCTCCCACATGGCATATGCATGAGACATCCCACCTCGAACGAATAGATCACCGCGACAACTCATCAACACGAGAGAGCCTTTAGGCTTCCTCTTTTCGCCCCAACCTCCTCCGTGCCGACTTCTCCCTTCACCATGAAGGTCCAAAGCCATGGTGTCCCGCCTCCGTAACGCTGCTCCGGTCCCTGGCCCCTCACAACCGGCATCGCCGTTCCCCGACTCTGGCATCCTGCCCGTCCTGCCCTCGGACGCCCTCCCCGACCGACACCCGCGCAACAATGCGGCGACCGGAGCCTCGGCCGCCGGCGTGCGAGCGCTGAGCGCGCAGCTCGTGGCGTTCTACTTCCGCGCCCCCGCCAAGGCCTTCTTCCGCACGAGGGTCGACTATCTGGCGTACGCGCGGACGGTCCACCAGGAGCAGATGCTCCAGCGCGCGGCGGTGGCCGAGGACGGCTCCAGGATGGCGAGTGCGCTGCGGCAGGTCTGGTACTGGATGAGGAGCACGACTCCCGGCGTCCTGACGTCGGCCATCAAGCACGAGGGCTGGGGCGTCGTGCCCCACCAGATCATGCCCCCCCTGATCGCCAACATCGGCGCCGGCGTCGTCCTCTACACGAGCTACCTCCAGATCCTCGGCCGGCTGCACCCGGAGTCCTCCAAGGCGACCAAGAGGGCGTACCCGCCGCCGCCGCCGGGACAGACCTTCACCGCGGGCT
This sequence comes from Escovopsis weberi, assembly GCA_003055145.1. NCBI lineage: Eukaryota > Fungi > Ascomycota > Sordariomycetes > Hypocreales > Hypocreaceae > Escovopsis > Escovopsis weberi. The sequence continues at coordinate 1,776,891 of NIGB01000001.1, read as the reverse complement.
TCCTCGCCGGGAGCATCCAGTCCGTCTTCGCGGCCCCGCTGGACGCCCTCCAGGCCCGCTACGACCACCGGGACATGATGATGACCAGGGATGCCACCGGCCGGTCCCGGAGCATGTGGACCTTTGGCGTCGAGAAGCTGCGCGAGATCGGCGTCCGGGGCATCTTCGCCGGCTGGGGCCTGTCCTTCGCCAAGGACTCCCTCGGCTGCGCCATCTTCTTCAGCACCTTCGAGTACGTCAAGGCGCAGGCGTACTATCGCTTCGTGACCTGGTACTACGGCGGGCTGGACTCGGATGTCATCGACCTCCTCGCCAACAAGCGCCCCGGCGGGTCGGCCGAGGACGGGGCGGGCTTCCGGGTCATCCGCCCCCACTACGCCCTCGAGCCCATCTTCCTCCTGGCGGCGGGCATCAGCGCCTCCTTCACGCAGCAGCTCCTGCTGCACCCGCTCACGCATTTCCAAGTCAAGCACTGGGACCACCTGGAGGACCTGGACGAAAAGGCCGCCAAGCCGCGCGCCCCGAGGGCGACGACTACATGCGGGCAGCCCGGCCTCAAGCCCAACGTCGTCCGCCTCCTCCAGCAACAGCAGCGCCACCCTTTCACGATGCTCAGGGCGTACTACCGCGCGTACCAAGAGACGTGGGCGGCCTGCACGAGAGAGGCCGCTTCGGAGGGGCTCAAGATTGGCAGATGGCTCTACCGTGGCTTCTGGTGGAACGCGATCCGCCAGGTGCCGAGCACGAGCGCGGGGCTGATTATTTTCGAATTGATTCGGCGCAAATACGGATACGGAAACGAAGACATCAAGATACAGAAGGATGGATACGGGATCCTGCTTCATTAGAAGTATGTCATTGTTTTTTTTTCTCGGGCCTTCCATGGGCCTCTCATAGGCCTCTCATCTCCGAGAGGTCTTCACCTTCAAGAGACATCAGTCCATTATAAACGGCGTTTGGGGGGGGGGCTGGGATGTGGCGGGCTTTTGTGGATTCATTGTTTTTCATCATCGTCATATCAATCCAACGCATTGGATACATGTATTCTCATAGATCAGGACTCGAGCGAGGGAAAGCCAACGAGGGTTTCAAGATCATTCGCCCCTTTTCTTTCTGTTTTCCTTTCATTGTGAAGCAACTGAGATCAGGATCTCGAGGCTTGCAATACCAATGAGTCCTTGATCATCTGGCAAGTTCACCCGACTCACGTTGCTCCTGCTTTTGTTCATCACCCTGACCAATTTCTCCTCCTTTTCAACCCCCTCCTCTCACCTGGACAATGCCTCCCTCTCTTCTCCCTCTCCTCTTCTCTCTTCCCTCTCTTTTCTCTCTGCCGAACAGTATCAAACCAGACCCAACCTGCCCTCCTCCAGAGTCTTCACCAAGATTATCAATATGCCCGTATTCATACAAGAAGCACAAACCCTGCTTACCGAAGCGAAATACGATCACCGTTATCCTAAACGAAAGCGAGAAAACAAAGCCACGCCTCGTCTCCCGAAATCTCCGACGCAACTTCGTTCACGGCCGTCATGGAGGAACCGATGATGGACAGAAGACTCGTCCGATACACGATGGCTGACCAAGAGCCCCTGATTCCCAGCCGCTGTCCCATCGACAACCTCAGCATCGACGTCCTTCTCCTGATCCTGGAGTCGCTCAGGACGGCCGAAGACATCATCAACTTCGCCATCGCGTATCCGCCAGCGTACGCGACCTACCGGCGGCACGGCCACACCGTGATGCAGAACATCGCAAAGAGCTTGATCCCCCGGCGCAACCGCCCAGTGGCCCTTTCGTGCTTGTTCATCACTCGCTACCCCGCCTGCGCTCAAGACGTGCTCAGCGTGTTCAAGAAGCTCCACGCCAATCCGCCGAGGGACCTGTCGTTCCTGGACGTCGCCTCCCTGTGGAGCCTCGTCCGCCTGGCATCGCGGGTCAACGACCTCGCCGAGTTCTACCTCTACGCCGGACACAGCCCAATCTCCCACGACAAGTTCTGGCTGAAGTTCTACAAAGTGGGCCACGTCGTGCCCATCGGCGGCCCCGACGAGGGCGGCTCTCACGCCAGTCCTATCCTTTTCGATCCGAGGCGCCCCAAATTCGCCCCGGTCAACGACTACTTCTGGAGGCTGCGCCGAAGAAGCAGGAGGCGCGCCCGCAGGTGGCCCAGCGTGGCCCAGTCCCACGCCGAGAACATGATCTACCAGCTGGAGATGCGGTCGCGGTACCTTTGGCTCCTGAGCCACGGGCATCTCCTGCCGTACGAGCTCGGGGGTGCGAACCTGCCTCGCGGCACGTTCCGCTTCGTCGGCTTCATCGAGTCGGTCTTCTTCCACCTGATCGAGAGACGCGCCAAGAAAGCATCGACCCCCGAGACGGGAAAGCTGGCGCGCTTGGAGTGCCAGTCCTGGACGCGGGCGAGGTGCTGCCTCGGCGTCAAGCTGTGGGCTTGCCTGCTCAGCTCGGCAGAGACGGACCTGAGTCCCAGGCTGGGAAGGGCGCTGTGGATGCAGATGACCAAGTTGTCCAACGACACGCGGCTGTGCGCCCGGATACCGCAGTGGCACTGGGAGATGCGTGACGAGGGCTAGGAGGCTCTGAGGGCGCACTGTCTGTTCCCATAAGCCAAGGCGACGGCCGCTGTCGGCCGCGAGCCCATCCATAGGACAGACTGCATCACTGTATGTTGCCTGCCGAAAGGGGGGTGATATGTGCTGAGCGGGGTGTGTCTCATGGCCGGCCGTCAAAACCACGAGGCCGCTCCATGTAAGAGCGATGGATACCACTGCTTACCTTGTTTTTTTTTCCCCTTTCAACAGGCAGCGAAGAATATACGTAGTTGATGAAGGATTGTGAAAAGCCATCAGGCCGAAGCCCAAGATCCGTATCGTCGAGTGAGCCAGATTCCGAATGCTATCATCACATCATCACAGACAACCAGACTCCAAGTCGCCTTTCTCCAAACGAGGAAAACGAAAACGAAAACGAAAACGAAAACGGGCAAAACAGACTCAAAATTCAAAACCAACAATACGTGGCGTATCATGCGACACCAGCTCCGACAGAATCCTACAAACAAACATACACGCGCAAAAAAATAAAGGAACCTCTTCCAGCCAGAGCCCCCCCTACCGCGCTGCTCCTGCAATCCCCACCACGAACCCGAGTCCCCTTTGTTTACAAGCCCCAAGGTAGTCCAGTCCAGTCCATGCATGCCTTTGAACCATCTCCTGATGCAGCCCTCCTCGCGTTCTTCTTCTTCTTCAAAAGGACGAACCCCCCTCCCCCTCTTCCCGATCCATGGCAAGATTTTCCGCGAACTCCGTAAGCAAGCCCCAAAACGACATCCAGATCCGGGGCGTCTGATTATTCCCCAGTTTCGTGCCTTGTCTCTCGCCGGTCCGGGCAGCACCGAGCTACGCAACGAGCCCTGGAGCTTCAGGGCCCTCATGCCTACCATCTCCGCTTGGACCTGCCCCCGCTGAACGAGGCAGCCCGCGTCAGGCTTCTGGGTGGACCAGGGATCAATCCTCGGAAACCGTCTCTCTAGGATGAAGATGGCCCTTGGGACTGATCCCGGTCGGCCACTGCCTGCTTCTTGTCCTTCCTGCCCTTGATGACGAAGTCGGTCATGATCTGCAGGTGGTCGCTGGGGAAGTGCCAGGCGGGGAAGGCGGGGATCCGCAGGAGGTACTCCGGGTCGGGGGGGCCGAGGACCTCGACGACCTCGAGGCTGTTTGTCGAGTACCAGATGTAGTCGATGACGTCGGCGAACCCGGGCGTGTAGTTGGTGTAGGGGAGCTCGTCGGGCGTGTTCTTGATGTGCGCGTAGGCGTCCCGCAGGCTGAAGGGGTGCTCGATGCCGTCGCGCGTGAAATTCCCGTAGTGGAAGCTGCTCAGCTCGGGATGGTCCGGCGGCACGCGGCCTTGCGCCATGAGGTCGCACACCGACGAGTCCTCGGTCGAGTTGAAGTCGCCGCACACGAGCAGCGGGATGTCGATGTTGTATCGGTACTCCTGGCTCGGCGCGGGCTCGGCCGGCGGCGGCGGCGGCGGCTCGCCGTCGTTGGCCCCGGGGATCGTGATCATCTTCTTGTCCTTGACTGCCGGCCACCTGGCGTACTTCTCGGCCAGCTTGGTGACGTGCTCCATCAGGATGCCGGTCTGGATCAGCTTGACGTCGGCGAGCGCCGTGTCCCACGTCAGGTGCACGTTGACCAGGATGACGCGGGCTCCGGTGAGCCTGGACTCGAAGAAGCAGATGACCGCGATGTTGTCCTTGGGCATCACGCGGTTGAAGACGTCGTGCTGGTTCTTCATATCGGGGCGGTTGATGGCAATAGTCGCGAACTCGATCACCTGCTTATCGAGCAGGATGAACTTGCTCTGCTTGTAGAACACCGCGCAGCCGTCCACCGTCTGGGCATCCTTCTCAGACATGGTCTTGGCTCGGGTTTTCGGCCAGTGCACGCCCTTGTAGTCCATCTGGGCCAGCTCGGGGCTCAGGTCTTCCCGGAAGGCATCTGTCGACACCTCTTGTAGCGCGACAAAGTCGGCGTCTCTCGATCGAAGCTCTTCCAGGATGCAGTCCTTCCGGTAGTCCCAATTGAGGGCCCTGACGGGAGTGTAGCCGTATGTCTGGGTCGTCGCATACTTGTCGCAAAGAATGTTCCACGACATGACCCTGACCCGTTCTAAGCTCGCGGGGACGTCGTCCTGGACGACGAGTCCTTTTCGGGAAGTCGGTGGGATGGGAACTATGAGAGAGGATCGCGTCAGCTTCTATCAAGTGCCCAGACCTTCTGTTGGGGCGGTCCTGATCGCGAGGGGCCCATTTTCATTCTCCCACGGGACAACCTACTGGGTGCGTTCTCTCTGAGGGCGTTGATGAGGCTTTTTGTCCCTTTGTCCATGAGCTCTTGCTTCAGACTCGGTTCCAGCGGATTGCCTTCGAGGCCGATGACTTCCAAAAGGTGCAGAGAGCCCAACTCGAACGGCAGTTCCTGAATGTTATTGTTGAACAGCAACAGCTGTTTCAAGAATGTGCACATCCCAAGCTCTGCGGGCAGATCGGATATCTGATTGAAGGAAGCGTCCAGGTGGCGCAACTGCCGGAGCTGGCCAATCTCTTTGGGGAGCCTCATAAGCTTGTTCGAGGGAATGTAGAGCTCGTTCAGAAACGAGTATCGAAAGAGTTCCGGCGCGAGATTTCGAAGCCCTTGCCCACTCATGTCCATGTTATGCCAATCCTGTCTTGTATTACTTTTCTCGACGTTGAGCGGTCTTCTCCTCTCGGCCGGGTCGTTGTCGCCGTCTGTGATCATCCTCGTGCCGGGGGGGAGGGGGCCACCAATGCCCTTGTTCTCAGAAGCCTTCAGCCTAGCATAGTAATGAGGCTGCTGCTGGTCGATCATGGCGGCGTGGGCGCGCTCGGCCTCCTTGTGCATCCGTAGCTGTTCCTGCCACATCTCGTTCGGCGGGGGTTGATTGGCTCTCGCGTTTGCGGGATGGCCATTTGACGGTGCGGAGGCATTGAAGACGGCGGAGTTGGAGAGGACGCCGGGCGCAAAGGAGGAGTGGTGAGGCAGTCCATTCGAGTTGGGCAGGCTGTGCTCGTGCTGGAGGCCCTGGTGGTGTTGGGGCTGAGGCGTGTGCTGATGTTGCGCATGCTGCTGGTAGTTGTATAGCATGTTGGGCATCCCTCTACCAGCCCCATTCAGCCGGGCATTGTGCCCCTGCTGATGGTTTTGGGAGTACATGCCGAGGGGTGAGTCTTCCGAGTCTCTCGAAGATATCAGGTCCTATGGGGCTGGCTGTCTCCTGGGACCGCACCGGCGGTTTCTCCCGAAGTCGAATTAAGCGGGCGGAGAGGTGGTCCGGGTGGATGGGCGGGCCGATGAGGTTGTCGAGAGAAGCAAGTCTAGCCTGATGAGCATTGGTATTCAGTACGCGTGTGTTCAATATCGTCGTTTCGGTCGGGGAGGATCGTCAGAGGCTCGCTTGAAAGGAGACGCGAGGCTCAGAGGATGGGATAGAGAAAGCTCGCGTTTGCGCATGGGCTCGAAGAGCTGGAGAAATGTTGCCAGTTGAGATTGCTAGAACACGATAGAGTCGAGCTGAGGAATGGTCGAAGCAGGTTCAATGCTCCATGGAAGACAAGACCGAGCTATGTTTGGTCGACGTTGATCCGTGTCGATCAGTCCAAAGGTGATGACGCTTTACTTTTTTTTGGTGGTTTTTTTTCTTGCTTGAGGAGGGTGATGGCGGGAGGTGGGAGGCTTGAGATTTCGAAGGATGAGGTGAAAACTGTTTGCTCGAGCTGCGAAGCTGAGTATAACTATCAAGAAGAGGCGTCAGTCCGAGATCTCTCCATTGTCAGGACAGAATGAGCGGGATCGGGAACAGGGGAGGTCTGTGTGGATGGAGGGGCCCCCCTTGGAAGCCCCCCCCCCCTCCCTCCCTCCCCTCCCCCTTGGTCTTCTGCTCGGGCTGCGGGACGAGAAGGGAGAATGAGAGGCGTACAATAAGGAGTGAGTAATCGCGATAATATTGGAATATAGACACTGAACAGAAACGCAACGAATACTTTGGCGGAAGAATAGTAGTGGCCGGTCTCAAAGGTGAATCCAAGATTGTCTCTTGGTTGGCGATGACAATGCGTCAAGAATCCGGAAGGCGAGGGATCACGTGCCGCGGCGGATTCGAGACGGACGTCGCTGGTGCCCCGTGCAAATCACGTGACAACTCACGGTCCGTTTCAGCGTCCCGTTTTAGCGCTCAGTTCCGTTTTCGCGCGCTCCCGCATCCGGACGGATCTCGACGAAGAGGGGAGAGAGAGTCATCCAGGTCGGGAGCTTTCAAGTCTTTACTCCGTACTCCGAAGTGGTGCCTTGATTTGGCCAATACCGTTTTCTCCTGATTCCGGACTACATAAGAACGTATCTTTCAAAAAGAGATTCTGACGAGTGAAGAATGATTGGATAGGTAAGGTACCTCTCCGTATGGAGTACTCCGTACCGTCCTCCGTATTCCGTCACCGTAAAGAACGCCGCACTCCGTACGAAACGGAAGGGCCGGAGATCGGAGGGTCGTTATCGATTGCGTCGGTGCCTTTTTCTCGCACTGTGGGTGAGATGAAGCCATCTCGATCACCAGGCGTCGATTTTCCCTTCTCATTGAAGTCTGCCGATGGCCTCGTATTCTTTCGTTGAGATTTGCAAGAACAAGGCCGTCAGATCAAGATCTGAATTCAGATAAAGATTTCTTCAGAGGCAGAAACCTCTCGCTTCTCCTGGCAACATCGCACCCAACACACCCACCCTCGACATGTTGATTCAGCCACCATCTCGGATCAGGACGTCATCGACCATCTTTCTTCCATGAAGCTCTCCAGGGTCCGGGCGTTCCTGGCGCCCCTCTTAAATATAGGCATTGGCCAGCCAGAGAACAAAGATCCATCCGTCTGTCCGGCATGGATGGGCTCCAGGCTCCAGAGATGATCTCTCCATATCCCTCTTTGATGGCTCACGTGCACAGATCTGCCTTTGTTTCTCGTTACTGTCATATGGAGATTGTCGCTGACTCGAGAAGTCAGGCAAGCGAAGAGCGCCTGACGCCGACCAGACACGGCGCAGGTACGCGTAGATAGAGCTCGTGAACTTCGACCCTACTACTTCCCTGGGAAACCTCAGATCAGGGGGTATTTGTGCTGTCGCATCGACGACATGGCTGTTGCCGAGTCGGCCTCTCAACAGCTGACGGGACAAAATCCGCATCTGGCGAGAATGTGGGAGAAGCCATACTGTCGCGACCAGCTCCCTACCCTCTTTCCTCGTCATCTGGAGAACCAAGAATCAAGAATCAAGATACCGGACGACAATCACAATGGCCTTTGATGGACAGGACATGGCCTCTGCCAGCCTACATGTGCTAACATGTTCGTACAAATTGGGACACGTATGTACATGCATATGTATGAGCAAATGCAAGTGCCGAGAACAATCGATGTCTCGAACTGCCAGACTCGTCGGTGATGAGCGACGATGGGAATGTCAATGCCGAAGCCGAATGCAAGTCAAGGGCTCAAGGGACTCTGTCCATTTGTCAACCCTCTGCATGGGGCTTTATACTGAGTCGTACGTACATGATGTGCTCGTCCTCGTCCGGTGGATTCCTTGGTTGTGATCGAGGTGCTCGGCCCCTTGAAGCCATATTGAATGCAATGTTGATGTGGCCAGATGGGGCCGGCCAGAGACAAGAGCTTTCGGGTACTCGTACTCGTACATACATGCGGCAGAGGCCGTCTTCTAGACAAGATCCGTGTCTCATACTCGCAGACTTGATGTCTGTATGTACAACCTGTACTCGTGCTCGTGCTCGTACATTGCATTGATGACAATGTATTCATACACGGACACGTCCCCGTACTCGTACATACATGTACATACGTCAATGTAAGAACGCCGTTGACACCGAGGCTCGACGGAGCCTCAAAGGAGCCTGGTGTTTTTAGGGGCCATTCGGCATACTCCCGCCCGTCACGAGGATCAATGATTCGACACCTTACCCTTGGCTGAAAAGTGCCGCGGCGGCCCGGCCTGTTGACGTGGATCACTCCACTATTTCCAATAGCTTCATTTTGCGTGATGCAACACCGGTAGAGACAAAGGGATACCGGAATGGGGCACTCCGTACAGGCAGATACTACTATTCGTATTCACCTGATCTGAGGACGCTGAGCATTTTCGATAGTATACGTCCAGTCGGAGCACGAGTTAGCAGAGGAGGACTCGTGCTGTATTTATGTGGGTGTTTGCCTTGATCTGCCTCGAATCAAACTTCTTTGAAGCCTGAAGATATCAATGTATGTACGTGAGTCCAGACTTTCTTCTTCCTAGACCGCCTTGTTCCATCATGATGGAGAATGGTGAGAAGATGCTTACTCCGTGCGAGTGACATACATATTGTGGTCTTCTATAATGCGCGGCATATGGATACCGGTATTCGCAAGTTCCTGTACCGCTATCCCGGAACCAAGGAGATGGAGCTGTCGTGGGCCTTTGGGCCTTGCACGACCGGGGACTGGAGCAAGGAAAGTTATTGATGGGAATATATTCAGAACTTGTTGGCCCCTGAATCGGTCGTCACCGTATCGGCTGTAGGCGCTGAAAGGCCTGCTCACGGAGGACTCCAGCGTAATCGTACATACTGGTACTACTCGTATGTATATGTAAGAACAATCAAACTACCGGTAGTCCGTGGATGAGCTGGAAAATGTCCCTGCCGCTGACGACGCCAAGACGCAGGTGGCATGGCCGTGGACGTCGTTATCACACGTCCATTGATTCCTCTTCGATTGGTGCCACAGTATGCATGTAGAGCGGCACAATCAAGATGGATGTGATGCAACTGCGTTGATCCAATGACCGTTCGAGATCGGTGGTATCTTTGGTGATCTAACCGATTGAGTAACGAGAATGAGCACTCGTACATACGGGATAGCGGGTAGTACATACTGAAGCTTTCCGGAGCACCGAGTACACCAGGAGTCGTTCCCGCTCTTCTGGCCATCTTGCACTCCGCATTGCGGACAGCAGGAAGCGCAGGCTCTCCGATGTGAAAAGCTCCGAAGGCCCGGCTTCAAATCCGAGGCGGGTCCCTCATAATACATGTACTCCGTACGAGCATGTGCGATGCATGTATGCGCCCCTCACGCGGCGCTGAGGGTTGGAGCGTGTCATCTCTCCCCTTCTCGTGCGACGCAACGAATTGCTAGAATCCTGCTGAGCGCATGTACATATGTACGGCGTATGGAGTATGAGAGTAACCCACATGGTAGGGGTGCATGTATGCAGTTGTGTATGAGGAGCGATGCGAGGCCGGGTCCGCTCTGTGTCTAGAAGGAACAATGCAGTACAATTATCTCGAGAGTTCGGACCGATGAGCTTGCTCTAGACACAGATACCTAGGTGAGAGATCCCGATCCTAGAAAGGGGCTCTCCGATGATGGGCATGTCGTCAGCCTGGAAACACACCAGCACGGATCACCGATCAGGCGTGAGCGGACTGACCATACAGTATGTAACCTCAATGTATGGGTTGTGTTGGTTGACAGACGGGGCTGGTGTTTCAAAGGTGGCCTTGACAGGTTGGGTTGACATCCAGAGTCAGCCAGCCTGTTCCTGCATAAGATGGCCTGTCCAGGCACCGATAATTTCTTTCTCAACCATAAAATCGAAGCATTGCGCAGCCTCTCGCTTTGTTCCCTCTCTGTCCACCTCTTGCTCCCCGCTCAGTCTCAAGCATCGTCTTTTGCCGGCTCCTTCTTTTCTCTGCCCTTGCGAAAAAAGTATTCACAATCATGTCTTCCCGAGAAGGTTTCACGCTTGATACGGCGGTCAAGCTCACACAAAAGATCCTCTTGAACCCACTGGTCAACGGCTCCATAGCCGCTGTACTCTCCTCGAAGCCCGCCTTGGAGTTTTTGTTGTCAAGACTATCCTTGACAGGTCCGATAAGCATCCAGCCTTTGGTACTGCGCTCAGCATACCTCCTCACCTTTGGCAGTTTCCTCCTCTCTGCCAACGACTACCTCAACCGACAATTCGCCAACAATTGGGTCTCGGATCGCACGTATGACTGGGACAAGGAAATTGTCGTGGTGACTGGCGGCAGCAGCGGTATCGGCGCCAGCGTGGCGAGAGAAATGCTTTCGAGAAATCGTCGGACTCGGATTGTCATCGTCGACATTGCTCCCCTGGCCTGGAAGCCCGAGGCCGATGCTCGCGTGTCGTACTTCCAGTGCGATGTCACGGATTCCCAGGCTATTAGGGACACGTTTGCTCGCATCAGGCAGGAGGTTGGCGATCCTACGGTTGTCTTCAACAATGCCGGGTTGGTTCGTGGCAAGACCATCATGGAGGGTTCATATGCCGATGCCGAGGTCACGGTCCGTGCCAACCTCCTTGCTCCCATGCTGGTGCTCAAGGAGGTCCTGCCCGCAATGGTACGGAATGACCACGGCCACATAGTCCACACAGGGTCTCTGAGCTGCATCACTCCCCCGGCATCGATCACCGATTATGCCGCCACGAAAGCGGGACTGGTGGCTTTGCATGAGGTGAGATCCTTGATTCGTTTCCTTTCACGATGATGCCCCGTGTCTTCTCGCCCTGATGGTGTGCATAACCATGATACTGCAACAGAGACGGCGTCTAGAGATGGGGTCAGCGTCGTTTCAATGCGCGGTATGAAGAAAGAGCCGGCTAACGTGACGATCTCGATAACTAGGGTCTGCAGCTGGAACTGAAGGACTTTCACAGAGCCCCCAGAGTACGCTTGACCTTGGGACTTCTCTGCTTTGTGAAAACACCTCTCGTTGGAGGCCACCCGGGTGTTCCCAACTTCTTGTTGCCGTTCCTCCACGCCGACAGCGTTGGTGAAAGGTTCGCTGAGGCCGTGTACAGCGGCTATGGCTCGACCATTTGCATGCCCGCCGCCAGCGGTCTACTGACGAAGCTGGTTCGCATTCCCCATTTCCGCAGATTCTCAAAGATGGAGCACCGGCTGACTTGATTGATGGCACGATGCAGCGAGCTGGACCGGAGTGGTTTTTCTTCCTGCTTCGGCAAGCCACGGCCTTGTATGGCATCGACTACCAGGGGCGACAGGCTCTTGACGAAAAGACCGGCAAATTACGCATAGGTTGAACCGTTCGACCTGATGCGTGAAGTGCTTGTTCAGGGGACTCGGTCCTCTCACATACCTCTAGTCGATCCGCAGCGTTTGATGGTGCAAGAAGAGGAGGAAGCTTTCTTTTTGTTTTTCTTTTTGTTGTTGTTGTTGTTGTTGTTCCGGTTGGCTCAGCGTTAATTGCTTTGAATTCATCAGCTTCATTTCGATAAATTGAATGTGCGAATTGTTTCGTGAGACCCTTTTTCTCATTTCTGGCCTTTATTAATGCTACCCCCCTTTGGGCCCTTTGGGGGATAACAGTGGTGACACACGGCGACCGCTCCATCTGGCGACGACGATGGTGATTTGTGGTGATGGCGGTGGCGATGATAATGGACATCCGACGCGGATTTGGGTTGCAGAGTCAGACTTTATCCAATCGCACGATCGAGGGTGACTCTGGAAGCAAGACGATGAAGGATGAAGGTTGGACGACGAGGATGGACCATGGAGGTTGGACGTTAAACGTGAGTTGGCTCTACCACTAATTGTCAACGGGAAGGCGCGAGAGGTGCCACGCAATGGATGCAGTCAGCTTGGGAAGGAGGAACCTTGAACGGAGTGAGACCACGTGATGGTCCATGTGACTCTTCCAGTTGATTTCGAACCACGTTCGACGACGACTCGGTCTCGCGAGAATCTCACTTCTGCCAGTCCTTCACTCGGGCACGGCTCTCCTTTCCCTCTAACGCAAGCGATTGGACTATACTCCGTACGGGGTACAGAGTCCGGAGCACCGGTGCGAGAGAATGACTCTTGCGGGAGGCTTCTTCGCCGCGCGCCTCGTCCAAGGGACGGTGAGTGTCTCCTCGTTACCGGTAGTCCTACGCGTACGAGTACGAGCTCATGATTCCACAAGCAGTGCTCGCACTCTTTTTTCCTCTGCCGAGGTTGTTGCCCGCGCTTTGTTGGCTGATCACTGTCTCGACTACAACTCCTAGGCATGTGGTGAAGCTACCTGAATGTACACCGTACGAGTACTAGCGAGGAGCTGACCAAGATGACAACGCAAGGATACGAGTCCTCCGTACAGGTACGAGTACTCCGTACGACAGGCATCGTGGTCCCTTCCAGGATGCTCACTTGGCGCGCTCTCCAGGGTGCCCATTGGGCAGGACTCCTGCTGACCTTCTGCTTCCAGGCAAGTCTAGCGGGACAATTCGCACGGCAGCTGAACAAGTGCATGCTCTCGCGTACGGGTGCTTCCGAAGGCGCCTACGAGTACTAGCGGAGATCAGACGAGTTCGGAGTACTCCGTACGATGCGCGGGATACCTCTCGTACTACTCTGTACTCCGTACGGAGTACGGACTACTACGAGTACGAGCACTTTCGCGGAATGTGTCTCGTACAGTAGAGGTATGTACACCCTCGTCCACTTCACGGGACTACTCGTACAAGCTCTCGCATGGAGTACTCCGTACTGGTACGAGATGCCGCCTGGTTACAGAGTAGAGCCCGCCATGACTGATTCAACAAGGTACCTAGAGATCACAGCTCGTAGGTGACAAAACCATTGGTGCCTCGAAAGCCAGCCACTCGACGTCCCTACAGACCGACAGGGTTCCTTTGTTGACGAAGGAGAACCAGCCAACTCAAATTCAAGGGTCCTTCTTGGGGAGGTTCTGCAACAGACCGTATTGATCAAGAGTTAGACACAAATGCAAGTATCTCATCCATGTTCGAAGCTTCTGCCTTTGCTCGGTCAGGTCACAAACATACTCGTACTCATAGGCATGATTGAGAACACGGGTACGGAGTACTACCAGTACAGGTACGATTACAACAAGGGATTCATCACAATGATTTTTGATCAGTCGATTTACAGAGGCCTCAATGGCTTCCTTCGTCTGCAACCTTGCACAGCAAACACCACATTGAAGCTCAGCTAGCTGACCCTTGAGCACTATTAGTACATATTGGATAACTCCAATCGATATCTCTAAACATTCGATAAGAGGGTTCCAAATGTAAGAGGTATCTGCTCAGAAACCATCGTTCCATGCCTCTGCTCAAGATCTTACGGAGAAGTGAGTCATGGACGACCAATGGATGGACTACGGAAAACGTCCATTACTATGATACTTGCACTGGAGGCCACAGCATCAGCCCTGGGTCTTTTCCGTATTATGAAGCAATCAACTGCATCTCGACGAAATTTGCCATTAAGGACCCTGAAGCATGGGTGGTGATGCCCGGGGCCAGCTGAGGGTTCTAGCCCTCCATCACACTGTGAGTGGCCCTTTTGAACTTTGCAGGCCTGTCTCGAAACTAGCACCGAGCATGATCATTCCCCCCCAACCAGCGCCTTTGCGCTTCAGTGATATGACCTACTAATATCCGAATGGCACCAGACCCTGGAAACGAGACAGTGATGCCATGTTCGAGCAGCCGTCTAGAGATGCTTGGATGATGAACAGCCGACAAGTGAAGGGACGATCGGGTCTGATTCTCTCGACCATCCTGTTGATCAATTGGAGACAGGATGCCTCGCCATGGAGTCCTCGGCTTTATTTCGCGTGGTTGGGCAAGAATCCTGCTCGACCACCCTGGTCCTGCAAAAGGTCTGTACCCATGCCAGTAACGGCGCTGATGGGCCGGCAATTGATCGACAGACAGGCCAAGCTGTTGGTCACTCGGCTCCCCCAGAGGTGCAGATGGTTCCAAAAGAGCTGATGCAGGCATCTCGACCTTGCATTCAACCATGCTCTAGAATGCACCAAGGGTCCATGACATATTGCATCACACCATCATCCCTGATGATACATCAGCATTCATTCGAAAAACTTTACACCAACTCGTACGGTACCGGTAGGTCGCACATGAACCTCGACGAATGGGGGCAGTCTCCACGATGCCTTGGCCAATCTTTATGCCCAAGCAGACTCGGCTCGATCCGTGGCACCCGGCGGGGTCATTGTGGTTGAAAATATTCAGGGGGTCACGCATACTCGTACGTACATATACCAAGTGTGCCCGCATCGACATGTCCGAAACGACGCAGCACAGGACCTTGTATTTCTCTCAAGCTTCTCGTCGATCCTTGTTTTCGTTGTCCCTCCCTTCTATTTCTTCTTGAATTGCTTCTGTTTCTGGAGGCGTCTGTGGTGAAGCCATCGAGGGAGCCATGTCAAAACACTCGGAAGACGGGGTCACCTACAGCCAGTTTGCCTGTATCGGCAGCGGCTTCTCGGCCATTGCCCTGGGAGCGACTCTCAAGCGGTGGCATGGCATCACAGATGTTCGTTTCTTCGAGCGCCATTCCGACCTTGGAGGAACGTGGTTTGCAAACCAATATCCTGGTAAGTTCGACCCGCGTTCGTGTCATTTGTGATGATTGAGCTGGGAGTTGACGAAGATCCCAACGCAGGATGTGCCTGCGATGTGCCGAGCGTGCTGTACAGTCTCTCCTTTGCCCCCAACCCGGATTGGAGTGAGACTTTGGCACCGGCAGACGAAATCCGGTGTTACTTGGACAAGGTGGCACAAGAGTATGACTTGCGCTCCAAGATGGTCTTCAACGCCACCGTCAAGAAGTGCGAATGGATCGAGGCGACTCATAGATGGCGAATCTTTGTTCACAATGGGAACACCGACCGGCTCGTGATCCACGAGTCCCAATTCCTCTTCAACGGAGCTGGCGTCTTGGTGCATCCTCGCAAGGCTGATATTCCCGGCATCGAGAGCTTCAGCGGTCCTGTTTTCCATTCCTCCCAGTGGAGACACGATGTCTCTCTGAAGGACAAGAATGTCATCCTCATCGGAAACGGATGCACTGCGTCCCAGATCTTCCCCAAAATCAAGGACAAGACAAGGCATCTCACGCAATTCGCACGCTCCAAGCACTGGGTCGTGCCGTCTGTCGAGCTCCCCCAGTGGAAGATCATAAGACAGATCTACCGATGGGTCCCTGGCGCTCTCGCGACAGCCCGCTTCGTCATGTTCCTCGCCCTGGAGAACGAGCTCAGAGGATTTTTCAACTCGGCAAGCGGCCTCTCTTTTCGCGAGTCTCGTCGAGAAATTGCCGAGCAATACATGAGAAGCGAGGCCCCGAAGAAGTACCATGACCTGCTGATACCGGACTTCGAGATCGGCTGCAAGCGACGCATCTTCGACAGTGGATATCTCAGGGCCCTCTGCGCCGAGAATGTCACACTGACCAACGAGAAGATCCTCGAGGTCTGCCCGGACGGGGTCCGCACCAAGGACGGCTTCACGGAGGCCGATGTAATCATATTGGCCACTGGTTTCGAAACCAATGTTATGCTGGCGGGCATCGAAGTGGTTGGCCGGGATGGCGTCACTGCCGTGGATCACTGGAACGCCAATGGGGGCGTTGGCGCATACAACACCACAGTCATGAGCGGATTCCCCAATTTCTTCTTGGCTCTGGGTGAGTCACCTGGAAAGACCGAACAGATCCTTGGAAGCAGACTGATTGACAGTTGATGCAACACAGGTCCGAACTCGGTCACTGGAAACACATCTACCGTCATGGCCATCGAGAACGGCATCAACTTTGCCCTCCGACTCGTCAAACCAGTTCTCGAGGGCCGAGCCACATCGGTCGACGTCAAGCCGGAGGCTGAGATTCGAGACATCCAGGAGCTCCAGGACGCTCTGCAGGACACAGTTTACTCGACTGGCTGCGGTGCCTGGTACGGCCGCACTGGCAACGGCGACAAACCGCCGCGCAATGCCTCGACGTATCCCTGGTGGCAACCTCACTTTTGGTACCGATGCCTTTTCCCGGCCTACGAGGATTTTGTTTACACGGTAAGTTGAATAACTCTTCCCCGGCCCTTCGCTGAGATGGAGCTCGCGAGACTGATGATTGCCAAGGACTACAAAAAGGAGACTGCCATCGGCACGGTATTCAGGGGCCTTCTCTGGACTGGTACCTTTGTCGCGGCCGGCGGTGCCATCCTCTATGGAAGGAGAAACCACTGGGATATTCGCCAATATATGCAGTTCTTGGGAGCATCGTCCAGACACTTGATCACCTTCCACAAGTGATCAGGCATCGGGAGATCATGTGTCAACTGATAGAAGGTAGTAGTAGTTAGCGATTCGCATTCTAGCCCCTGAGAAGCATGTTGCAGATATTAGAGACATTACCGTATGCAGATATATCCATTGATGTGTATTGAAGCGAGACTACTTCTCGTATACCGAAAGAGAAAAAAAAAGAAGGGGAAATATTAGTGATCGAGTCTATGTTTACCAGAAGGATGCTATGTGACCCGCCCGCTCTCGCCCCCCGCCTTACCTCTGTCCCACAAAGCGCCGTAGGCTTCTCCTATATACAATTCTCGTACATTCCACCAAGATTCCCCGCACTTTCTAAGTTGGTGATCATTTATTGCTGCCTTCCCGTCCCGTCCCGGAAACGAGGAGGATCACACTTCCCAGCTGCCTCTTGAGGTCCTCCTGGTTGACATCGTGCGTGTCCTCGACCTCGCCCCATTGCTCGGCCTGCCAATCCACCTCCAGACTGGTGACCCTGGACGCCTCGGCGATGCCGA
Organism: Escovopsis weberi; assembly: GCA_003055145.1. Taxonomy (NCBI): domain Eukaryota; kingdom Fungi; phylum Ascomycota; class Sordariomycetes; order Hypocreales; family Hypocreaceae; genus Escovopsis; species Escovopsis weberi. Next base: position 1,759,631 of record NIGB01000001.1, on the reverse strand, counting down.
AGCTCCCCACGGGGACGACGTGGCTCGTGCCCACGGCGCCCTCGCTCCACTCCGCGACCAGCCTCGCGGCGGCGACAAAGCTCTTGCCCGCGAGGACGGCCCGCTCCAGCCCGGCGAGCTCCCACGCGTCCAGGCCCATGACCCACCCCTGGATGATCTCGCGCACGCCCTCGGGCTGCTTGCGCGGGAATATGGAGTGCCCGTCGAGGACGGGCTCGAGGGTGATGCCGGGCCAGACGTGCGTGGCCAGGCACGAGACCGTCTCCTCGGCTGCCCGTTTCTGCACGTCGCGCAGGGACTCGCCCGCGTCGTTCTTCCGGTCGTGGGGCCCCGCGGGCGGGACCCAGCACAGCAGCGAGTCGGTGTCGAGGTAGCGCAGCAGGGTCGTCGTGAGGGCGGCGCGGATCTTGGACGACTCGGGCGACGTGGACAGGTCGTCCGCGGCGATGTCCAGCGCCCTGCAGACGAGGCTCGTGAGGGGGATGAGGTGCTGCTTCGTGGCTTGCTGGGAGGATGTCAGGATGTCCCATTCGAGGGCGAGGGCGAAGGCGAGGTTCGGCTTGGACAGGGGGAGGCGGATGATGGCCTTGGTCTGGGGGTGCCGCAGCGGCCGCTGATCAAGGTGGACCTGAAGCGCTCCTGTTACGAATCGTGGTCAGTAAAAAAAAAATTTCTCTTGCTTCTCGCGCTGAAAGAGCCCGCGCCAAAGAGAGGAATGCGGGAAAAGGGGAAGGGCCGGGGGGGCAAGAGGAATGCTCACCATCCACTTCCACCACATGAACGTCTTTCCAGAACCGCTTGCTCAGACCGCCGGCTTTCCCATCCTGCGCGCTCCGGATCTCCTTTGCCGTCTTGAGCAGCTCGGCCTGCTTCCGCCGCCTCTCAATGCGCTCGTATGCGTTTCGGGCGGTCGGCGAAGGGGCCTCGGGTGGCGGGCCTGTGCCGACGATCGGTGCTACGCTGGCGGCCCTCGCTACTGTATGATGGAAAGGACGGAGAGCATGCGCCGGGCCACTGGGGGCCTGTAGCACCCGCCGGAGAGGCAGTCGTGTGGTATGCTTCATGATGCCGATGTGTGTACGGAGTAGAGATGCGGGAGGATGGTCGCACAGGGTCAATGGGCGGCGAAGATGGATTTCATAGAGGAAGCGTCGCCTTGGCGCTAGGGGATGGGGATGATGTTTGCTTTCAGGGATCAATCCTCCATAAGATTTGGTTGGTCGGTGGCCGGTGAGCGACAGTAGTATGGAGTAGAGACCCGCAGGAAAGGGACAGCGGTGATGCTGATGCACAAAAGCTCCAGTCCCTGAGGCGTTGAAGAATCAATATGCACGGAGTACTGCTGAAGCAAGACGTGTTGAGTGGTCGATATGATGCAGCTTGAGAAGGCAAAAAGGGTTAAATGCGAAGGATCACCTCCTGGAGAGCTGTTGACGGGAATACTAAAACTTGGAACTGCACCAAGCCAAGCTAACACGATGGTGTATCGCCATCAGATTCTACAGTATACACAGTGTGTAAGCACAGGCAATACTCCTTTGCCATCAGCCCTACCGACATCATATCTGAAATCTCCCGGGAAATACTCCGTACATAGGCATGGCCACAAGATAAGCCACGGCTTTTATGCATAGACGAGATTGCAACCAATCGCCGGGAATTTGCAGGCCAATTGACTGATTTATCCAGTTGCTACTCCGTACCTTTGATGACTCTCTCAGGTGAAGCTCCGGTGAAGACAAAGCCTCACCTCGGTCTGCTGGCTTTCGGCGGAACTTCGGCTGAATCACGAAGATCAACATGATTACTAAGTCAATTACACGTGACCGCGCACGCTGTCATCCCTCCGCCCGCAAGCCTAACGTGTCAACGTATCGATCGATCGTCAATCAATGGACTCGGTCAAACCACCTGGCCGGAAGTGACCTGAGCATCACCAACCAAGTCGCCCGCCATGAGCTACGGTAAAAAGGACGACGATGCAGACCTGGGGCTGGTCAAGGTGGATCGCACCCAGGTCTTCCAAGAGGGTATGTTGGCTACAATGGCCTCGGCCGTCCGCGGGCTCTTCGACCCGTGTCTCCCTCCCGGCCTCCCCCCCCCACCATCCAGCTAACATGGACGACAAGCACGACTCTTCAACAGCTCTCCCATCCAGCCTCGACGATGTCGCATCCTCTTGACGAAGATCGCCTTGATCCTGTACACGGGAGACAAGTTCCCCACGAACGAGGCCACCACGCTCTTCTTCGGAATCTCGAAGCTGTTCCAGAACAAAGATGCCAGCCTCCGACAGATGGTCCACCTTGTCATCAAGGAGTTGGCCAGCTCCGCAGAGGACATCATCATGGTTACTAGCACAATCATGAAGGATACCGGCGGGAGCAGCGATGCCATCTACCGACCAAACGCCATCCGAGCGCTTTGTCGCATTATTGATGTAGGTGGACTCGGAGGTCCCCCCCC
>NIGB01000001.1:1721550-1757140 GCA_003055145.1 Escovopsis weberi | reverse complement strand
CCCCCCCCCCCCCCCCCCCCCCCGGCGCGGTGACGCTACAGGAAACCGATTGACCTCACCACCCCGTCTCTCTCAATCGCCGAGATGCTGACGTTCGAACCAAACAGGCGACCACTGTCCAATCGATTGAGCGAGTTATGAAATCGGCCATCGTCGACAAGAATCCGTCGGTTTCCTCCGCTGCGTTGGTTTCGTCGTACCACCTTCTCCCGATCGCCCGCGATGTCGTCCGCCGGTGGCAGAGCGAGACCCAGGAGGCGGCGGCCTCGACCAAGTCCTCGGGCGGTTTCTCGCTGGGCTTTGGCGGCGGCAGCTCGCTGCCCACCAACAACTCGACGATGACACAATACCACGCCATTGGCCTGCTGTGCGAGATGCGCATGCACGACCGCATGGCCATGGTCAAGATGGTCCAGCAGTTCGGCGCGCAGGGTGCCGTCAAGAGCCCTGCCGCCACCGTCCTGCTGGTCCGGCTGGCCGCGCAGCTCGCCGAGGAGGACCCGTCCCTGCGGAAGCCCATGGTGCAGCTTCTCGAGGGCTGGCTGCGCCACAAGAGCGAGATGGTCAACTTCGAGGCCGCCAAGGCCATCTGCAACCTCCGAGATGTCACCGACGCCGAGGTCACCGCCGCCGTCGACGTCCTACAGCTCTTCCTGACTTCCCCCCGCGCCGTCACCAAGTTCGCCGCGCTCCGAATTCTCCACAACTTTGCCTCCTTCAACCCGACCGCCGTCAGCGCCTGCAACCCCGACATTGAGCTTCTCATCTCCAACTCCAACAGGTCGATCGCCACCTTCGCCATCACGACCCTCCTCAAGACCGGCAACGAGGCCAGCGTGGATCGCCTGATGAAGCAGATCTCCGGCTTCATGTCCGAGATCACCGACGAGTTCAAGATCACCATTGTCGAGGCGATCCGCACCCTCTGCCTCAAGTTCCCGAGCAAGCAGGCTGGCATGCTCTCCTTCCTCAGCGGCATCCTTCGCGACGAGGGCGGCTTCGAGTTCAAGCGCGCCGTGGTGGAGAGCATGTTCGATCTGATCAAGTTCGTTCCCGATTCCAAGGAGGACGCCCTCGCCCATCTCTGCGAGTTCATCGAAGACTGCGAATTCACCAAGCTGGCCGTCCGCATCCTGCATCTCATCGGCCTGGAGGGCCCCAAGACCGCTCAGCCGACCAAGTACATCCGCTACATCTACAACCGCGTGGTTCTCGAAAACGCCATTGTTCGTGCTGCCGCGGTCACTGCGCTGGCCAAGTTTGGTGTTGGGCAATCTGACCCTGAGGTGAAGAGTAGTGTCAAGGTCCTGTTGACAAGGTGTCTGGACGACGTTGACGACGAAGTCCGAGATCGCGCTGCTTTGAACTTGAAGTTGATGGCCGAGGAGGATGATGAGATGGCCCGCAATTTTGTCAAGAATGGTATGGTACACAACAGGAACTTTCAAATCAAACAGACAGCTGACCCGCCTCATTTTCTTTCTTTTCTAGACAACATGTTCTCTCTTCCCTTCTTTGAGCACCAGCTTGTTCTCTATGTCACGTCAGACGACAAATTCGCTTTCGAGCTGCCCTTTGACATCTCCAAGGTGCCGGTTGTCACGAGAGAGCAAGCCGATGCCGAGGACAGGACGAAGAAGCTGAGCACCACGGCGCCGACCCTGAAGGCACCCAAGGCGGGTCCGACCAAGACGCCGGCCTCGGGGGCGGAAGCCGCTGCCAGCGCGAGCGCCCAGGCCCAACGCTACGCCGAGGAGCTCATGCAGATTCCGGAGATGGCCGAGTTCGGAAGCGTGCTCAAGTCGTCCTCGGTCGTCGAGCTCACCGAGGCCGGGACCGAGTACGTTGTCGCATTGGTCAAGCACGTCTTCAAGGAGCACATTGTGCTGCAGTACGAGATCAAGAACACACTGCCCGATACAATCCTAGAGAACGTGTCGGTGGTCGCCACGCCCGCGGACGAGGAAGAGCTCGAGGAGGTCTTCATCGTCCAGGCCGAGAAGCTCGCCACGGACGTGCCCGGCAAGGTGTACGTGGCGTTCAGGAAGGTCAGCGGCGAGGGCTCGCTGCCTGCCACGACCTTCTCCAACACGCTCAAGTTCACGAGCAAGGAGATTGACCCGTCGACGAACGAGCCCGAGGAGACTGGCTACGACGACGAGTACGAGATCTCCGAGTTCGACCTCACGGGCAGCGATTACATCGTCCCTACGTTCGCGAGCAACTTCAACCACCTCTGGGAGCAGGTCGGCGCTTCGGGTCACGAGGCGGAGGAGACGCTGCAGTTGGGCAGCATGAAGAGCATCGCAGGTGAGTTTCCGGCATCGGCTTTTTTTTTCTGTTTTTTTTTTTTTTTTTTTTTTTTGTTTTGCATCCCAAAACCATGCCCAGCAAGCGCTAATCATCCGTGCAGACGCGACCGAGCAGTTGGCCAAGACGCTGTGTCTCCAGCCCCTGGACGGCACGGACGTTCCCATCAACCAGACCACGCACACCCTGAAGCTGCTGGGCAAGACGGTGACGGGCAGCCGGGTTGTGGCGACGATCCGCATGGCGTACTCCTCGAAGACCGGCGTGACGACGAAGATCACGGTGAGGAGCGAGGAGGAGCACGTTGCGCCGCTTGTGATTGCATCTCTGGCCTAATAGTTTGGAAGCTGGCGTTGAGGGTAAATAATGAATTTTCATGTCTAGACGAACTCACTCGCGCTGCTGTCCCTCTTGCGAGGGATCTGTGATCCACCGTCTTTTTTTTTATTCCCCTCCTATGAGTACGCTCTGAATGATGTTTGGATCAGGATCGGCGTCGGGCGACAGCATTCCGTTCATGTCAACTGCGCACAGTGCCTTTTGACTGCCGGCGAGAGCAAGGGTGGCTCGGTACGGTCAGTGAAGCTGACCCTCACCCTCGACGCAGAAATCATTGTTGGGGTGAGAAATGTTAGACAAAGTGCGACGCCACGCGGCATTTGGAACATGTTTCATGGAGCCCATGATTTTGAGGGCTAGCTCGGCATCTCCGTTCATTTCAAGGACATTGGGAGCAGGAGGCTTGATGGGAGACTTGACTTGACACGGTGGGGGACGGGCTCGATCCCGCCGCGATGGATACGAGGAGTCGCGGATGGGTGCAGGAGATGCGGAGCATGCATACGGAGTAGATGTCAGCGCGATGGGCTGAGGCGCGTGGCCGCGCGGCAGCCGAGCCGATCCACGGGTGAGGGCATCGTGTGCTCTGTACTCCGTAGTACGTGTGTAGCTCGACGGGGCGGGAGGATGACTTGAAGCTGAGGCCAACTTAAAGCTACGGAGAGGTACTCCGTACTACTCCGTACACTGGTAGATGTTTGAGAGGACACGCTAGCGCGTGAGTAAGCAGTCCTTGAGTGCTCGGAAGAGATCCTGTCAGACTTTTGGTAAATTGAATGCATTGAGGCGAATTCGGGTAGCGTGGACGTGGATGCTGTCCAGATCCGAGAGGCCAGATCACATCAATAGCATGACGGAGACCTGCCCGTGTTATGAATATCAGGGTTGACGAGGTCTGAGGTCTGAGTATAGTACTCCGTAGAGCTCGCCTCTCGGATATGGAAAGCACGGACGGGCCGGCAGATGGACCTTCCGTCGAGACGCAGGTCCAGGTCTGGCAGCAGGAGCAACCGGGCGACTGCCGATCGATCGCTGACCGTGCTGTATACAGTGTTAGACAGTGTGAGATGTCTTACGGGCTGCACAGGTGCTTTCAGGGCTGCTCTCTCATCGTGAGCACGACCTCGCCCTTCACGTTCAGAGGAGCTCTGTGCCATTGACCAACAGGAAGAGTCGAGTGGCCCACGCGAGCTCGGAGACTTTGGGTGCCGCGGTGGGAGATCGTCCTGGCAGTTCTCTAATCACTTTCAGGGTAGCTCGTCCCATGAAGCTACCAGCACGGTACCAGGCACATATGTGACGTGCACGCCGACTCCGTACTCCTTTTAATCACCGGAGTGCCATTTCAGCTGTATGAAGTAGTGGTACGAGATGAGCGTCTCCCGCGTATCCGAAGTCGATTGCCCTATGAGCGGACGGGGAGACAGTGCGAGCTGCGATAGTATTGAACTATAGTACGGAGTAGTAAGTTGGTAAGCGCGAGGCTCCGAAAGGCTCCAAGTCCGAGTCCGCGTCTGTGGCGAGAAATTGAAGTTGAAGCGAGTCGACCCTGCCGCCGCGCGCGTTCAGGTACGGAGTACGGAGTACCATACGGAGTTAGTGGTCCTTCAATGGAGGTTCCCTCGGCGCGTGGAGGCACGCCCGCCAGGTCCTCAATACCCCTTCCGCTCCGGCTGCCACCTGCATTAGCCCGGCAGCGGGACCAGCCTCGACGAGGTACCAGTGACCCTGTGCGTCGCCCTCGGGGGGCTTCGAGGTTCATCGCTGCAGTGCCAATGCAGCAGTGGTTGACGGATCAATTCAGTGATTGATCAATTGGGCCATTGGCAATTGGACTGGACTGAAATCAGCAGCAGCAACCATCGCCGAGCTCGTACTCATACCAACAACGGGCAACTTCCGTCTATGCATCTCCCGAGTCTCTCCCCTGCCTGACCTCCTCCGGTCCGTGACTCTCTCTCTGTCTCTCTCCCCCTCTCTCTTCTCTCTTCTCTCTCTCTCTCTCTCTCTCTCTCTCTCTCTCTCGCTTTCTCACGAGGCGATCCCCCCCCTCTGCCATTCGCCATCCGTTCCCTTTTGGCACCGTTTTCCCTCCCATACCTTGTCATTCTCCGCATTCGTCCGCCAAAAGGGAGAGGCAGGAAAAAAAAAAAAGAGAGGTCAAGGGTTGAGAGCACGACACACGCACACATATACACACAAAAGAGGCATCCATTGCCTTGCCGCCCCGGACGTGTCCTCCTCGTCGCACCGCTCTCCTGTGCCTCCGGCCTCGTGCCATCCGCCTGGCCACCGACTCCTACGACTAGGTCTTGCCTCCCTATCCGCGGGCTGGCCGACCGCGTCTCGGCGCCATGAATGCCATTCAGCAGAAATGTCGCCCCAAGCACCAGGTCCTCGTCCTGAAATGCTATCCCCGGACCACAAAGGGAGCTGTCGACGTCAAGCCCAACAGCAGCGAGCTTAGCTACCTGCTCTACTATGCCACCAGCCGGCGGTCCAAGATCCAGAAGATCGGCGCCTTCCTCGAGAAGAAGACGGCCAGCGATGTCTGGCGCATGCGCATTGGGTACGTCCGACTGCCATCCCATCTCTCCACATTCGTCGTCGTCTTGCCGGACCATCCGCCGCCCCCGTCCTGTGCCTTGCCGTCTCCCCTGCCCGGAGCCAAATCTCCGGGAGCCTCACTCAACCCTCAAGCTTTTGAGTCCTGATACTGACGTGTCTCTTCTCTTCTTCTTTAGCAATGTTCAGGTCACGCTCGGCATCCTCACCGCGCTCGTCGAAAAATCGCCCAAAGATGCGGTCCTCATCGCTCCCTGCATCCTCAAGATCCTCGACCTCATCCTCCGCTCCTCAGACATCACGATGATCGAGTCCTCCCTCCCCACCTGGGAAGCCTTTTGCGAGAATCACGACCCGTCCTCGCTCTTCGCCGACCAGGCATACTTGAACCAGTACGAGTCCGTCGTCCGCTTCTACGCCAAGCTTGCCTCCACCGCCAATGCGCCCTTGAAGGGCTCGACCCTCCTGCCGATACAAGTGCGTTGGAGAAGCGCTGGTCTCGAAGCCATCAAGTGCATCGTCACGTCCGACGCTCTGGCCACGCCCAGCGGCCGCCAGATAGATGCAATCATGCCCTTCATTCTCGAGAATCTGTGGAACGGCAACGCAGACTACCTCGAGATGCTGGTGCAGCGGATGGAGTTGGAGGAAAAGGTCGATTCGGAGAGACTCCACTCGCGTCGTCGAAATAGCGTCGCCACCACGGGGACCAACGAGGCCGGCGGAGACGCCAACAACCTAGCTGCCGCCGGGACCGTCGAGAACGTGGACAAGCTGGCCGAGGAAGACATCGGCATCTTGGCCATGCAGTGCCTCAAGAGCATCTTCGTCGTCCCCAACCGTGCCCAGATCTACAACGCGACCACTGCCCTCATCAAGTTCATCGCCGAGCGCGTCGCGCTCGCAGAGAACATCATCAAGCTGGATGAGAAGGGAAGGGACGCTGGCTGGGCCATCAGCCTCTACAGCATCATCGCGCGGTGGGCCCCCGTCCAGGACCGATACGTCATCCTGGTCTCCGCCCTGGACAACCTGACGCACACCTCGATGAAAGGGGACACTCTGAACCAGCACTGGGCGTTGACGGCCATGATCGAGTCTCTCCTGAGGTCCGACATCAATCTCATAGGCCTTAGCGTTATGGATGTCCTATTGGGCCTTATCAAGCAGATCAGGAAGCTGTTCCAGCTCACCAACATGGGAGCCTCGACGCAGAGCTTGGCCAGTGACAAGACCAACGGCCTCAAGGCCGGCGGCAGTTCTGTGCTCTTGACGCGGCTGGAGCAGTGCATAGGAGACCTTGCGAGCCACGTCTACTACGCAGATCAAATCTCTGACATGATTGCCACCATCCTTGGTCGCCTGAGGCCCTCGCAGTCCGGCGGCGCCTCCACGCCCCCCGGGGAGAAGCTGGACGGACAGGAGGCCACTGGCCCTGGCGCGTCTGTGCTCGACTTGTCCGAGAGCCAGATGTCCTCCTACGCCGATGCGTACTTTGCCTCCAATGCTGGGCGCATCTCGGCCCTCAGGATCGTGAAAGGCATCCTCCACGTTGCGAACCCCAAGGCAAGGATGAACAGCACCCCGAACCTCGGCAGAAACCGTGTTCCTGCTTCCGTCTGGGAGGGCACGCAGTGGCTGCTGCGTGATTCAGATGGCTGCATCAGGCAGGCGTACGTCGAGGCGATCATGACATGGCTGGACCTCGAGACCACCAACGCCGACCTGGCTGCGCGAGACGACGCGCCCGACTTCCTTCGATCTTCCGCCAAGAGCCCGCGGGAGGCCGCCAACGGCAGGCGGGTCGTCTCGGGCACCTCAACCCGCGAGCGACAGGCCAAGTCGAGATACTCCCATTTCCTGCCGCAGCTCCACCTTGCCATCTATGACAACGCTTTGCAATACGTTGACTTTGACAGTGACCTCGTCATGCTGCACAGTCTCCTGACAAAGCTTGTCTTTAAGCTCGGCGTCAACGCCGCTCGATACGGTGTCCCGATGATCTATCGACTCCAGGAGGAGGTGATGGAAGTGGAGCAGCCGATCCACAAAGTTCGCGTGGCGGCTTTGTGCCACGGATATTTTTGGGCGCTGACCGAAAAGTTCGAATTCGAGACCTCGGCAGTCGGTCGCGCCGTCAACAACGAGATTGTTCGCCGGAGAAGCAAGAACTTCTGGGTCGAGGGCATTCACATTCCAGCACCGCCAATGGATCAGATCGGGCAGCCGGGCAAGGTCCGGCCTCAGCCGGCCTGGGATCTCAGCAGCCTCGAGAGGGAGGAGCTTCTGCCGTTCGACGACAGGAGCTCGCTGGTCCATTGCATCGCCATCGGCTACGAGCAGAATACGTTCTCTCCGCCCGGAAGCCCGGCGGGATCGCCTGGGCGCGCGCTCTCGGGCCCCACGCTCGGGGCGAGCATCAGCGCGATCTCCGCGGCCGAGAGGCCCTCGGAGCTCTCGAGCTCCTTCCGGGAGCAGATGATGTCGGAGTGGTCGCGGGAGGAGGTCATGGCCGCGCTGGCCGCCGAGGGTAAGACCGAATCCATTCATGGATCGCGAGCTGGCACGATTGCCACCAACCTCAGAGGGCTTACCATGTCTGCAGCGGGCCTGGGTGCGAACGGCCATCTGCCCATCTCGTCGCTGGGAAGCCAGGTGAACCTGCGGCCCCACTCGTCCCAAGCCTTCGGCGAGCGCGAGCTCCACGGCCCCGCCACGAGGTACCGACAAGCAAGCATCCGCAGCGGCATCTCGCCGACGCATTCGGCCTCGAGCAGGATCGGCGTGCCCACTGTGGAGCAGCTCAAGCGCATCTTGTCGGGGAGCGCAGCACCGCAGACACCCGGCTTCAGCGGGACAGAGGACGACAGTGCCGAGAGCCTCGTCAGCTACTACAGTAACTCGGAGAAGAGCTTCAGCCCCACCGCAGACTCGGATCGGCCGACCACCTCGGGTGCACGCGTGAAGCGATCCATGTCCGGCAGCCCAAATGCACCCTTCTCCCCGAGCTCCCACCGTGATGCCCGCGGCCACAACTATGCCGACGACGACGACGATCCTCCCCCGGTGCCGGCTCTCCCCAACCTTGGCGCGTTTTCTGACCGGGGATCTCCGGGAGCCGTCTCGATCCATGATTACGCCATGAAGTCTCCGAGGCGAAACATCCCCAGCCGCGGCGGGGACAGCATCGCGGGACGCTCCGACGGCCGCGATGAGGGCGGCAAGGGACTTGATCTTCAGGAGCTCCTGCGTGACATTGACAGCAACCCTCACGAGGGGAGCCTGGGCAACTTGACCAAGCCGCCCTACTAATGAGGTCATGAGGCCCAGGTCCTGCAAACCTTGAGACTTGAGCACTGTTTCCTCAAAGTTTCATCACGAGGGCGCATTGATGGCTGTCGAGTCGAGATTGACACATGAATAATTTCAGCTGCACTGGAACTCGACGTTTCCACGTTTCCTTTATCATCAATCAATTCACGAGAAAAGATGCATGGCAAGCATGACGACGGGGGAAACACGGAAAGAAAAAAAACGAACAACACGACACACACACATTTTCCCTTTGTAGACCGTCGAATACACTGATCCCCATTCAATCAAAAAAAGGTAGACACGCGGAAATCGGAAAGGGGGGCGGGGGGGGTATATAGATGGGTTGATGAAGGGAGCGGAAAGAAAAGGAAAGGAAAGGAAAGGAAAGGGGATGTGCGGATGGAGACTTTTGGAGAGAATGGCAAAGAGGCTGGCTGCCGGTCGGGACTCTGTCATCAGGGGGCGGAGGCAGGTTGTGGCCATTGGCGATTCAAGTTGGATTTCATAGCGGTTTTTGGCGCGCCTTTCCCCCTTTTTTTTTTTTCATTTTTTCATCTTCTGTTCTTTCTTACTTTCTTTCTTTCTTAATAACCATATAGCTGTAGGGAATTAGATCCACTGCGAGTCGCTGGTTTCTATTTTATGAATTTTTCCCCCTTCTATCCCCGTCTTTCTTTTCTCTCGGCATGTCTGTGTGTTGTCCATGTTGTGAAACTCTTTTGTTTTGTTCTCCCTTGGTTGGCAGGTCAGCATGAAGCGTGAGGCATGAGGCACATGTATGAGCGAGGATCGACGTGTAGGATGCTTGAAACGTGAGGCTCCGAGGGGATCACGAGGTGCGCGACGACGGAAGTGTATGAACGAGGGAGGTGTATGTATGGACTAGGAGGTGCTCGCTTTCCGTGAGGGCGGGAGGCTCACGGCATCTATGAATAATGTTTTGTGCGCTGTTGGCCATCGAGGAGAGTTGAGACCGGTGGGCATTGATCTGATGATGGGGGATGCCTGGATGACACGGGGATGGGTTGAGTTGAGCTGCGGGATCGGGATGGTACGGCTACTACGGGGATACGGAGCAAGTGTTGGAGCAGAGGGAGAAGATCTGGCGGATCTGGCGGATCTGGCGGAGAGAGCCGCGGATGACTTCTTTTACAATGCGTGAAGGCAGTCATCCGTACATCTTGGGGCCTGGGGAAGGGAAACCCGGAGAGTTCCATGGAGCGAAGGACAGGAGATGAGCGTCATGGCGGAGGGGATGAGGTCCTGGGGTTGAGCGTGCTACGAGCGATTGATATCGAGAGCATCCTGGCGAAAAAGGGGGGTCCTGACTCCTGAGCGCGCAGGGCACAAAGGGGATCCATCGAGAGACAGTCACCATTGATGGCTTGGATTGCGGGAGCATGTTGATGCATTGATTCCTTGATGCAAGTCCGGGATGGCAGCGCCCAGTGGTCGATCAAGGTGGCCTGAGTCCCCGGTTTTGTCTTCACGACTGGAGGGCCCGGAGCATCAAGGTTGTACATAGAGGAGAGCGAGGAGCTGAGAGAGCTCGCGAGGAGAAAACAGGTCGGTCGGTCGAATTCACGGGCGTCGAGACGGCCTTTGGATGTTACCCCTTGTCGGCGTCATGTACATACGGAGTAGGCCAGGTTGACACCTCCCCCCAAAGGCATCGATTTGATCTGATGGCATGGCTCGGATGCCGTGACTGAAAATTTGTTCCGGATGGTCCCTTGTGAGACCAGCCGAGGTGCTGACCTCCCCTTTTCTGCCTAGTCAAGGAACGCTGCCCGTCTCTCAAGATCCGTCGGGAAGACACGAGGGGCGTTGGGTTTGAAGGGGGGAGATGCCGTTGCCATGTGATCCGAGTTTCTCGTGGGCGCCGTCGAGAGTGAGAGCTAGTTAGTAGGGCTCGGAGCATGGAGTATGGAGTATGGAGTACTCGTACGAGCACGGAGTACTCCGTACGAGGCCAGCAGAGCATCATCGGGCGGCGAGATCACCTTCCGAGAGAGCTTCCAGGGGCGATTCCCAGTGGTGCTGGCTCCCTGGCCCGGCCGCATACCGGCATTGTACGTGCGAGTTAGTAGTACTACTACTCGTAATTGGCCTGGCGAGCTGAGACATCAAGGCGCTGTCATGAGAAATAAGAAGGACAGAGTTGCTTCGCGTTCCTTTTCTCTTCGTTTTCTCTTATTCCTGTCATTTCCTTCTGAAGTGTTAGTCTTATCGGAAATTTGGAAAATAAGCATCTAATTTCCTCGACCCTTGCCCTGCCCTCGGCATCCCGGTCCGTCAACCATGTGGGAAGTGGGCGAGGAGTATATATGTATGAACGGAGTACTCCGTACCTCGGATGATTGGATTGAGAGCCCGTCAAGGCCCGGCCGCGCACGGGGAGGCATCTCGGCCGTAGGGGCGAGGCTGAAACGGCCGGGCTTGGATCAGCCGGGAGTGTTTCTTCTAGATTGGGCAGTGCTGGGCAGATGCTGGGCAGATGCTGGGTACTGGTAGCAGAGAGGGCCGAGCCTGCAACCGGCGTTGAGGCTCCGTTGGCAACGGCACCGCGGGATCGTGGGCTCGATGTGTCTTGGTCAACGCTAGGGGCAGTCTCGACTCTCGACTTCTGTCTCTTCTCTCTGTCTTCTCTCTGTCTTCTCTCTGTCTTCTCTCTGTCTTGTCCCCGACGCGGACAAGGCCGAGATCGCTCGAGCAGGCTTCATAGGTGATTGCCCGAGATGCCAAATGCTCCGGGACTCCGCGGCCCATGAACACCAGTATCTGTGCGCTGCCTGTACTGTACATACTCGTACGGAGTACTCGTATACCCGGGATGATTAGTATTCATGGAGAGCATCTGGCATCCACTGCACATGATCGGACGGGTTGGCAGTGACGCTTGTGTGAAGCGACGGGCTACCGTGCGATACCTACTCGTACTCATCCATCCATACTCGTATATAGTGGTGCCGCACGGAACATCTATCCGAGGGCCCCTTGGAGGGGGCAAGTTGGTCTGCACGGAGTACATTAGAGGAGGCATCAAGGATCTCAGCCGTTTTCCTTCGTACATACATACCTGTGCCTGTGTCTGTACCGGTACTGGTGGCTCTTCGAGCCCCCCCCTTCCCCCCCCCCCCCTCCTCCCCTCAGCCCTTGTTGGAAGACCTCTCGATGGAGATTCCACTCACACATATGCGCGTGCACACATGCGTGCATACACATGTATGTATGTATCGAGCTTTTCAGCAGGCTAGGACGGGTGTTCTGACCCTGTGCTGATGCCGGACCCGAGTCCCAATGCTCGTTACCCCCGTCCTCCAGGAAAGCGGCGGCATTGACCCACTGCGCAGGGGCTTCCGCCTCTCATCCTCGGGCCTTTGTCTCCTGGGTGTTGGGCTTTGTTCGTCGCGCCCGCAATAAGCGAGCAGACGCTCAAGCAGATAAGCAAGCAAGCAAGCGAGCGAGCGAGCGAGCGCGCATGCTGTCCCTGTTGGTCGGATCCCCTCGCTTGATGCTCGACACATGGCTCGAACGAGAATGGCTCGGAGAGAAGCGAGGATGCTGCAGAGGGCGTGAAGGGGCTCCGCGACGAGGCATGCGAGATCTTGTCCGTATATGTACAGGGAGTGCATACATACGCAGTACTCGTACCTACTCGTACCGGTATGTACAGCGGGGTGCCGTCTGACGATCTGGAAATGCCCACTAGTATCGTCGACTAGCAGCCAGGGCGATCATTAAAGGAGCTCTGAGCCTTCTCCGCGGCGGCAAAGACACGGCATGGCGCTGACCAAAAGGCCGAAAGCACGGGTATCATGCAATCTATTCCTGCTTTCTGGGTCAGCCGGGGAGACAGATAGACTGTATCAAGATACGATGGCTGGAGATGCCGGCCTGGATGTGGGCATCGGCCTGCCGGCGAGAGGTGCACTCGGGCGTACGAGGACGAGGACGAGTACATACGTACATACCTCATACTACCAGTAGTGATCGTATGTTGCTTGCTGCTTGCTTGCTTGCCTCGTGAGGATCCTGAGTCCTCGCCGCCCTGGCCCCCATCGAATACACGGTGTACGGAGTATGCGCATACCGTTATCCTCTGCATACATATGTATGTATGTTAGTATGTATGTACGTATGTACGGGCCAGTGTGCACCCACCCATCGGATGATAGCCCTGTGGATACTGCTGCTTGTAGATGCCATGCGAGGCCATGCGAGGCCAATGCGAGGCCATGCGATGCCATGCGATGGGCGATGGGCGATGGGCGATGGGCGATGGGCGAGGGGAGACGGCGAGGGGAGACGGCGAGGGACGACGGCGAGGGTGAGGGCATCCCGGGACGTGGGCCAACGCGCTGGCCCGGCCGATCATGGCACGACGAGGGAGCACGTTGAGGGTCGAGGAGGCCCGCCAGCACTGGCCAGCGCCACGGATCCCCGGCTTGTCATTGTCGTCCCCGTCGTCTTCGTCGTCCGTCCTGGTTCCTGGATGTCGGTCGGTCCATGTCCATTAGTATGTGTCGACCTCTTCTGTATGTATGTATGTATGTTAGTATGTACTCAGTACTCGTACTCGTACATATGTACGTCGGAGTCCTCGTTCAGTGTGCTCGTACCGGCAGGTATTGATCAATCCTATGCGATGGATGGATTGATTTGGATCATCCATTTGATTGATGGGCGGGTGATTGATTGCGGAGTGGCTCTGGCTGTGGCCGCCCTCGTTGGCCGCATATTACCGAACACACATTGATCAATCTCATCTTGGCCGTCTCGGGAAAACGTCGACGCAGAGGTAGCGAGTGACTCGAGCAGGTCGTCGTCAATGCCGAGAGAGGCTCGAGGCTCGAGGCTCGAGGCTCTCGAGTCGTGTCATGGATGAATGGGCTTGATCAATCAACATATTGATCGATTACTTATTACTAGAGGCCTCGGGAGGTGGTGATGGTGCGAAGTACATTTGATACTACTATAGCGAGACGGGCCACAGCAGAGGACTCGAGTACCGTAAATGGAACGCCTCAGCGGCTCAGTGATGTACATCTTAGCCAGTACGGAGTACGGCGTACTACTACTTTCCACTTTCTGCGACGAGCCAGGCTGGGAGATTGGAAACCAGAAAAAAACCATTGGTTTAATCCATCAATTTGATCCATCAAGGATCACATTGCATTGATCAATTGATCAATGGATCGATCGCAGTCCGACCAGGCGCTCCTGCCCTGGAGAGCCCCTTGCAACGAGTATGGAGTAAGTACCTGTACCTGCTCCGTGCCTTACCTACCTGTCTCGTACGATTGTCATCGCTCTTTCCAGCTGCGATTGCGAGCAGAGGAGAACCCTATCTGTACTCGTACCAGGTCCTGCACGAGCATCATCTTACTAGTATAGTAGTACGGAGAGGTACTACTAAATACTAGGAGTACCAGGGTCGTCTGTACCTTTGAGGTCCTGGCAGTCTCGCGCTCCTTCCTCGACCGGAACCCGCCCGTCCGCAGCGCCTGCCAATCGATCGCTCCATCACCCGAGAGTCGAGGCAATTAAGCTTCATCCACACACACAAACACCCACCCTTTCCTTCCTTCTGCCTCTACTCCGTAGGTAAGTACTCCGTACTATCCACAGGTACTCCGTAGCTCCTACCTCCTCTGCTTCAACCCACATACTCGTACTCGTACTCCGTAGCTTGCCCCTTCCACGCCTTCCCCGGGAGCCTCCTTCCCTTCTCCTTTCTCCAAGCTGAGGCTCTCCTTCCCCCCAAGGAGGTACAGATACAGATACAGATACAGGTACAGGTACGGAGTACGGAGTACGGAGTACAGGTACCTTAGTACTACTCATCCGTACGCTCTGCCTCGCTAAGTTGCCCTGCGTTGCCCTGCTGCAGCCTGCAGGTGCCCCGCTCCCAGGCCCTCCTCCTCCTTCTTCTCTTCTTGCTCCTCCTCCTCTTCTCGACTTTCGACTCTCTCCGCCCTTCATCTCCAACTTTGGATTCCTCGTCTCGCTTGTCAATGCACTGATCAATTTTGATCTGATCTTCACAATGGCCTGAACCCGTCTTCCCCTAGAATTGATCAATCTTCCGCACTACCTCTACCTACTAGTAGTACATATAGTACTACTGGGAGGTAGTACTCGTACGGACCTCGGAGTACTCCATACCTTAGTACTCGTACTGCCCCCTCCATTCAAGGTCATCTTCTCCAATTTCTCTTCCTCCCCATCCTCCATTTTCACTCTCTTCTCCCCTGTCCTTGAACCGATCCGTCCTCCGGTCCACCTCCGTGCTACTCGTACCTACAAAGGTATTGGTTGATCCATGACCCTTCAAGATCAATCGATCCATCAATCCATCAATCCGTCCATACCACCACCACCACCACCACCACCACCACCACCCCTACCTACTGTGCCGAGTCTCTCACCTCTACTCCGTACCTATCAACCCGTTCAAACTACCTACATCAATCCCGTCGACCTGCTCGCCCTCGAAGCGCTTCCTCGCCGCTCCCAAGGTTCTCATCATCCGTCATCCGTCACCTCACCACCGACCGCCACGGTGCCGCAAGATCGATCGACTTCAACACTCTCGTCGATCCAAGAAAGACTACTACTACCTACCTACCTCCTCTCCTCGGACAGCAGACTACCTCATACGTCAATACCTGCATTCTTCGACTCTTTCCTTTTGCGCGCGACTCGCTGGTCTCGGTGGCAGTCTTAGCCTTGCAATCTCAAGCATCCAGATTGATTTTCCCGTCTCTTCAAGAATCCAAGGTAAGGGCGCATACATGATAAGCTCAGGTCACCGTTCACAGCTTTACCTCGTCCATGTTCTCGACCAAAATTCCCAACCTCCGGTGCTTCGATTCTGGATACGAATGCCGAGCCCAGATGCCACTGCACCCATGCGGCATGCCTCCGTCATATACATTGATGCCTACCTCCTACAGAGGCACCGTGCTGCAACCTCTCTCGCCGTCCTTCAGCATCTACCTCATTCCACCCCATCTGGATCCAATGTGCCTCTCCAAGTCTCGACACTCCGTACTAGCTCAGACAACCACCTGCCTTGGCTAGCCCTGAGCGGTTCGGCCCATCATCTAGTCGATGGTTTGTTGGTGAAATTCGCTGGCGCCAACTAGAGACAGCAGACCGAGTCCTGATAAAGTCCTGGCCGTCAACTAACGCGCAGCAGCAGCTCCGTCTCGTCTAGCGTATACCTGGATCCCCTCGCTTTCTCTGCATACATCAATACGGAGTATATCCATCAATCCTATACGGAGTACTGGGTATATGATTCTCTGGCAAAAGGTACAAAAACTCCCCCCTTAATTGCCCATCTTCTCTATATGTGCCTTGTCCCTCTCCCTAACCCCCCCCCCCCCCCCTCCTCCTTCTTCCCCCCCTTCTGTCTCCCCATGGGGCCCCATCTCGGTTGTGCAACACGACATTGATATTCTTCGTCTCTTTCCTTCTTTTCTTGTTTTTTTTTTTTCCCTTCTTAATTAAGCAGCCGGTCCGGTCTCTTGTTGTCTCCCGTCTCTGGGTCTCGTACACCCAACGCGGCGTCAGACCCAAAAAAAAAAAAAGAAAGGAGAACGGGGGACGGGAGAAAATCCAGAAAGGAAAAAAGAAAAGAAAAAGAGCCAGAGATCAAAGGGAAAAAAACAAAGACAGAAGGAAAGAAAGACAAAAAAAGTGAGAGAAAAGACAAGGAAAATGAAAGACAAAGAAGAAGAAGAGACAAGACGAGGTCCCTTACTTTAGCCACTGCAGCTTTTCCGAATCGCTTGGACCATCTCACGTAACGATTTGACGTTGATTCTGACTTGACATTCACCTCGAGTAGCTTGGCCGACATCACCTTCATCTTCTGCCGCCGAGATTCTGACGCAGAAGCCTGACGCCTTCGTGAACTACTACGAGTACGAGTACACGGCCATTGGAGAGAAAGTGCTCATTCACCGCTCAATCCTGCTGGATTCTGCCTCTCCCGTCACCTCGTCTACATATTTGATCAAAGGTACTACATCAATACAGCCGTTTCAGCCAACAAGGGGACACCAAAACAAAGGTCAACAAAACGACAAGATAATAACTTCATCTCACGACTGTTCACGAGTCAACCGCGCGCGACCTATCCCAGCTGATCAACTCTTTCTCACCTCGACACCATCCCGACCGGATCCAGTCAAGACACTCCCGCTTCAGCTTTGACGTTGTGTTCCATCAACGCCCTTCCCCGCTGACTGCGGGCACGCGAGCCGAACCTGTCCGAGCTCTGCAGTCGACCTCCGTCTCCGTCTCCTCTTCCTCCTCCTCCTCCTCCTCCCCCTTCTTCTTCTTCTTCTCGGTCTTCTTCCTTCTCATCCGTTTCACAAGAACGCTGGAACCGCAACGAAGCTTAACCGCCGGCCCGCCTCAGATCAACCCCTCCTCCCTTCTTCGTTGTTCCCCGCGATCCTATATGGGAAAGTTCGTGTGACGTCGTCAACAGCCACTCGACTTCAAAATCGCCTTGACCCGTCGCAAAGCCGCTGCACCATCCCTTGGTTACACCCTTTGCGAGCGGAGCAGGGTATCTCAGTAGTCAGGATACGCAGGCCAAGTTCCACGAACCCGCCGCGGTCTCATCGCGCGGGCACTCAGTCAAAAGTCAGCCGCAGCCATGCCTTCTTCCAGACCTGGAACCTATCCCTCCAGGTACGAATCCGAATCTTGAACCCCATCCCCTCCCCCCCTCGATTTTTGAACCACAATCTCGCTTTCCTCCATGATGCGAGCCTGCATCCCATCGGGCGCCAAGTCCTGGCTGACATACCGTTCGCCAATATCTAGTCATGAGCTGCATGTTGTTGTTTTCGGAGCGGGTGAGTCAAGCCCCCAAGGTGCCCTCAAAAGGGAAAAAAAAAAAACCTCCATGACAAGAAATATAAACGGGGAAATGGAAGATGAAAACGAGTCGTTGCGCCTCGACTGACCGAATCTGACAGGTGGCGTTGGTAAAAGTTGCTTGACCGGTAAGCCACCCAGACCTCCTACTCCTGCTTCCAGTATTCAGTGAAGCTCACAGTGACCAGCTCAATTTGTTCATAACGAGTGGGTGGAGAGCTACGATCCCACCATCGAGGACTCGTATCGCACTCAGCTGCAGGTGGATGTAAGTAAAATGACCTTAGGATCTGGCTTGTTTCTTTGACTTCTCTCCTCATCCCTTCGCCCCCTCTTCTTTCTGGATCGCGCATATGCTGACTCCGCTATCCAGGGCCGTCAGGTAGTTTTGGAGATGTGAGTCCAAAACATTGATGGAACAATGGAATGAGACAGCAACTGATGGTCAACGCGAATAGCTTCGACACAGCAGGCACCGAACAATTCGGTAGGTACCCAAACTCCCCCTCCGATTGAGCCCTTGGACCCTCAGCTGACCGTTGACCCCGAGGTAAATTAGTTGCGATGAGGGACTTGTACATGAAAACAGGACAGGGCTTTCTCCTGGTATTCAGCATCACGTCTCAGTCCTCTCTAGTCGAGCTGGCTGGCTTGCGCGAGGAGATCCTCCGCATCAAGGACGACCAGAACGTTCCCATGGTCATTGTGGGAAACAAGGCTGATTTAGAGGAGACACGCGTCATTCCTCGAGCCAAGGGCTTTGCCATCTCGCAGCGTTGGGGGGCCCCTTATTACGAAGCCAGCGCCAGGACGCGCAGTAAGCTTCTCACTACCTTATCTTTGCGCTTGGACTCTAGTCCCGAACACATGTCTGACTGCATCGTGATTAGCCAATGTCGATGAGGTGTTCGTCGATCTCTGTCGTCAGATGCTCCGGAAAGAAGACGAGGCTGGAGACCTCGACGAGTCGACAAAATCCGAGTCCAAGAGCAGCTCCAAGCGACGGCGGAAGACCCGGTTCCGCGATGGCAACAGCGCTCGTTGCACCATCCTTTGAGACATCATCGATCGCCTGCCTTAAGTTGACAACCACTTCACTATGCACAGTGGGCGATCATATCAGACCTGATTTCCATATCGGCTGAACTTGGACGGCCAGGATTGTCACACGATGATGGCTCTCCCTTTGAGTCTCCTTTTCCGCACACGGAAACACGGCGGCTTTCGGGAGAGGAAAAAAGAAGAAAAGAGAGAAAGACGAGCACAAGGCACTGGCCGTGCTATAATAACTATTGATGCCGGCGCTAGATCCTTCCCGCGCACCTGCGCGGGCATCATTTGCATGTCATAGAATTAGACGAATGAGGTTTGGGTCTCCTCGTGATGGTACAGGACCACTCCGAGGTGCGACCTCCAACAGCATGGGTGGAAGGAAACCAGGATAAAAAGGGATCGAAATACCTCTGTGCTTGGCTCCCAGGGGTTCTTCGAAAAGAACAAAGAAGGGACAAGGATGGC
Source organism: Escovopsis weberi (assembly GCA_003055145.1). Lineage (NCBI taxonomy): Eukaryota > Fungi > Ascomycota > Sordariomycetes > Hypocreales > Hypocreaceae > Escovopsis > Escovopsis weberi. The sequence goes on along the minus strand of NIGB01000001.1, from coordinate 1,738,192 downwards.
GTCTCGGGCGTTTAAGGAGATGCAGACCCGGTGAGCTTGGACACTGGCACGGAATGGAACCGGCATCATTGCATAATGCGTTTGGGGATATATGCTTCATGCTGGATAGCTTTGCTCACGTGCGAATACCATATCTACAAGGAAAGATGAGAAGACGGGAAATGCTCCCATTCTGCGCTTGGGGATGAGAAAAGTGGAGGTGCATCAGACAATTCGATGAATCGAGATATCTCGTGTTCGTCAAGGCAGACACGTATAAATGACCGCTTCGCCACGTTGACCCACCCATTCCCTCCCCCCCTTTTTTTTTCCTTTTCTCCTTCCGACACGATAATCTGCGAGCGGATGAGAAGGGCTCTTGGTAGCGTAAACGCCTCGCGACGGAGGGAAATGAATCCATTGTGAATTAGGTATGGATGTATTTATTTTTGGAGTGAAGTATCCCAGAGTATTAGTATGTCGAGGGAGATGGGGCCAGCACCATTGTTGAATGTTGACATGCCAAAATGGGACAGCATTTGACGGAAGAATACCAACCCAACCCAAATCCGAACCCAAGTCGCAGCCTGCCCAAAAGATGGATATAGCCTCGACGTTCCTGCTTGCATACCTAGCCTTCGACGGCGAGGTATTGCTCGAGGAGGGTCTTGTTGGCGAAGAAGCTGTAGTCGGGCTCGCAGACGGTGCCGTTGGCCGGGAGGGTGCCGTTGAGGAAGTAGGCGATTGTGGACTTGATTGTGCATGTGGAGGGGTGGGCGATGCTCGTGTGCTGGGAGAGCCGTCTTTTGTCAGATTTTATGGTCTGCAGGGATGCAATCGATGTTTTTTACGCTGTCCACCCGAAAGGGGGGAAGGCACATCCGAAGAGAAGGGGGGGAAAGGGGGAGGAAATGAAGGAGGGACTCACGCCGAGGCCGTTCTGCTGGAGCACGACGCTGCCGTCGAAGCCGAGTGTCATGTTGTTGGCGGAGACCATGGGCGTGGCCGGGTCGAGGGGGCTGGAGATGAGCAGGAGGGGCGTCCTGGTAGTGGCTTTGAAGGGGCCGGCGAAGGACTCCCTGGAGCGCATGCGCCACTGGACGCAGGCGGCGGCGAGGGCGACGACGGGGGGCCCGGCGAAGTAGGACTGGGCGTACTGGTGGCGGACGACGGCGGGGCGGAAGTCGGGCAGGCCGGCGGGGCGGAGGATGGTGTCTGGGCACTGGATGCCGTAGAGGGCCTCGGGCCCGTTGTTGGGGTAGAGCGGGGGTTTGGCGGGGTCGAAACCGGGATCGTTGATGGCGAGCGCGAGCTTGTAGGCGGTGGCGTTGCGGGCGAGGACGGCGTCGAGGTAGGCTGCGAGGGGGCGGGCGGCCGTCATGCCTGTCTTGACGGCGGCGAAGATGGCGGGCTTGGCGGCGGCGATCTGGACGATGGCGTCGCCGAGGACGAGGGGCGCGTACTTGATCTCCTCGAGGAGGGCGATGACTTCGGCGTAGAGCTGGGCTGCGGTGGCGTTGGGGCGGTGGATGGCGCAGAGCTCGGGGTGGTCGAGGCATGACTGGAAGTAGGCGAGGACGGCGGCGTCGCTTTGCTCGGAGAGCTCGCCGTTGCTGGGGGAAAAGGAGGCAAGTCAGCGGGGGGGGGGGGAGAGGAAGAGATAGAGGAGTACATGGATGGATCATAGGGGTACGGGTTGCATTGTGGGCGCGGGGGAGAGAAAAAAAAAGGGGGGGGACTTGCGTGCCGTAGAGCCATTCAGGGGTGTTGACGACGCCGTCGAGGACCATCCTGGCGATGCGGTCGGGGAACATGGCTGCGGCTGTTGCTCCGAGGACGGTGCCGTACGAGAAGCCTGGATTGCGTGCTGTCAGCCAGCAGAATCTCCAAGTCACGATGTCAAAAAAAAAGGGGTTGGGGGGGGGGCCTTGCGCGGCGAAACAGGGATGAGAAGGAGAGCCAGAGCGCGATGGAGGGCCTCACCGTAGTAGCGGAGGAGCTTATCCTCTTCCAGGGCGTCGACGATCTGCATCATGTCTCTCGCGATGAAGGCCGTGCTCATGAGCTGGCCGATGTCCTTGTTCCTGTTGTGGCAGATCTCGGCGAAGGCGGTCCCGTACGCCCACGTCAGGCCGAGGCTCGTGTCCGAGTCGTTCGTCCCGGCGGGGAAGTTTGCGAAGAACGTGGCCCTCTCGGCGTCCGAGTCGAAACACGAAAAGGGCAAAGTGTCGCCAACGCCGCTGCGATCAAAGAGTATCAGCAACTTGGATCTTTTTCCATCTCCCTCATCCCTCTTAGGAGGGCGGCCCCGGGGGGGGGGGGGGGGGGGGTCAGGCATATCATACCGGGTCTCGAAGCCGATGAGGTTGTAGTGCCCGCTCGTGGCTCTGCGCAGGGGTCAGCCTATGGAGTTTCCATTTCCTGATCGACGATCTAATTCAGGGGCCAGCGAGAAAAGGGGAAGGGGGCTTCACATCATCATCTCCTGCGCGAAGCCTGCGAGGAACTCCCGGCCCGAGCCCCCCGGCCCCCCCGGGTTGATGAGGATGTTGCCCATGACGGGCTGCTTGGTCGCATTGAACCTGATGAGCTGGACGTCGATGGTCTCCTGGGAGGCAGGGTCCGTGTAGTCGAGAGGCACGGCGATGGTGCCGCAGGCGACGGGCATGGAGGCATTCTGCTGGCAGGAGAACCACTTCAGGGGGCCTGTCTGGGGAGCAGCGAGGCCTGAGCCGGCCTGCAGCAGGGAGAGGAGGATGAGACCGAGGATCATATCGAGTGGCTTGATGCTTGATGAAATGCTTGATGCTTGATGCTTCTGTCTGAAGATGGTCTTCACTGATGGGGAGGAGAATGGATCAAATCATCGGTCTTTTCCGACGCCTTCATCCGGCCCCTTCTTATACACGCTCACCACTCGAACAGCACACTGGAGGCCGTCCGGACAGGTACACGACATCATCAAGGCCTCAGTCTTCGGGCAACGGGCAACGAGGGAGAGCGCTACATGTTGCCCCTTTCGGCCGTGATGGTGATGGCGCAGCCGTCGATCTTGGAGCGAGGGATTTCATCTGTGTTGTATGTATGCACATTGATGTATCTTGATGTTGTGCTGCGTCCCTGGATCCCTCCTCTTCCAGGACGCATACAAGGATGCCGAAGGAGTCGATCCATCAGGCTTGTCCTCATTGACTGCCGCGCGGCGGAGAGCAAGGTGCCTCCATGATACTTGTTGATGATCCTCCCGCGGCGCCATGGCCTTGGAGAGAGAGAGACAGACACTAATCCGTTCTTGGTGAAACGAGCCGCTGCCGCGTTGACGGCGTCGATGAGGATCATGAGGATGATGAGGATGATGAAAGATGAATCATCCATCCATGTGCGCGTCGATCGAATGTCCGAATGGATTTGTTGATGGAATTTCGAATCGATTTATTTATTTATTTATTCATTTATTCATTTATTCATTTATTCATTTATTTATGCATTCATTTTATCACGTGCTCCGGCATGTGAGCTCGTCGTCCAGCTCTAGGGTAGCTCCCTCCAATCTGGCACCGCCCATCGCTTACGTCAGCTTCTTTCGTAAGCAGCTTCTCCAGTTCAATCAGGTAAGGCAATTAATTGTTTGTTTCTTCTTCTTTCTTCTGCTGTTACGACATCGCGACGATTGTGACGAGACTCTTCGACTCCGAGTCCCATCACCACCCAGATCCCTCCCTCTTCTTCTCCTCCTTCTTCGTTTCTCCTTCTTCTCCTTTTCTCCCCATCATCATCATCATCATCTTCTTCTTCTTCTTCTTGCTCCTCCCCATTCTCTTCCTCCTCCTCCTCCTCCTCCTCCTCCTCCTCCTCCTCAGCCCTGCCGCCCTCGCTCTGGCCAACCAAATCGCCCTCCCCCATCCCTGTGCTGCAGCTACGAGTACGGGCATGCTAGCCCGGCCCTCGATCCCACCGCGAAACCCGTCTCGTCCCTTGCCCAACGACCCCCAGAAAATCAACTGCGTCATCTTACGCATGCGCTAGGCACGCTTCCCGAGCTCCTCGCGCTCCTCGTCAGACTCCCGTGCCGTCAAGTCCTCTCCTCCTTGGTTGGCTGCCGCCGCTCGCCTCCCCCTCCCCCTTCTCAGCTACGAGTACGGAGTACGGAGTATTGATCTCTTCATCCTTTCTTCCTCCTCTCCGCTTTTCCCTCGTTCTCTAGCCGCATTCTCTCATCCAAGCTGCACCTTGTCGTCGCCACTCCACGCTCTTCCTCTTTGCGCTCGACGACGCTCGTGACTTTTCGCTACCATCGGCCGCCGCCCCGGCCGCTATCTCGTCGAAACCCCCTGCCTCCCTCGGACTTGTTGATAGACCCGACCGCGAGAAACCCCTCCCGCCCACCGCGCGGGCAATAAATAAAACATTGCAAGAGGAACTATTCGAGACACTAGAGGGGGAAAGAAAATCGATCGAATTCAATAATAATAATAATAATAAATCGCCTTCAAGAAAAGAAGGCATTGATGGCGACCACCGACGAGTTTCCTGAGCCTCACGGTAATTGTTACTCCTATTCTTACGCCTTCCCCCCCCCCCCCCCCTCTGTCACAGCACCATCGCTGACAGCTCCTCGCCTCGTCAAGTCCAAAGACGGAGGCACTTCGCGACGTGGGTCAAGAAACTCACAAATTTCAAGTCCTCCTCCGACGGTGAACGGCAGAAAGATCAGGGGAAGAAGACCCGCCGCGGAAGCAAGCTCAACAACCCGTACCCTCAATCCGGTTCCGTCAGTCAAGGCTACTACAATGGGGACAGCTCTTACAGTTTCACAGCCGCACAGCACGACGGAGGGAGTCTCCTGTCTTGCGACTCGTCCGAGCAGGGTCGCTGGTCCTCCGAGGACCACCCGCCCCGGACCGCCGAGAGGAATAGCGTCAATTGGAACGAGAACCAGGCGACGCGCCCGAGCATAGCACAGAGTCATGGAGCCAGCTCGCTGGCCGGCACCGCTCCCACAATCGGTGGCCAGGGCTCCAGACGCGGAGGCGACAGCACCTTCTCGAGCCCCGCGCCATCGGTCCGATCCCTCGCGACGACACTGACCACGATCCAATCCACGTTTGCCCACCCCCAGGGAAACATCGCGCCGTCCATCCACAGCAACACCCAGTCCATCCAGTTCTCGCAGCCCTTTCCGAACATGGCGTCCGTCTCTGCCATACCGGCCCACCTCGCGCCCCCGAACCACCCGACGACCTATAACGCCGCGACCGCGAATAACCTCCTGACAGACGACGCCTCCATCCTCACACTGGCCTCATCGAGCAAGCGCCGTCGTCGTAGATCGATGGACACGGACGCCTCTGTCCGAGCACTCGCCCCGTCCTCCGTCTGGGGCGGGAGCCGCGAGAGCCTCCCCCTGAGCGTCCTCAGCGCCAACATCGACCCCTCCAACACCCACAGCAGCTCCAGACTCAACGCCGAGAGGAACAGCATCTACTCGGCCACGGGCGTGGCGCCAGCCATCCCCGGCGAGAGGAGCAGCGCCTTCCCCAGGCAGGGCGACGGCAGCAGTGTTCGGAGCGGCCGCCTGGGACACGGAAGACCCGACAGCATCAGTGGCAGCGTTGCCTTGGCGAGCCCTCGAGAAGTCTCCGACGAAGGCAGCGGCGACGAAGACGACGAGTCGCCGCCGAAATAATAGAGCTGATGACACAGTCTATAGTGATGTGATCACTTGCCTTTATCCCGTCCCTTTACGCTTCCATTTCTCTCTCTCTCTTCTTTCAATTTCTCCCTCTTGATTCTCTTCTTCTTTCAATCGCCTCGTTTCCTTTCTCTCCTTTCCTCCTAGCTACCTGGTCTTCTCAACATCTTTTTCCTTTCAAAATGCCTCCGCAGAGAGGTGGAAGGGGGGGTCCTGCTTATATGAACGAACAGCATGATTGCCCAGCCTGGTGGGCTCATTTTTTGCGCCTCTTTTGTTTTGTTCCTTGTTTTCTGTCCATTTGCCTTTGGAATCCCTGACTCCTGAATGGCGCCTTGGAAAACTCTGAGGGAGCAAAGGTCTTTTTTTTTTCTGCTTGTTTTTCTAGAATTGACTTGTGCGTGATACCCTTTAAATCCTACGAGAGCTGAGATGAGATGGGACGAAGATGGAAAGAAGAACAAGACGAGAATGCGAACACCTCAGAAGAAGACCCTTAGATGCTTCTCGTCTCTCCTTGTATCTGGATCTTGTATCTGGATCTCGCATCCGAAGTCTCCGTTCCATCGAGTATCGGGTATTGCTTCGCCGAACTATGGTTTTTGTTTGAGCTACGTATGTATGTAATCTAAGACTTGCCTTGAGTCATAATGGAATGGACCTGCGTTCGGACTTCCCTATGTGAGGGGGGTCCATCAATATCAAATCTTGATGCGACCTTTCGACGATTGTGAAGCAATCTTGGTCCCGTATCCAGACGACGTCCAAGCACGATGAATGGTGATTACTCCAAGGTTCTTCACACACGGCGATGATGATGATGATGATGATGATGATGATGATGATGATAATGGCCGTACCATTCTCGAGAATGTCCTTGTGCATCATGTGTACAGCCCCCCCTTTACAATCCACTCCCTCACGCCGTCATCCACCAGGCCCTCGAGCTTGTCCAGCTCCCCGGCCCTCACAACCTCCCTCGCCCGCGAACTGCTCACCCCCTCGCCCTCGCCCTCCCCGCCCCGCTCGTCGTCGCGCACCAGCTCGATCCGCCCCGCCCACGAAGCGTCCCCCCCGCGCGCCGCCAGCTCCGCCGCGAGGCCCGCCACCCAGCGCTCCTGCTCCGCGGCGCTGCCCCAGCCGCCGTCCGGCCTGCCCGTGACGCGCAGCCGCGCGCGCGCGAACAGGGGCGCCAGCGCGGGCGCCATGCCGCCCGGGTAGTACTTTGGGTCGAGGATGCGCACGACCGTGTCGAAGCCCACGAGGAAGACCATCTGCGGCTGCTGCTCGGCGGCGGCGGCGGCGGGGACGGGCCCGAGGCTGCCGCCGCTGCTCGCGAGCTGCCACAGCGCGGGGGTGGGCGTGCTGCGAGGCGTGGTGGGCGGGTGCGGCGACGGCGACGGCGACGGCGACGGCGACGGCGAGAACTGCGGGCTGTCGCCGCTGCTGTCGCCGCTGCTGCCGCTGCTGCCGCCGCCGCTGCTCGAGGCCGCGTACGCCTCGCAGCCGGCCATCGCGCGCGCCTTGTCGCAGAAGAAGGGGCTCTTGGTGACGGCGACGTCGATGGGCACGCCGCGGGCCGCGTCGCCCCCGGATGCAAATGTGGATGCGGCGGCGCGCTGCAGGCCCCGCGCGAAGACGTCCATCATGCACAGCCGCTGCGCGAGCGCGGCGGGCTTGTCGGGCGCCTTGTCGGCGTTCTGGACGGCGAGCAGGAGGACGAGCCGCGTGCGCGGCGCGGGCGTATCCGGGTCGGCGGGGGCGGGGACGTGCTGCTGGGCGCGGAGGGCGGAGAGGGCCATGCGGGCGTGCGCGGTGGTGGGCGGGTTGAAGCTCGAGTCGAGGACGACGAGGCGCTGTCTCGTGCTGGGCCCGCTTGGGCGAGCATGCTGGCCTTGAGGATGCGGATGCGGATGAGGATGAGGATGAGGGTGAGGGTGAGGGTGAGTGTGGAGGGGGGGCAGGGTGAGGAGGATGCGGAAGAGGTCTGGGGAGGACTGGAAGGAGGCGAGGGAGTGGGTGAAGAAGGCCATGAGCTCGCTTGGGCTCTGGTGCGTGAGGCCCATGATGGCCGCCTGCCCTTTGATGAATGAAGTTTTTGAATGAAGATGGAACGATTGTGGTGAATCGTGAAGCGATGATGAAGATGGCGCCGGTGGTGTGTTGAGGTCGTGAGCTTGAAGGTGGAGATGCCCTGCGAGGATTAGATGACTCGGTGGCTGATGGACGAGACGCGAGACGGGCCGACCGATCTAGTATGCACTCTCGATGTCTCCCAACTTGGGCGAGGATCGACAAGCTCCTGATCAAGGCATGTAAGAAATCAAAAGAACATATGGAGATGACGAGACGGCCTGAATTGAGGTGAGGAAACAGGATTTTCGCGACAGTCACATGCCAGCAACAGCCAATCACCACCACCCTCATCTTCATCTTCGTCGCCATCAACATCATCGTGTGCAGGTCATCGTTGTCTTATTCTTGTTCACATGAGCTCGCTCGGATTCCAAGTCACTCGCAAATGTAGATGAATATTATTTCCAAGTGGAAACTCCGTCCGAGAAAAAAAAAAAAAAAAAGGAAAAAAAGGAAAAGAAACCTCCACGATCTCGTCTACACCCCATGCACGCTCGCTCGCTCGCTCAAGACGTCGGGTCCACGTTCTGCCCGTCCATCACGCCCCTCGAGAACCACTCCGAGATCGTCGCGAACCTATCGTCGGCCGCCTCCAGGTCGCTCTTGAAGAGCTCGTGCCTCCCCGCGCGTTCCCTCTGGCCCTCCCTCATCTTGCGGATCACCTCGTTCTCCGGCGCGCACTTCGGGCACTCCGTCTCCTCCTCGCTGCCGCCCCCCCGCAGGCACCGCTGGTGGAAGCTGTGCTTGCACAAAAAGTGCACCGCGGGCAGGTCCAGGCCCTGCCCGCAGTCGGAGCACCGCGTCGCCTGGAAGACGGCCGGCTTGTTGCTCAGGTCGTCCAGCTCGCCCCGCCGCTTCTCCGTGTCGGTCCGCAGGGTCGCGATCCGGTGCCGGTTCGAGGCGATCTCCTTGCGCTCCCGCGCAATCGTCTCCTGCAGGTAGGGCTTGATCATCCCCATCGTCGCCACCCCGCCGCCCCCGCCCGTCTGTCCCACGAGCGTCTGGATGACCTGCAGCGGCGCCATGAGGCCGTCCTTGTCGATCTTCGCCAGGATGGCCGCCAGCTCATCCGCCCCGGCCTCCTCGAGGACGCGCGCGTCCGACGTCAGATATGCGAGCGCCGCCGGGTACAGCTGGGGCTCCTCTGGCCCGTATTTCCTCAGCGCCTTTAGCGCACCGCGCGTGTCCTTGGCGGACGTGTAGGATCGGAAGATGTCCGACAAGAGACCGGCCTGCTCCTTGACCAGGACCGTCCCGTCCTGGAAGCTGGACAGATGCGATAGCAGGAGCACGTTGGAGCTCTCCATCGGCACGTGCTCCCCCTCAATCAGCTTCTTGGCCTTGGCCTCCCACTCCTCCTTGTGCTGGTGCCCTTTCTTCTCGTTCGATTTGCACAGGTACATCTCGAACAGGGTCGTGTACAGGTCCGCGCTGTGCTCCTCCTTGAGCTTCTCCTCCTCGAGGCATGCCTCCAGGAATTCGATAAATTCGTCGGGATGGTCAATGAAGGAGGAGAAAGCTGTCCGAGGCGCCGGCGGGTTGTATTTCGGCGCCGGAGCATCCTCCTCCTCGTCGGTGGTAGGTGCGGCTACCTCTTTCGCAGCATCCGACGCCGATGTCGCCCCGTTCAAGGGGCTGATATAGGACGGCAAAGCGAGGAGACTCGTGAGGTTCTGCACGGCACTGGCCGCCCCGGCCCCAAACCCGCCAACTGCTGGGGCCTCTGTCGACTCCACGGTCATCACGGTTTTCCGGGGCCGATATTTACCTGTGTAATAGTCCACGAACAGCTTCGTGGCGTCTTTCGGGCAGTGCTCGATGAGGACCCTGGCGTATTTTTGTAGACACGGGAAAGCCTGCGGCGCGTCAGCTTCGGACTTCTTCTACGCGAGAGAAACAGCGGAAGGCGTCGAGGGAAGTCTTACAACTTCCGGATCCTGGTGCCAGATGTAATTGAGCGCGTCGCCGTAGCTCTTGGAGTCCTCGATGAGGATGTCCACGACGAGCTCCGTCTCTCCGTGCTTCTTCGCCAGGAAAGCAGCTTGCTGGTAGTAGCCTCCCTGACGGCACATCGTAATGGCGGTGTCCAGGTCGAACTTGAGGTCACCTGGCGACATGATGAAGCTCTCCAACTTCTTGATGTCTTTCAACTTGGCATAGCAATTCAGCAGCAGCGTCGTGTGGTCAGCCGTCGCGCGCCTCTGCTCGTGCAATTGCTCGAGGTACTGGATGAGATTGTGTATCCGTTGCGTGTCGAGAAACTGCACTCCCAAATTAGCATATGACTTCTGCTCCCTACTGGCCTTTTTTTTTTGTCACCTACCTTTCTTATGACCTGAGATGGCTCCGTGGAGTCAATTGCGCGAATGTATTGGTTCATCGCCCCGTCAAAGTCCCCCTTCTGGTACAGATAATCACCAAAGCGTCGGTAGATCAGGCTCTGCTGCCCGCTGTCCATCCCGGCGTTCTGGGCTAACTCGATCGCCAGCGGGAACATGTTCCGTTGATACAGCAGCTCCAGCCGCTGCTGCAGTGCCTTCTCGTGGTAGCGGTAGATCTGGGGCGGGGAGGTCAGTGTCCCGTATTTCTCCAGAGCCGTAGATATCGGGCGCGTGCACTCACCTTGCCCTCCTCGGTGACGGTGAACAAATCTCCCCAGATCTCAAAGACGAACCGCACGGGCGATATCAGCGTCTCGGTGTGGCCGATGACGCGGAGGTCCGTCTCCAGCAGCACAAAGGTCGACACGTTAAACAGACTGTCCGCCGCGGCGCTCCCGAACCGCCGCCGCACCGCCTCCGGGTCCCTGATATTGCTCGTCGACGGCGGGCACGCGACCGCCATGTAGTTCCTGTACACGGAGATGAGCTGCTTCGGGGACTCGTACGCGCGGGGGGGCCCGCGCCCGTCGAGCCGGTACGTGTATATCGCATCGTCCCTGGCGACGACGACGTCGCCCGTCTTGGGGTCGAGCGTCATGCAGCCCGCGGCGCACCCGGCGTCCTCCATGACCTTGGGCGGCAGGCCCTGGCCCCTCTTGGACAGGCCGAGCCGCAGGATGCGCGAGGTCGTCGAGACGAAGAGGGTCGTGGAGCTCTCGTGCGTCGCGAGCTGGACGCCCGTCACGGGCTCGTCGGACTCGTACACGATGCGCTGCTTCGTGCCCAGGTCGTGGATGAGGTCGCCCCGGATGACGGTCACCGCGCCGTTGGCGAAGCCCACCGCTATCTGCGTGAGGTCGTCGAGCGCCGCGAAGGCCGATATCTTCCCATAGCAGTCAGTCTCTCAGGCCCGGGGCACATGGCATGTCAGCGTGGAGCTTTTCGTGGCCGTAACGCACCGGGAACTGCCTCCGCCCATTGCTGATGTTCAGTGTGCTCAGGCACGTAGGCATGTCCGTCTTCTTGACCAGCTTATCCAGCGCCCATGCTTTCAACACCGGCTCGCTGCTCATGTCCTCCTGTTTTCGGGTCAGCGGAGCTCCTGGGGAGGGGGAGGGGTGTGGAGGAAGGGATCGCGCTCACCGCAACGGTCACGAGGATGCTCGTGCCCTCGACCTGGCGCATGTACGTGATGGCGCCCGTCTCGTGCGCCTGGAAGCGCTTGGCCACCTTCCAGCTCTTGCCGATGATGCTCACGTACCCATCGTTGGAGCCGAAGAAGAGGCTGTCAGAGCCCGCGCAGATGCTGGAGATGTCATGGTTCTCAAGCAGCTCGAGGGCCCCCGGGTCGGGCAGGGACACCTGCGAGACGTCGAAGAAGTCGAACGACTTCCACTGCGAAGGAGTCAGTCAGCCCATATGTCTTCGGAAGACTCGAGGAGCCATCTGGCTATCCTCTACGGAGGCGGGGGGGGGGAAAGAGGAGAGAGAACAAGGCCGGGCGTGCGCGCGGCGGATCGGGGACGCACCGAGATGGCCATTTTGTCGCATTGGAGCTGGAGGCGGGTGGTGGTTGCGGCAGGTCGAGTCAATGTCACTGAAGCCGCGCGATGACGCTGTCTGGGGGGGGGCATTTGGGTTGAGTCAATGGGTCAATCAATTCAAGCTCTAGGTGTGGCTCGAGTGGCGCAGCCGCATCTTAGATTTGATTGATCCATGTCCATGGAGGAGTTGAGCTAGCAGCCCGGAAGCAGCCCGCCTAAACCCGCTGTAGCCACCCGCTGGCGTCTGCACCCAGGCCGCCATCTTTCAGCGGCTCGATCCGCTAGGAGCACTAGAGCAGAAGCCCTTGCACGGCAACCCTAACCCAGCTTGAGGGCTCTCAAACTTGATCAACCCTAACCCTCTCGAGCCTCATCACCCCCTTGAGATCGAGATGAGATCCAGTCCGGCTGATAATTGATCAACCCCGTATCGACACGCATTTCGATGACCACAGACTCGCATATCATGAGGCAGAGAAAGTGTCCTCGTTTCGAACATCTTAGTGACTACGGACCAAACTCGCTCTCGTTCATTCCAAAACCAGCAAGCTTTTCACCGGCACCCCATTCTCAGAAGAACTTGGAAGAAAGACTCTGTACCGCGATCCGCATTCTGCGCGCTGGCAGAGCCCCTTGTACACCCCCAACAGACGCCCCAGATGATCAATAGGTACAGGATGGAAGATATGAACGCTTCGCGGGCCTCCCCTTCGAAATACCAACCGCTCCATGGCAATCGATATCTAGTATCCGCCATGCCATACCGCCTCGATGGACCACCATCCTCCATTGAATGGAGAAGGCCTGGGATGAAAAAAGAGAAGAGAAGGAAAAATCAAGGGAAAAGAAATACGAGAAAAAAACGAGAAAATCAAAAGACACGCCGAGGATGAGCATATGAGACTTGAGAAGAAGGAAGAGGAACGGGAAAGGAAAAAGAAAAAAAAAACAAGGAACAGGAAAAGGGATTGGAAGAAACAGGGCAAGAGATCATACCGGGAAAGCCATCCCCTGAGTAGACCTGCCCACCGTTTTGAAGGACTGATACTGGCCATCCCGTCCCATCACATCAAATCTCGTCATCCCCATGTAGTTATCCGTGTAACCACTAAAGTAGTATCCCATCACCACGACGAGATACGTGAGCATCAAGACGCTGCCCTTGAAGTAGTTGCTCTTTCCTTCGCTGTACACGTAGCTGAGCAAGAACACGCAAAGGATCACCGTCACCATGTCCCACTGCGGGAAGAGCAACGAGAACGTATAATCACCCGCTTCGCTCCCAGACGGGACGTCGGCGTAGAGCGCCGAGTACAGGACCAGGCAAGGAATCTGAAGCAGGCAGACCTGCAGCGCATAGGCAGATCCAATCTCCATGGACAGCGCAATGTTGCCGTTCATGGCAAAAGAGATGGCGTTCTATGAGAGCATTTAGCGGTGTTTGGGCGGGAAAGATCAATTACTAGGTAATTGGGGTGATTGCTTACCAAGAACTCCGTAGTGTTGGGGACCAAGGCGAAGAGGGTCAGACCGAGGAACTTCTCATCAATGGCGAAGCTCTGCAACACGACGTCCACCGTGTCCACCAAGATCTCGGCTATCACGGCGTAGAGGATGGTCGCAACCAGCAAGATGACGGCGCTCTTCATCCGGCTCCAGTTCGGCGCGTCATGGCCCCCGTGGCCGCCCGCCGGCGCCGTGTTTGCCCCGGCCGTGGCGACGTCCTCCTCGATGTCGGCCAGACCGCCCCCCCGACTGTTTCCATGGGGACGAGGCGTCGCGTGCCCGGCATTGTTGGGCGGCCTCTGGGCATTGAATCGATCGCGCGAGGCAATCGCTGCCGCAGTAGCCGCTATCTCGGCGACTTCGCGAACCAGCGTGTTGCTGTCCGCCTGGCTCAGGCCGGGAACCTTCATCACGGGGCGGTGGTGCTCGTTGTCGACGGACTTGGGGGGGACGACGTGGGGCGTCGAGGTGAACCCGTTGGCGCCCGCGAGATCATGCGAGGTGATGGACCCGTGGCGAGAAGCATTCTCCGACTGGAGCGGCAGGCCCACTTGCTTCAACGACTGGCCCAGGATGCGCTTGTACGCCCGAGAATCGCGGATGTCGACGGCCGTGCTGTCGGCCGCGCACTGAGGCGGGCCCCTCAAAGTCGTCGAGGCTCCGAGATCCTCGTGTCGCTTCTCCTCGACTTCGGCGTTCCAGATGACCGCCGCGTGCGTCCTCAGGGTGAACCACAGGCCGACGAGATAGGAGAAGAAGAGCATCGTCGCCGCGAAGTAACAGTACGGTCGGACGGCCTCGAGGTAGAACCGGTCCTCGAGCTGGGGCACCTGCGAGAAGTAGCATCGAGAGCAGTCTCGCCCAAAGGCATCGTTGTAGCCGGAGTGACCGTGGTCCTCGCAGGCCGTGCACTTGATCTCATGTGTGCCGTAGATTTGATAAAAGAGTGTGGGCCCAAAGGCGCCGACGACGGCGAAGAGCAGCATGGTGGAGGTGACGCCGGCCGATTTGGCATTGAAGCGCTGCGTCTTTCTCTTCAGCGCACCGAAACACATTGAGATCCCGGGCAGGAAGAGGATGCCGGCGAAGATGCTGCCAATGACGCTGCCCTCGACGAGGCGCGCCTTGCCCTGTCCCAACGCGACGCAGTAGAGGAAAACTTCGACGACGGTGGCGAAGAGGGCGTTTATGGCGGCACCAAGACCCATGGAGGATTGGGCCGAGATGGATGCGACGGCCTGTCCGATGAAGTACGCCAGCGGGATGATGGAGAGCAAGCTGGCGATGAAGAGGAAAGCAGGCGAAGTGATGGGGATCTCGATGTGGAGAGTGCGGTCCAGAATGGCCCAGTCAGCGATGACGAAGACGACGACGGCCATGAGGTTGATGAGGAAGATGTTGGTCCCGTCGACGGTGTATTTCCAGTACTTGGAGCCCACTGCGCGATAGGTACAGACGAGGATGGTCGAATCGGGGGCGTCGTGTCCTCGCGCGTAGCTCACGTGGGACTGGAAGGAGAGCGCCAGCGGGTGGCGCTTCAGGTGGTCGAACAGGAGGAAGGTCACCTTGCCCATGGGGATCCAGAAGACGAGGAACCAGCAGATGCCGGACACGAGGATCAGGGCGGGCGAGATGAGGAAGTAGAAGAAGACGAAGAAGACGACTCTGCCCATGGTCCACTCTCCGCGGCCGAACATGCGCCGCTTCATCCTGGGCGTCATGCCGGCGTCGCTGTGGCGCCCGCGGCCGAGAAGGCTGTCGGTCTCGCTCGGCTCAGAGTCAATGCTCCTCCTCGAGCGCCCTATGATGGAGCGGTTTCGATCGGGTCCGAAGAAGAGCCTACCGTGCTCCAGATCGCCGCTCTGCCACTGCTCGTATTCGGAAATGCTCCTGCCTTCGTCCTGGTCCTCGTCCCAGTACGCCTCGTCCTTCTCGAGACGGACGAACTTGCCAAAGGGGTAGAAGAGATAGCCGGCCAGACCCCACAACACTCTGCTGTACTCGCGTCCGCTGGGACCGGCAGCCAGGAGGAGGCATATGAAGGCGCCGAGGGCGGCGATGAAGGCCATCCACCAGCCGAAAAAGATGGTCCATGTGAGGTTGAAGAGGAGCAGCCAATTGCTGACGCTGCGGCCCGGGGTGGAATGGATGTCTGCCTGTGCAAACTTTTGAATCGATCGGTCCTTCTTGTAGAGGGCTGGCTTCCAGACCCTGATACCGAAGGGATGGGTCTGGTTGATTGCCTGCTGTCGGTCCTTGAGGGTGAAGCTTTCAGCGTCGCTGAGCTCGCCATCGGAATCACAATCGACATGCTCGTCTAGCGAAAGGTGATCTTGGTCGTCGTCGTCTTCGTCGTCGTCGTCGTCATCATCGTCGTCGTCGTCGTCGTC
Source organism: Escovopsis weberi (assembly GCA_003055145.1). NCBI lineage: Eukaryota > Fungi > Ascomycota > Sordariomycetes > Hypocreales > Hypocreaceae > Escovopsis > Escovopsis weberi. The sequence continues at coordinate 1,722,564 of NIGB01000001.1, read as the reverse complement.
GTCGTCGTGGCCGTTCCCCTCGTCGACCTGGTCCGGCGGGATTTCTCTGTCGGGCTCGTGCTCGCCGTCGACGGTGCTGCGATGCGACTGGATGCGAGCGAGGGCCGCGGCGGTGGTGGTGGTCTGGCGACGTCGCGGGGTGTGGCCCGCGCGTTGAGCGGCGGCGTCGGCCTCGACCTCGTGAGCCTCGTCATCGACGGAGAAGACCTCACCGCGATGGGGCGTGGCGGCAGATGTTCGTCGCGAAATGTTCGGGCGCCGGGAGCGAGCATTGGACTTTGACCTCTCGGAGCTCACAATGGAGGCGAGACGGGTTGCCTGGGAGCCTCTCGACTGCTGGCGATCCATCGAAGACTCGCCGACGCTCTGGCTGCCCTTGGGGTTGAATGCTGGACCTGGGGAGTCCTGGATGGTGCCTAGAAAAGGGGAAACCCGCCCCCCGTCAGTCGTGTGTATTATCCCATGGTGCCATCTTGAGCCATCAGGACATTTCGTTGTCGAGTATCCAACGAAAGAGGGTATGTGGCGACAGGTTGGAGAGGGGAGGGGGAGGCAAGGATAGGGAACTTACCATAGTTGTCGGGTCTCCGTCGTACAGTGTCGGTGGATTGGAAGCTTTCCGACAAGCCGTTGTCGTCACGGGCGGCGACAGGAGGGTTTCTCGGCAGGGTGGAAGGATTTCGTGTATCGGTGGGCGACGGGACGGCGGAGGATGTATCCGTACCGGAAGCCTGGTCTAAAGGCGCGTCTTCCGCCTTGAAGGGATCCATGCTGCTCGAGCGAGAGTTGGAAGAGAAGGACAGCTCGAGATGCGGCAGCAAAGAGGTCGCTCAAGACTCGAGGGGCAGAGCGTATGGAGTCATGGGTGTGAGGGGGGAGATGAGCCGCGATGACACCGACTTGTGGAGGCCCTTCATGCCCTTTCCATGGAGAGAGGAGGAGGAGGAGGAGGAAGAGGAAGAAGAAGAAGAAGAAGAGGGAGAGTAAATTAAGCGTGTCGAGGGGGATGCTGGG
>NIGB01000001.1:1706988-1717045 GCA_003055145.1 Escovopsis weberi | reverse complement strand
GGGGGGGGGGGGGGGGGGGGGGGGGGGGGGGGGGGGGAGAACATGGGAGGACGGTGGCGTTGTTAGCTGCAAGGGTTCTCAATTTAACGTGCATCAATCTGCAGCGCGATGAGCATCAAGGCCGACGGTGATGACGACGGTGGCTACGACCCCTACATACATTGATGTACGATGGGACTCGTCCGATGCACGACCAGCCGCAGTGAAACCAGGCGCTTTGACGAATGTGAATAAAGAGCTCCAGGGGCTCAAACGAATCAATCCATTCTCCATTCTCCATTCTCCATTCTTCCCAACTCCTCTACCTGTTATTGAAGCGGCTCGAAGCATACCTGTCTACCATGGTCGTACTTTTCGGGTGAAAGGCAACAAAGACACGCCCCTTTTTTCGCCTTCTCCCCCTTTTTGTCTTTTCTTCTAGTATATACTCCCTTGGTCCTTTCTCGCTATGTGCGGACAATCGATATCCATGTCCCCTCCCGCGTCTAGCACGGCGGCTGCGCCTCCCCGAGCGGGTTGGTGATGCCGTGCAGACCCGTGTATCCGGAGGGCTCGGAGGGCTTCCAGCCCTTGCTGGCGAGGAACGAGGGGTCCTTGAGCTCGAAGACCTCGACATGGAGGGGGCGGCAGCACTTGATCATCTCCTTCTCGCTGTCGGCGCCGAAACCCCAGAGCGAGAGGTCGCCGCCGGGACAAGTGCCTGTTTGAGATCAGGAGGTCAGTGCCTTAGACTACCTACCTAGGTACAGAGGAATGAAAACAAGGGCTACAGACACAATGGGAAATCAAAGAGGCCGGGGAGGGGGATGCAAAGGCAGCAAGACTCACTCAGGGCCATGAGCAGGTCCTGCTCGGCGAGGAACTCGATGTAGTCGCCCCTCTCGGCGGGGCAGGGCCCCATGAAGTAGCGCCCCTGCTCGTCGAGCCCGGTGACCTGGAAGACGTTGAGCACGTCGTGCGCGTCGTCCTCCCTGAGGCCGTGGGGCAGGACGGCGCGGGTGAGGTTGGAGTGGCACTGGTAGTTGTACTGGCCGCCGGAGAGCACGTTGTTGATGTAGGGGTCGCAGCGGGTGCCGAGCAGGTCGTGCACGCGGCCGCCGTGCGCGTCGACGCCGTACCACGCGAGCGTGTCGTGGAGGATGGTCGCGAGCGGGCGGATGTACGGCAGGCAGGACCACAGGCGGTCGTGCGTCGAGACGTGCGAGGCGTGCAGCTGGCGCGTCCGGCTGGCCCAGAAGCGCTCGCGCGGGTTGTGCAGGTTCCAGAGGTTGAGGTCGCCTGTGGCCGTGCCGTCAGCGAGCGTTTGATCCAGCCCAGCCGAGATGAAATCCATGGATGGATGGATGTCAGGTAGATCTGAGGGGAGGAAGACTCACCGACTTGGGGACCCTCGGGCGTGCTGATCCTCACGATGCTCCCCGCGGGCGCCTTCCACGCCCGCCCAGACCGGATCGGCAGCGTAAACTCCTCGCGGACCACGCGCGGCGCTCGCTGGATCGCATCGTACAGCTCTTTGTCCACGCTCAGCGGCGAGCCCGCCTTGGGCATGTACGCCGGCGGCGGCTTCGCGTACGGCTTGGCCTCGCGCTTGGGGGCGGCGGCGGACATGATGCTGGTGTGAGTGATGCCGGCGGCGGGAGCGTATGTACGAGCACGAGCACGAGCACGAGCACGAGCACGAGCACAGGATTAATGGGTCAATGGGTCAACGAATGGATCAATGGATCAATGGGTTTGATCGATCTTGTCAGGCAAAGGCAAAGGCGGGAGAACAAAATCTCGCACCGGCGCCATCGGACGCCTTATACCGTATACGCAGCATCCATCCATCCATCCATCGTCTGGATCCACGAACGCTGCTATCTTCGGACTACTCGTGCGCGTACGGAGTACTCCACGGCGGCATCTTCTCGCCATGCGACAACGCCCACTCTCACACTCACATGAGGCGATCCCCCGGCCCCGGAGAGTCACTCCATCGCGGGCTAGGAGTAGGAGGCTAGCCTCGCCCGTCTCACCTTGGAGGCGCGCCGGCTCATTGGCCCAGCGGCTCGATCAGGGTCACCCAGATGGGTAGGGCTTACGTATCGGAAACCCTCATTTTGTCCAAGTCGAAGCTTACGGGCCTTTCCGTATCGTAATCGTGCCCTTTCAGGCACTCTAGCCCTGCCATCGTGAGGAGGCTCTCGAGGGCTTACGGGGGACTCGTACGGAGTACAGGTACATAATCTGTATCCGTACATACGAGTCCAAGGATCCGTGGCCAAAGGGCCCGGCGGATGAGACTCGGAGATGTGATGTGGCCGAGATCGGAACCAAGATGCATCGAACGTGGAGTTGAAGAAAAAACCGGCGGACCGAATTTAGAGCTGACAGGAGGGACAGCATGCAGCATCTAGAGGTATGGAGAAGATGAAGTGCCGGGGGGGGGGCGCTTTTGCCTCAAAGACTCCTCCTCCTCCTCCTCCTCCTCCTCCCCCCCCCCCCTTTCCCCCCTCCTCCCCTTTCTCCCCCGCCTCGGGGTTCCTTTGCACGTTTTCTGCCTTCTGGCTACCAGTAGCCTTCGCGCATCCTTCACACCGATCGTCGAGATGGTGCTGACATGCGTGGGAGTCCGTCTCCAGCATTCTCCAGCATCAATGCCTGCATAGCAAGTTCTCGACAACTCTAAAGCCTGTTTTCCTCCTTCCCCCCCCCCCCTTCTTCTCCCCCCGGGTCAGGCCAGATTGCTCGTCGAATGGGGAGGCAACCTTTTTGCTGTGCATCCATCCAGCCAGGGCTCGGCTCACTTATGTGTGAAGTCCCACAACCCTGCGACTCAGAACCCAATATCAGCACTCCCTCCTGCCCAGGCACGCAATCAACAACCCCCCCCCCCCTTTTTCCTTCTCCCCTCACGAGGAAAGACGAAAAGTTGCTGCTCTAGATTGGCTCGTGAGATTGCCCGGGGCTGCTCTGCCGCCGCCGTGTCTTCCCGGATGCATTCCTGTGGACGAGTACGAGTACATACATACTCCGCACATGTTGATGTATCAATTGTATGTACTCGTACAGGTAACGACGGTACTCGTACTCGTACGAGCATGCGTGAGACGATGAGGTTCCACTCCATCTGGGCTCGTGTTCCTCCGAATCACTCAACCCGGCAGGCCAGGGTAAGGTAACTTGCGAATCCGTCTCGAGTCAGTCGAGGAGACCTGCCGATGAGCGCATCGGAATCACATCGGGAGCCCGATGCGAATTGGCTTTTGCCGAAGTGGCCCGAGGAGGAGGGGGCCGGGGACCCTCTCTTCTGCTGCGAGGAACGGGAACTAGCCTAGCCTGGCCGTGGTCAAGGTTTCAAGACACATACATGATGATATATGATGATACCGGTATACGGAGTATGAGGGACCTGGATCGTCATATTCTCCATTCAATACTCCGTACTACCTCTCGTGGTCGTATGTGACGAGTACCCGTACATACACGTACTCCTCACATCCCTCGTGCAAACACCATGTGCCGTCAGAAGGCACTGGCACCAAGAAGGCTTGGGAAACGTCTCGCGCGGGATCATTGCGCGGGGCGTGACACTCATGGTCCAAGAGGCAAATCGTATGTATGTGCGGAGGCTGGTACAGAGCAGCCGTCTGAGATCAGTTTGTCGATCTGCCAAAGCTCGCTGCTTTCTCGCACTCGTATGTATCAATTCGTACTCCATACTGGGAGGTCGGACAGCTCTTGGTTCACTTGAAGGCGAGGCTCTGCTGATGCACGAGTGCTGGTCCGAGTACGAGTACAACGAATGAATGCACGAAGTAGTAGGTAGAGGTACTCTCCGTACTCCTCCGGAGACATGCGTTGGATGGCGGGAATCTCTGATCACTTCCATGTTGAGGACGAGCCAGCGATTCCGATTGTCTCAAGCGGTCTGCAGCTGTATGTATGTACACCATCAGCACGCGAGGCACGGGGATGAGTCCATTGTCACTGTCGATGGAAGGGCGGCCACCGCGATGCCTACCTACATATGTACATACCTGGCTGCCCCTCTCCACAACTGCCTCCTCCGAAAACTCCGCATGCAGTCGGGTAGACGTTATGTATCTATCCGGGTGGAGGACATGGGACCAGAAAATCATCCGCCATGGTGCCATTCTTGACAAATTTGATGGAGCCCGACACATGGAGGATGCCGGTACAGTGCCCGGACCGTTGCTATCCTGACGCATCTACTCCGTCCGTACCTGTATGTATTGATGCATCCAACGGGGATTATCGAGTGGGTGAGAGGTCGGAGGTCGTCATGAGGGGCTTGCCTTGCTACCCCTGGTCCCAAGCGGCTCAATCCAGACAGATCACGTCCATTGATCCATCCGGACGACTATGAGTGCTGCTGCTGGTGGTCCAACGGCGGGATCTAAACGGGTGGTGGGGAAGATGTGAAGTGGGAGAGGGGGACCCATCGTTGGGTCTCCAGGCACTGTACTCGTACGGAGTATGTATGTATGTACTCCGTAGCTGCGAGTGTGTTGGTGTGCCGCCGCCTCCTTTCTTCTTCTTTTCTCTCTCCATCCTGGCCTGACTCCATGTTGGCGGCGTCGTTGAGCGTGCCTGTAAGATGGATGGATCAATTGGATGGATGGATGGATGGCTCACGGCATGCCGGATATCTCGAGCCTTGTCCGAATGGAACGAGAAGGCCGAAGAAGCCCGATGAAAGTCCCCCGCCCTGCGCCGAGCAACTCTGTGGCTTGCAGACCCAAAGAGAGGGAGGGACCAACCTCCAGACCAAAGCAAACGGCAGGTCAGAGGAGAGCCCGGACTTGGCTTGAGTTTGCTTCTGAGGGTCTGATCCCTCTCGATCCCCATCGGGGACCCTTCTAAAAATAAAGGAGAAGAATGCCGCGTTGGTCGACCCGTTGCATCATCGGGAGAGTCCTCCCCGCCCTCTCGCCTCGCCCCATCGCGGATGGGGGCCCAAAGGAGAGAAGAAGAAAACGAAATGGTCGAAGATGTGAAATGGTGCGGCATTTTCATAGTGACCGAGGACCCGTGCGGCACGGGAGGCTCGTCTCAGGATGTCTGTCTGTCGTCCGCGTCCCGCTGTTTGGCTGCGCAATGCTCTGCTGTGATGGTTGTTCCCCTGTCTTGGCGTACATGCTTTGGTGTTTCATTGTCGGCTTTGAGATTCATCATTCCTCCCCCATTTTCTCACATTTTTCTTTCTTTTCTCTTCTTCTCTTTTCTTTTTATTCCCTTTTCTCCTTTTGAAAAAAAAAAAAAAAACTTTCGTTCATCTTCTTGCATTTCCCTGTCTGCATATCTTTACCTTTTTCGATCATGTGTCTGCCTTTTAGAACGGTCTGTGTGTTAGCACGGAATCGCGTCCTTTGCCCTTGTCCTGCGTCGGGGAGCGAATCGAGTCGTGGTGATGTGTGTGATGCAACGTTGGGAATGCGTTCTGGAAGCTTGCGAGAAAAACCCAGAGTGCTCACTTGACGAGCACAGCTTTGAGGACATGTGCCATCGATGGATGCGTACACGATTGAGATCTGTGCCTAGGATAGGGAATCTCTTCTGATACCCATCATGATGCGCAACCCCCCCCCCCCCCCCTCTTTTTTTTTTCTCCCCCTCTTTCCTTTCTCTCCCGGAGTGACTGTGTGTATTTTCCTGCTTCCAGTGTTCTCCCATTTCAGCTCGGGCCTATGTATTCGGTATGTTGCGAACTTTGCGATGTTTCACGGCGGTCGACGGCAGGCGGCGCTGCAAGACAGACCTGGACGGACGAGATTGCGCAGAGCGGGCGGCGGGCGCTGGTTTTCGATGGATCTGGAATCGGGCTGCGCCGGTGCCATTGGGACGGAGAGCCCCAGCGCCACATCGGCCGTCCCGCGCGTCGAGAGTGTCATAGATGTTGTCTCATGTGGGAGAGAAGTATGTATGTACGGAGTTCGGAGTAGTACTCATAGAATCGAGATTGATGAAATGCATCGCGACGCCGTGTTGAAGTTGAAGACTGGACGCGGCGACGCGCCTCCGAACTTGAAGGGGTCAACTCAACTCCATCGTTCCTCCCAGCAGCGGATCGCCCCTGCCTATTTCCAGTCATTGAGACCTACGAATCAGGCAGTGGTTGATGGAAAATGAAATTCTGATCTGTTCTGATCTGTTCCTTCCCGCACTCCGCCATCATCTTCCACGAGCGCAGCTTCCTCGGAGTGCTCCGGGGCACCTTCTCGAGTCTGGAACGGAAGGAAGAGGCACCAGTTGAAGCATCAATGGAGTGGAAGGCACGGAGTACCTACTTTCCTCATGCCAAAAAGGTACGGATGTACATATGTACATCCATACAGCGCAGGGGGTGCCAGAGGGGGGGAGGTGTGGGGATAGTGATCGCGGCTCGATGCTGAGTGGTCGTCGAGAAAAGTCATAGAACGGCTTCTAGACTCTGCCCGCCGATGGAGGAAGGGGGCCTGTGACGTTGTGGCAGCGCCACCCGCTCTCAGGCCGGCGCTGAGTACCTGGCTCGAGGGTACTCTGGTGCGTCAGACCTGGCACGGGGGATACCGCGGTGCGAGGTCCTCGACGCCCCCTAGCCCGGGGACCCTAGCACGGCCTCGATGACGAAGTGGTGGGGCCGTTGGATCTGGGCTGCCTTCCAGTGCCTTTTCGCGCCAGTCCTGAAGCGCGCTGGTCCAGGCAGGCACGCCGCTACCTCTGCCTGTACGGAGTACTCCTACTCGTACTACAGATACTACTAGTACATACCCCTACGGATCACGAACGGAGTACTCCGTGCTCCATACATATAGGTACTACTACACTACAGCACGGTCCAAAGAGGTACTGTAGTGCTGGCCGAGGCGCGGAAAGGTGCCGCAGGAGAGCACTGGACAGCCTGTATAAAGACTCCTCTTGCGCGTCCTCTAAGGCGCCGTAGATTGCCAGTGATGATCAATGTCTTCCGACTGGCCTGCCAGGTGCTCCTTCCTGCGATTGTGCGAGCTGCGTCTCGATGCTTTTAGCTGGAACTCCTCAATGTTCGGCCACCTTATGCCATGCAGGTCAAGAATAGATCAATCTAGGTACTGTACTACTCCTCTATTGGACTCAATTGGTCTCACTCCGTACTCACCATTTCGGAGTGCAGGAAGACTGTAACGTTATTCCATCATGGATGTCTCCCAGACCTCCAGCGTGGTCATTCTTCAATTCCATAGAGAGTGAACTCGAAATCATCCTCAGGAATGTGATATCTCGTAGTCTATTTAGTCCTCGTGGCTGTTATGCTCACCGGAGACTCGGCTCGTTTTAACGGGCAGCCGTTCAAGCGAGATGACATCCGGGCTGGAACTCCGAGTCGAGGTACGGGGCACGGGGTACTGTCTACTACTACTAAACATGACGATACGAGAACTGAAGTGAGGCCAACACTGAAACAACACGTAACTACTGCAACAGTACTCCGTACCTGCTCGTATAACATCGATTGATTCATCTGGTCCTCGCGAGAAATGCCGAAGACGACTGGGATCCGTCCAGAACCGTACATATCATGTGCACAGGTGAATCGGGCTCGTTGCTGCCAGTCGATACCCAGGAGTGATTCAGATCCAGCGGAGTGGGCAAATCGGCTCGGAAGCCGTCGTTGAGCTGCCGCCAGTTCAGCTGCCTCTGGCAACTTGAATCTTCCAATTGCACCCACAAGTACATCAATCATACAGGTGCCTAGTATTAATAATGTACGGAGTACAGTCGTCGTGGATACAGTGGTGGTGGTAGTACCTGTAATCGTGCTGGCACCTGGCAAGGCGCGCAGATTGCCCCGGACAGAACTCGATCTACTATTTGTCGCCGGAATTGCATCAGGACAGGTACTACTACTAGATTGGACCTTAGCTTCCCATTGCGCTGGGAAAAGGCGCCGTTGCCAGGCCTACCGATACCTTGCGAGTCGCAATCTTCAGGCCCTACAAGGTCAGTGGGAGGAGGCATTTCCCAGGCTCCCTGCACGCTCAGGTGGGCCGCGTCAATGGACCGGGCCAGGAGGAAGGAGCAGGTCCGAGTCGGTTTCGTCATCCCGTCACTTTTGGAGGATGGAGGAAGGAGCATTGCAGGTCGCGCACCTCGGTACGGAGTACAGGTACGACGGGCTGTACGGAGAGGTACAGGTAATGTACAGGCACCTTGGCAGCCTGAGAGCACCGTGACCTCCTTCCCAAGGTTGCTCTCCTCGTACAGCCTGGTCCGAGTCTCGCTCCTACCCTCGCTCCTCCCGCCTTCCCTGCTGAGAACTTCTCGAGAAGGTCCATTGGACCAAAGGAGGGGGAAAGAGCTCCGCAAGAAGGAAACATCAATCAATGGTATCATCGAAGGGATGCTGTTTCCCGAAATGTCCAAAGCATCAATTGATTTGAGGCAAAATGGCAAGCAACGGCCGCGATTGGATGGACCAGCGGTTGATCTGACGAAGAGCGGTAAAGCCTGCAGTAAGCGAACAGGTTGAACGCAGCCAGAGCCTGAGACGACATGCAGTCCAAGACGGACTATTTCTACCCGCTAATCGCGATGATTCAGGCTGGCGGGGCAGTGCCTCTACTCCGTACTATGTACTCCGGAGTCCGTACTAAGATCAAAACAAATCAATGCCAGTATAGCAAAGACTCGGAGGCGGATTTGGATTCCTTGTTCCGCGCTTCCTTTACAGGTAAAACAAGAAGGGAAGAGAGAAAAAAAATTCATCCAATCCAATCCATCAATCTTTCTCTTGCCCCTTTCCCCTCTTTTTTCATTTCTCGGAGTTTACAGCTTACCTCTAGTACTACCTCCTCATTAGCACAGACATCAAGCTGAATCCCACTCCAGCTGAGGGCTCCTCCGCTATCGATGGCGCGCGGGATTCTCCGGTCTACTAGTAGAGGGATACGGGAAGTGGTCCATACTGCTGGTACCAGTAGGCCAGAGCTCACGACACATGATGCTCGCACGACTACTACTCGTACTCCTAGAACACTCCGTACTGCTACTCCTACTAGTACATACTCCGTTCTCGTCGTGGAATCTGACTTGGTTACTCGTATTACAGGTATAGGTGGCAGGGCCAAGAAATATTGTTTGGTTCCTCGCCAGCCGATGCCGCGGCCGATGCCGAGATGCGTCCTCGGACTGCGGGCAATGCCGACGGCCGCCTGCTGTTCGCGCTGGCCCGGAGACATCAAACACGCCGCCCTCATATACATCAATTACATTGATCAATTACATATGCGCCTCACCGTACTCCGTACCCCGTAGTAGCCGAAGCCGAGCAAGCCTCCATGGGGAGACATTGATGATATGTATATTAGTACCGTTGGAGGTCTCTACTACTACTACTACTACTACTACTACTACTACTACTACTACTATACTACCTCTCTTGATGGCCTGGGATGGCGACGAGTATGTCGGCCCGGATCTGGATGGAAGCTTCTTCGCCCGCGACGATCCCTATTACCGCGAGCCACCATCATGTAGCCCTCATCATCATTCCAGCCCCCCGGGACGCAGTCATCCTCGACCACCCTCTGGCCCCTCCGCGTACAGTATCCATCTCACCTCTGACCGGACTACTGTAGTATGTACATACATCCTTGCAAGGGACCTCGATAGGCCGCCCGCGAGTGTTCCCATCCGTGATCACGATCCTCCGTGCCGGTAATTGCTGCTCGCAAAGTGCAAAGTTCCATTCCCACTGCGGAGCGGACGGGACCACAAACAATTTTCTCTTCAGCCTTCCCACCCCCTCCGAGTACTCGTACGAGTACTCCTAGTACGAGTCCCTGTCCCAGTACTCCGTACTACTAGTCTGAAGACCCAGGACCTGTGAGACGCAGGCCATCCCCCCCCCTTCTTCTTACCGTACTCGTACGAGTACTCCCCCCTTTCGGCCTTTTCCCGTCACTCTTCTCCCCTCCTCCAGAGCTCGGACCTCTAGAACAATTCTTCCCGTCCTTCTGGCTGCTTACCTCTGTTCCGAATTGCTGGAAATCGTGACGACGGCTCGAGTCTCGGCCCTCTCCCCCTTTCCCCA
>NIGB01000001.1:1676560-1703732 GCA_003055145.1 Escovopsis weberi | reverse complement strand
CCCCCCCCCCCCCCCTTTTGGTATATCATTTGGCGTCCCCCGACCTGAGCCTACCTGCGCCCGCGTGGGAGGAGCGTTGACGCACACACCTGTCCTGGACCGATCGAATCGCATCTAGACCTCCAGATCGAGTCCCCCCAGGATCGGCTTCCGACTCTCGTGGGAAGAAAACGGAGTAGTCGTAGCCGAGAAGCGGCAAAGACCTCAATACTGACTGTCTCGGTTCCTGCGCTCGTGCCTGGATGCTCGCAGTTTATAGCCATGGGTTTATGAGTCGCCGATGTGAACCGAAACTGTGCACACGATCGATCCAATGTTGACCTCTACACCACCTCCGTTCCTACCACTCCTCCTACCGACACCACGAACGACACAACCACCTCCTCTGTCATCGTCGTCGTTATCGTCGTCATCACTCCAGCAGCAGCAGCATCAAGAACAGCAGGAGCATCGTCGCCTCTATCAACAATCCTCACTCCTACCGCCACCCTCAGCACTGAGCCAGGCCGCGGTCCTCTGCGACTCAAGGCCTGGTGATCGAACAACTATACATCTGACCATGAAGACTTCCGCCAGGCCATCCCCTGGACCAATCGCCTCTCACTCCCGATCCATATCTCAATCGTCTCGCAGCACAAAGGGCTCTGGTCATAAGTCGACAACCCCGACCTCGTCACCGCGAGCCCCTTACTCCGTTGGACAGGCCTATCCGCCCAGGCACTCCCCCGCGTGGAACAACAGCACCGAAGCGCGGCCCCCCAGTCCAAACTACTTCGGCCTCGTCGTAGACTCCGGCCACGATCCCTGCGAGTCATCCGGCCTCCCTCGCGACAATTGGAGCCCGTCATCATCCATCAAGTCCTTCGCGGCCGCCCTCCCAAAGCATGTCTCGCTCGAGTCCAACCCCGAATTCGAAGCCTTCAAGCGGCAGGTCGACATCAACAACAAGGGCAAGTCGTTCACGCTCCCGACGCCGCACTTTGTCCAGCCTTTTGTCAACCCAGCTCCCGCGCGGCCCAAACCGGCTAGATGGCATACCCACGGGACGGATAATGGCTCGGACATCTCCCTCCATCGCTGGAATAAGTTGTCGGCCAAGGACCGAGTAGCAGCCGGGCGGATGGATGTCGACCAGGACGGTCTCGCCGATTCTGCCTATGCGTCATCTGAATCGAAGAGGAATTCTGAGTCGTCCCTGTTCCCGCTGCAGATCCCCAACCTGCCGAAGCTAGGGTCTCCCAAGCCCTTGAACACCGCCGCCGCCGCCTCTGCCGCTGCCACCGCCTCCGCCTCCGCAACCGCTGCAGCCACAATGACTGCCACCCCGACCTCGACCACTGCCACCTCGTTCAACTTGCAGCTGCCCCCGCTGGGGAGGGCAGAGAACAGAAATCCTCGTCCGCCGTTGACAGAGCACAGGACCGCGCCGCCGTCGCCGGGCTTGCCCGGGTCCGCTCTTGCACGCTCCTTCACCCTCCCGCCCAAGGGAGACCCCGCACAGCCTTCCATGATCTCCGCGACGCTGCTCAAGGAATTGATGGAATCTCTCGACGAGGACCGGCTCCTACTGCTAGACATAAGATCATCTCAGAACTTCGGGCTTTCCCGGATAGAGGGCGCACTGAACCTGTGCATCCCTACGACTCTCCTCAAGCGCGCGACCTTCAACATCGAGAAGCTCACACAGATGTTCCAGGGGGACTCAGAATGCAGCAAGTTTTCCACGTGGCGTGAGATGGAGTGGATCGTGGTGTACGATGCGAGCGCCTCGGACAAGAAGGATGCCGTGGCGGCTCAGAACATGATCAAGAAGTTCACCAACGAGGGCTATGCCGGCAACGTCGGCATCCTCCGTGGTGGTTTCAACTCGTTCCAGGCCTCGTTCCCCCATCTCGTCGACGACGCCTCAGCGGCCGATCAGAAGGAAGACGCCCAGGGGGCAGCCGCCGCCGCCAGTCGAAGTCTCGGTTTCGCCCCCGTCATCGGGGGGGTGTCGCTGCCCGTGGGCGCCAGCTCCGTGAACCCTTTCTTCTCCAACATCCGGCAAAACGTGGATCTGGCCGACGGCGTCGGTCAGCTGAACGTCTCGTGGCCCCCGGCGCTCGAACCCGAGAGCCTGCCCCTGTGGCTTCGCGAAGCAGCGGCAAAGACAGACCACGGCAAGGACGTCTCCAATAAGTTCCTCAAGATCGAGCGCGACGAGCAGACTCGGATGCAGGGCGCGTACGGTCAGGACGGCACGATTCGCCTGTCGGGAGTGGAGAAGGGCGGCAAGAACCGGTACAAGGACATTCTCCCCTTTGAGCACGCGCGGGTCAAGCTCCAGAATAGGCCTGAGGGATGTTGCGACTATGTCAACGCGAGCCACCTCTCCACACTGCGAAGCAAGAAACGCTATATCGCCAGTCAGGGACCATTGCCGGATACTTTCGAGGTTAGTCATTCCTCCCTTGATGAATCCCCATCACATTCTCCCCTGTTTTCTTTGCTTTTTTTTCCTTTCAATTTTCAGTCTTTCCTCTCTTTCTCAAAACAAGGTCCCTTTTCTCACGCTTTTTTCGCAGGACTTTTGGTCGGTCGTGTGGGACAATGACGTCCGGGTCATTGTCATGCTGACTGCCGAGACCGAGGGCGGCCAAATCAAGTGTCATTCCTACTGGACGAATCGCGAGTTTGGGCCGATCAAGCTCAAGAAGCTGTCGGAGAAGAAGGTGTCTCTGGATCTCGACAAGGCCAAGACGGGCACCAATAACAACAACACGAGCGAGTCCGGCAAGAAGCGAGCGCACGCAGCGACCCTTGCCGAGGGATCGCCCCTGGATACCTCTGCGAGCCCGGACCCGGCCGAGGTGCCGTTTGTCACAATCCGCAAGTTCGCCGTGTCTCATGCGGCCAACCCGTTCGCGCCGATCCGAGAGGTGACGCACCTGCACTTCCCGTCGTGGCCGGACTTTGGCACGCCGGCGCAGCCCTCGCATCTGCTGGCGCTGGTGGAGCTCGCGAACGTGATGCAGCGCACCGCTGTCCCGTTCGACACGACGTCGATTGTGGGGAGCGGCAGGAGCCCCAACAGCGAGGGCGTGTCGCTGGCGTGGAACGAGGAAGCGGCCGGGGACAGCGCGAGCCGGCCGATGCTTGTGCACTGCTCGGCGGGCTGCGGGCGGACGGGGACGTTCTGCACGGTGGACAGCGTTATCGACATGCTGAAGCGCCAGCGGGCGTCGAGGGCTCCCGGCCACCCGTCTCCGTCCGAGGGCGGCGGGGCCGACGTCCCGATGATGGACATTGACGAAGCCACGCCTCCGCCGAACTGCGAGGCGGAGAACAACAAGGCGACGTCGCGGAGCAACGGCGGCCCGGCAAATCCGTTCGACAGCATGGCGCGGGACGCGGCGTGGTTGGAGGACGACTCCGTGGACCTGATCCAGCGGACGGTGGAGGACTTCCGGCAGCAGAGGATCAGCATGGTGCAAAGCCTGCGGCAGTTTGTGCTGTGCTACGAGACGGTGCTTGAGTGGATCGACCGGGTGAATACTAATAACATCACGCTTCAGGTGCTGCCGGGAGGGCAGCGTCGACGAGACAGCATCATGCAGCTGAGGTGACCCCATCTCGAGGAGCAACAGGTGTTTGAGCGCATAGAAGCAGGATGATATGGATCTGTGGGTGACGAAAGATCCACGGAGCAAACGAGGCAGCCAGGCGTTTGAAGGAGAAAAGGGAACTCTCTTCATTTTTGTTTTTTCATTTCCATTTTTTCATTTTCATTCATCATTTTCTTTTCTCGGAACCGACCACCACAGACAACTACCACCACCACCACCACCACCACTACCACCACTACTACTACTACTACTTCTACGGACACGAATAATTGCATTGGACGCCCGATGAATATTTCTTTGTTTTCGACAGATGCATCGGCACGAGGAAGCGAGTCATTATGTTTCTTTTTCTCTTTCTTTTTCTTTTTTGAGAAAGAACAAAGGTCATTGCTGTTTTTGCTGGAGTGAAGGTTTGATATTGAAGCTTGGGGATTGTGAGGAAGTGTGGTGCTTTGCTGAGCATGGTCTCGTCTGAGGAGGGATGACGGGCTGACGGGATGATGGGAGGGGGGACGAGGCTTACGAAAAGAGAGGATGGTTGGAGAGAGGGGCATGTGATTGTGCGTTTGCGGGGAAGAAGGTTTACATTCCGTGCTTTTGAGGGTTTTGTTATATTTTTTCCTTTTGAGGAGGCGGCAGACTTGAGGGCCTCGCTGAAGCTCTCACAGTGCATTGCTTGGCTTGGCTTGGCTTGGCTTGGCTTGGCTTGGCTTGGCCTGGCTTGGATTGGCTTGGATTGGCTTTGATGGACGAGGCCGTGAGTGAATGGATGGCTCAATGGATTGATGGACTGTACTCGTATTCGTACGTGCAAGAGGCTTGCGCTCGATGGGCCGTCGAGAGGGCATCGGGAGGGCGTCGGGAGGGCGTCGGGAGGGCGTCGAGGAGCGTCGAGGGGCGTCTAAGGGGCGTCACGGGGACATCGATGCGTCTGATAGAGAGATCCATTGCTCTTGAATTACAGGTTCATACACGGAACGATCCATCAACTCTTTGAGCAAGTCGAGTGTGCTACGGAGTACTCCGTACTACTCCGTATATGTGGTGATGTTGGTTGCATGCCGGGGATGGATGGATGGATGATGCAAGGAAGCGAGATGCGCGATCTACAGGTACAGATGGATGGGCCCGGACTCCGTACTCCGTACATGATGAATCAATCGTGAGTGGATGATCAACATGGATCCTTGATGAATCCATCCATTGATCCAATCCTTGAGGCTTGGATCTCGACAGGTGGGAGGCGAGATGAGCCGAGCCAGCTTCATTTGGAGCCACTCCGTACATGACTTGATACAGTTGATGCGAGTACGGCGCACTCCGTATATCAATAATCCATGGATCAATGCTACCGAAATGGTGCTGGCTGGGCTGGGCGGCTGCAGTGACGATCTGCATGCACGATGGCGTCGCGGGTCTCTCGTAATGGATCTTTTGCATTACCTACATACTACCTTCCGGAGCACGAGCATGAGCAGCAGATGGTATTGATTCATCAGCATCGTCATCTCATCTCATCTCCTCTGGTTGAAGGCCGCCAATGGGAGCAGCAGGCCGCGGGTCTGACTGGTGGTGGTGGACTCGGCGGCATGACGGGATCTCGGGGATCTCAGAGATCTCAGGGATCTCAGGGATCTGTCGTGGAGGGATCAATCAATCCAAGGATCATTGATCAATATGTACGCGCTCGATACATACTTTGCACCGTCTCCTTGCTTCTTTGTGATGTATGTACGTACGAGTCCGCACGAGGACTACCTAGAGATGAATCAATATCTGAAATATTGATCTAAATGGATTGATTGATCCCCTCGCCAATTCTTAGTACCGCCGGGCCGCACCAGGACTCGAGACTCCAAGGCTCGAACCCACCCGGTTTCCCTCTTGTTGTCACGTCTCGAGCTTCGTCATCCTCCTCTTCCTCCTCTTCCTTCTCTCCATTTCTCTTCTTCCTCAACAACAGCCTGTCCACCACCACAATCACCACCACCACCTCCTCTCCTTCTCCTTCTCCTTCTCCTTCTCCTTCTCCTTGTCCTTCTCCAACTCCGGCTTTTTCAAGCCTCCAGCGATCATCTCCCCCAAATACAAAAGGTATGAATCAATCAATCCATCCCCTCCAATACCCCGGGGCATTAATCCCCCCCCCCCCCCCTTTTGGAGATCCGCACTGCTCACTGCTGACCGAGAGCTCTCTAGTCGCCCGCCGTCATCCCCCTCCTCCTCGTATTCTCCTCCTCCTCTTCCCCTTCGACGCTCCCCTCCCGAGACCGACCCGACTCGCCGATTTCAATACCTCGACCTTTTCTCTCCCGCCTGCGACTCGACCAGCACAGCATACATACATTGACAAGCCTTCGTAATACTGGATATTACGTGTCTCGCGGAGAAACCCGTCCCCAGTGTCTCATTCCCGACCGAGCGACATTGATCCGCGATAGGAGACCTTGCGCTCCGCACACAAAACACCACAATCATCTCGCGAGGAGAGTCCTCGTTCGGACAACAAAAAGGAAAAAAAAAAAAAAATTAAGGCTTCTCTCCGAGGCGACATTGGCCCTCCTGCTTTCTTTCTTCTTTCTTCGGTTGTAATCCTACTTCCGCATCGTCGTGCTACCCGTGCGACCTCGAGGATCGATTCCTGGCCGCCATCGACGCCCTCTCTCTCTCTTCTCTCTTCTCTCTCTCTCTCTCTCTCTCTCTCTCTCTCTCTCTCTCTCTTTCTCTCCCACCGTCCCGTCACACACCGTCCTCCTTTGCCTCCTCTTCAGAGTCTTGCCTGTCGAGATGCCCTTCTCACCACACCCCATGCCCGAGCCGGCGCGCGCCGATCAAGACCTCGACGACATCGCCGTGGACGATTGCACCTTTGACAACGACGACGATGACTACGACTACGACTACGACTACGACCTCAACCTGACCATGCCGCCCACAGAAGATGACGTCCGAGAGCACGACAGGCTCACCTTCGAGCCCCCGCCTCGCATCGTCGCCCGCTTCTACCGGCCCTCCCACGCTCGTCGCAAGGACTCCGCCGCCTCCTCCCGCCGAAACTCAATCTCCTCCGCCCACTCCCGCTGCTCCTCCATACAGCCCCTCAACAGACGCGCCGTGGCCGCCGCCGCCGCCGCCGACGACGACGACGATGACGAAAGGGGCGTCAAGATTGCCGCCCAGCACCTGCGCAGGGCTTCCTTCCTCGAGGACCGCCGCGCCCGCCTCGCCGACCGCGCCGCCCACGTCGAAAAGGTACGCCTGCGCGCCGCCCTGGCAAAGGCCGCCCCCAAGGGACAGACCACCTCGGAGGAGCGCGCCCTCGCCGCCCAGCAGGCCAGGGAGCGGAATCTCGCAGAAATCGTCAGCAGCTGCGCCGAGGAGGTCAAGAAGGCCAAGCAGGTCGCAGAGGCCACAAAGGAGCGCCGCGAGCACGACCTCGCAAAGATGCGCGCCCAGCTCGAGGAGCGCATGGCCGAGGCCCAGAAGCGCAGGGAGGAGCTCCGCACAAAGTCAGGCGTCAGGCGACGCAGCCGCGGCCAGAGCATCCTCCTCAAGCCAAACGCCGACTGCTCCTCCTCGTCCTCGTCCGCATCCGCCGCGTCCGACGAGATGGGCGAGCAGGACGGGGATCGGAACCGAGACCGAGACCGAGACCGAGAGCTAATTCAACGACGCGCTCCCAAGCTCACCGACGAGCAGGCCGCCGCCAGGATCCAGACCTGGTGGCGCGCGCGCGCGAGGAAGAACATCATCTCAGAGTTCCTCGCCCTCGGCCTCCACGTCGACAGCATCAGGGACACCTCCTTCGACGACGTCGTCCAGCTCCTCGCCCGCGACAATGTCCTCTCCGTCACCTCCCGCCTCCTAAGAATCTGCGGCCTCCGCGAGGGCAAGCCGGGCTCCGTCGAGGCAATGGCCGCCGTCCGCACCTTCCTCAGCGCGTTCCTCATCCTCGGACACCCTAACCAGGTCCTCAGCAACAAGGACGGCGCCGCCGAGGGCAATCACGGCAATGATGATGACGACGGCGACAACGACGAAAGCATCGCTGATGCCGACGCCGACGCCGACGCCAGCACCCCCGCTTCCCAGGAGGATGACGCCGCCGCCGCCGCCGCCGCCGCCGCCAAGGCCATGGCCTCCCACAGGCTTCCCATGACGGACCTGAGCAACCCCCAGCTCCAGACCCTCGTCGGCAAGGCAAAGGACGTCCTCATCTCCTTCGAGAACTGCCTCGCCTCCCTCACCCCCGATAACCGCTACACCCTGCCCTCCTCCATGAAAAAGATCCTCCCGGGCGCCTACGCCGTCTTCCACAACGCCTTCATCGCCTGGAAGGCCCGCGACTCCAACGCCCTCATCGAGGTCATGCTCCTCCAGTTCGTCGAGCTCGACGCCATCCTCGAGACCGTCAGCACCACATCCGACCCCGCAGCCGCCTCCGTCTACCGCCAGAGCATCCAGGACAGCCAGCTCATGCTGCTCGTCCGCATCAAGAGGCTCGCCGGCCCAGAGAAGGGGAAGAAGCTCATCGCCCAGGCCGTGCGCGAGGCCCGCAAAACTCGCAAGTCCAAGAAGCAGGCCGCCGGGGGCGACACGAAGCCTCGCGGCGTCACAGACGCTGCCGCCGCGTCTTCATCCTCTTCCACCGCCGCCGCCGCCGCCGCCGCCGCTGCTGCTGCCGATTCATCATCCGGCGCCGGCGGCGCCGCCGCTTCGACGACTGAGGGCCTCACGCCTTCCTCTGCCGACGATCGCGGGCCGCTCCTCACACCCCCGGCGACGCCGGCGGCCGGCAGGACGCAGGGCAGCAAGGAGCAACGCGGCGGCCTCGACAAGTCCGGTCTCAACGGCCTACTCCCCGATAACCGCACCGTCGTGCACGAGCTGGCCATCAACCACGAGTACGAGATCCCGTCCGAAGACTACGTCGAGCAGCAGGCCATCGCCACCACCGTGCTCTACGCGACCATGAGGGACGCCCTCCGCGCAGACGACGGCGACACCGTCTTCAGCATGTTCCTCATCACGGCCGCGTACATGAAGGACAAGCTGCAGCGGCTGCTCAACCCGGGCAACTCCCTCCACGATATGGTCAGGGACAGCCTCGACCCGGAGCTGGCCCGCCGCCAGTTCTCCCTCGGCAACTTCTCCTACGAGAAGTTCTTCAGCTTCATCGGCGTCCTGCTGCCCAAGCTGTGCGCGCCCTTCCGCGACGATGAGGTCAGGGACCTGGTCCAAAACAAGCTCGAGACCGGGGACCTGGTCGACAGGCTCAAGGCGGTCCACCGCTTCATCGACCTCATGGTCTGCGACTACATCAACTACCTGCTCCGTCTGGCCGCGCCGCAGCTCATCGAGACCTCGTCCCAGTACGAGGCCAAGAGGTTCGCCGAGGAGATGGGCGGTCACGGTGACGCCGACGCCGACGCCGATGGCCATCACCACCACCACCACCACCAACGCCGCCCCCAGATGAAGCTGGACGCGGCCCTGGCCGCCTGGCGGTCGGCGCACGGCAAGGTCATGGCCGAGGTGCAGAAACGCGACGTCGAGGGCATCAACCACCCGAAATCGCGGCCTTCCGGGTCGCGCATCTACGCGCAGATGCTGGTGGACGTGTTCACGCAGCCGACGCCGATCGACCCGGCGACGGTGCCGGAGATGCTGCGGCTGGACGAGAAGCGCATCACCGAGGTGTCGACCATGATCCAGCGTATCATCACGGCCGGGGCGGTGCTGCTGCAGTGCAAGAACCTCCTCAAGCGGGACGCGCGGTCCCCCTGGCGGGCCGAGGCGGCGCGCATCATGGCGGTGCTCGAGGCGCACCACGGGTCCCGGGAGGCGCCCGTGGCCGGGGTCATGGCGGCGCTCGAGGCGGGGCGGTCGATGCCGACGGCGACGCGGGGCCACCTGCGCGCGCTCGTGACCAAGGTGCTCACGGCGAGCCAGGACATGTCCCTCAACGCGAGCGAGCCGCGCGAGCCCGTGCTGCGCCTGCTGCTCGCCCGCCTGCGCAGCAACATCCTGGCCCGCCTGGCCTCGGGGTCCGCGACGGAGAAGATCAAGGCGGCGAGCACCGCCGGCGAGAAGCTCGCCACCCTGGGCCTGTCCGAGTTTGTCGAGAAGGTCAGGCACATTGCCGACCTCCTGGACAAGGTCGGCTCCGTGGACCGCGGGGCGCACAGCCCCTGGTGGGATGCGGTGGCCGAGAGGATGCGCGAGGAGGACGCCGAGGCGTAGGAGACAAATATATCAATACCACCACCTACCTCCTACCAATCCCCCGGGGTCTCTCGAGGCGAAATTATAGTCGAGATTCCTTTTTTGTTTTTTTTCCCTTTTCTTCTTTCCACGACCACTCACAGCCACCAACTCTTTATTCTTCTGATCTGTCCTTTCTCCCCTTTTCTTGGTCTTTTTTCTATCAACTGCTTCTCTTCTTTATTTTTATGCTACTCCACGGTCTTTCCTCTTTTTTTTTCTTTTCCTGTTTCGCTCTTTGCGTCTGCTTTCGCACAGAGGGAGTTTGCCTTTAGTCCCCGTGCAGTGGTACATTCGTGGGTTCTCTCAGGCAAGGCGTCTGGACAAGCGGCTGCTATCGATTGATGTATAGTATTTCTTTTTTTTTTGTGTGTGTCCCCTTTTCATCCGCGGCGGTCCTTATTCCTACTTGAGCCGGGTTATCATCTTTTATTCACAAGTGGGATAGGATTCCCTGCGTATGCGGTCTAGATTTGGCTAGGTACTTCAATGGGTTTGCAGACAACAGCGGGAGAGAGAGAGAGGGGGGATTTGGGTATGTCTGCAGCGAAAGAGGGGGGGGGGATTGACTGCTTAGTATTGGAGGGGGGCCCTTTGACTTGGTCTGCCCAAGGGGAGTGGAGGGGAGAAAGCGTATTATTTTGATTGATTTGTTTTGATAGCGAGTTTTTTGTTCTCCTTTTTCTTAACTTTCTATCCTTCAAGAGAGTTGAAGAGCGAGATTGTTCCTGGCTCTTTTGATTGTAGACTTGAGTTGGTTGGCTGCTTGTGATGGGCTTCAAATGGGCTCCTGTGAGAGATTGTGACATAGGTACTCCGTATATAGAAGAATAGACGGAGCAGATTCGAATTGATCCTCCATCACGAGCATCTCGCGATCTCCATCTCTTGCCTGGAGCACCACTGATAAGGCCGCGCAAGATGTCACCAAGCACATACGACCATAGGTAGTAGAGAACTCGGGGTCCCGTCCGCTCCCCCATAGATAAGCTACTAACCGGCAGATTAGTAGTTGGGTGGGTGACCACCAGCGAACACCGGCTGTTGTATGTTTTTTTTTTTTCCTGTTTTTTCCTTGTCCCTTGCTTAGTAAGAAGTCGGACATAGATACTCCGTACTCCGTACTCCGTACAGGACTCAGCTCAAGGTCCTGATCGAGGCTGAGTCAGCATGGATGTCAAGGCCGATACGAGCCGAGCTCGAGGCTGCAGGTTCCGGTACACACAGATTCTCCGCCTGCGTGGGGGGAAAAAAACCTCAGCTCTCGGGCTGATTGAGTCGCGCGGACGAATTTGTCGCTCTCGATCGATCCACGAGTCTGGAGACCTTGGCCTTTGATCTTCTTGCGAGTGCTTGCGGGTGTTGGTGCTGCTGGGTCGAGTCTCCCTTTACGAGTCGGAACGAGGCATCTCCTCAAGCGGTTGTTCGCGTGCGAGCACGAGCCGACCCCGTGCAGGGACCTGAGGATTCTTTGAGTACGAGTACCTACTCGTTCTCGTACGAGTACTACGGGCCCTGGTAAGGCGGCATGCGGCGGGCGTGGAGGGCATGCGGGGAGGGGCAGATGCAGGTGCAGGTGCAGGTGCGGGCGCGGGCGCGGGCGCAGATGCGGGCGAGCGGCTGGGGTGCAGGCGTGAGTGCGGGGGGAGCATCGTGTAGATGGAGCAGCGGCGGCGGCGCGGTTCGTGGGAGCGGGAGCGGGAGTGGGAGTGGGAGTGGGAGTGGGAGTGGGAGTGGGATCATGATGAGGGGATCGCGAGGTGGAGGGTTAGGGTTGGATGGCGGGGTCTTGAGGAGGTGAGTCGCGTTGCCTTCACTTTTCCTTTCTTTTCTCTTCCCTCTCGAGATGGTGATGCAGGGGACGAGGCAGCTCTCAGGTGAATGGATGGATCGATGAATGGATCGATCGATCGACTCGGGGCGGGCTGCTTCGGTTCTATCTGTTCCATCCATCCATCCATCCCTCTGATCTACTATACCTACCTCGACTGGGTCCATCGCCAATGCGGGGGGCCCCTCCTTTTGCGCTGAAACGGCTCCGGGAAAAAAAAGATCCCTCGAGCTCGGAGGATCAATCACCACCACCACCACCTCCTCCTCCTCCTCCTCCTCCTCCTACTATTCGACGAATGGATTGATTGATCCATCCATCACGCAATTGATCTCTCGAGCTCGCACCTTCTCTTTCCCCTCTCCTCTCCTCTTTTCATCTCCCCCAACTCTCCTCCTCTTCCTCCTCTTCCTCCTCTTCTTCCTCTTCTTTCCAGGACATCTCCAAGCTAAGCTCCGGCTCTCGTCCGCCCCGCAGGCTCTCTCTCCCTCTCGTCACCCACGCGACCCCCTCGAGATCCTGCTCCGCCCACGCCAGAGCTGCCAGACAGGCAAAGCACAACATGGCCGACCGCGACGTGCTCCCTGACAATGTCAGGCCCTCCCACTACGACCTGTCCCTGAGGGACATGGACTTTGCCGCCTGGACCTACAAGGGCACCGTCACGTATGTTCCCCTTTGATACTACTACCTACCTACCTACCCATCCCCATTGAACATGTCGAGCTCACCTTGACGGGATCCCCCAGCATCCACTCCGAGATCGTCAAGCCCACCACCACCATCGTCCTCAACACCCTCGAGCTCAAGCTCTTCCGCGCCAAGGTCACCCTCGACGCCCTCACCCTCGAGTCCAACGACATCTCCTACGATGACAAGGCCCAGCGCGCCACCATCACCTTCGACCGCGAGATCCCCGCAGGCCACAAGGCCGCCATCGCCGTCGACTTCCAGGGCGCCATCAACCAGGAGATGGCCGGCTTCTACCGCAGCATGTACAAGCCCGCCGTCCCCGCCGCCCCCTCCGTGCCCCGCGACGACGAGTGGCACTACATGCTCAGCACCCAGTTCGAGTCCTGCGACGCCCGCAGGGCCTTCCCCTGCTTCGACGAGCCCAACCTCAAGGCCACCTTCGACCTCGAGATCGAGGTCCCCGTCGACCAGGTCGCCCTCAGCAACATGCCCGTCAAGGCCGTCACCCCGACCAGGGACGGCTGGCACATGGTCTCCTTCGAGACCTCCCCCGTCATGAGCTCCTACCTCCTCGCCTGGGCCGTCGGCGACTTCGAGTACATCGAGCAGCTCACCGACCGCAAGTACAACGGCAAGCAGATCCCCGTCCGCGTCTACACCACCCGCGGCCTCGTCGAGCAGGGCCGCTGGGCCCTCCAGCACGCCCCCAAGATCATCGACTACTTCTCCGAGATCTTCGACATCGACTACCCGCTCCCCAAGTCCGACCTCCTCGCCGTCCACGAGTTCACCCACGGCGCCATGGAGAACTGGGGCCTCGTCACCTACAGGACCACCCGCGTCCTCTACGACGAGAAGACTTCGGACAGCCAGTACAAGAACTCGGTCGCCTACGTCGTCGCCCACGAGCTCGCCCACCAGTGGTTCGGTAACCTCGTCACCATGGACTGGTGGGACGAGCTCTGGCTCAACGAGGGCTTCGCCACCTGGGTCGGCTGGCACGCCATCGACCACCTCCACCCGGACTGGCAGGTCTGGTCTCAGTTCGTCAACGAGGGCATGGAGAACGCCTTCAAGCTCGACGGCATCCGCGCCAGCCACCCCATCCATGTCCCCGTCCGCAACGCCCTCGACATCAACCAGATCTTCGACCACATCAGCTACCTCAAGGGCTGCTCCGCCATCCGCATGCTCGCCAACCACCTCGGCGTCGACACCTTCCTCCGCGGCGTCTCCAACTACCTCAAGGCCCACGCCTACGGCAACGCAAAGACCTCGGCCCTCTGGGCCGCCCTCGGCGATGCCTCCGGCAAGGACGTCGACGGCATCATGCACAACTGGATCTCCAAGATCGGACACCCCGTCCTCACCGTCGCCGAGGAGCAGCCCGGCCAGATCTCCGTCAAGCAGTCCCGCTTCCTCTCCACCGGCGACGTCAAGCCCGAGGACGACACCACCACCTGGTGGGTGCCCCTCGGCCTCACCGGCAAGAAGGGCGACGCCCCCGGCGCCGTCTCCACCCTCTCCCTCTCCCAGAGGGAGGAGACCATCCGCGACGTCGACGACGACTTCTACAAGCTCAACTCGGGCGCCACCGGCTTCTACCGCGTCAACTACCCGCCCGCCCGCCTCGCCAAGCTCAGCACCCAGCTCGACAGGCTCAGCACCGAGGACAAGATCTCCATCATCGGCTCCACCGCCGCCCTCGCCTTCTCCGGAAACGGCACCACCGCCGCCCTGCTCACCTTCCTCCAGGGCTTCGGCTCAGAGAGCCACCCGCTCGTCTGGAGCCAGGTCCTCGACTCCATCGCCTCGGTCAAGTCCGTCTTCAACGAGGACCCGGAGATCAGCAAGGGCCTCAACGCCTTCGTCGTCAAGCTGCTCGACCAAAAGGTCAAGGAGATCGGCTGGGAGTTCCCCGAGGGCGAGAACTACCTGGGCGGAATCCTCCGAAAGTCCCTCATCGGCAGCGCGGTCGCCAGCGGTCATCCCCAGTAAGTGCTCTCCCAGGCCTTTCGTCGTCTTTCATCCCATGCTGACTCCTCGCAGAATCTGCGCCGAGGCCGTCCGGCAGTTCAACGCGTGGGCCGAGAACCCCGAGGCCAACCCCATCCACGCGTCCCTCCGCTCGGCCGTCTGGCGCGCCGGCCTCGACCACGACGCCGCCCGCGCCGTGCCCATCCTCAAGCGCGAGTGGTTCCACACCAAGTCGGTCGACGGCAAGCTCATCGCCCTCGGCGTCCTCGCGAAGGCCCGCGACGAGGCCGTCCTGCGCGACGCCGTCATCCCCTTCAACTTCAACGCAGCGCCCCCCGTCGACGCCGTGCCCGCCGCCGACATGCACGTCATCGCCATCGGCCTCGGCCCCAACCCGGCCGGCAGGGCCCTGCAGTGGCGCTTCATGCGCGACAACTGGGACCTCGCGCTGCGCAAGCTCGGCAACCCCGTCGTCGTCGACCGCTTCGTCGGCGCCGCGCTCGCCGGGTTCACCGACGAGGCCGTCATCGCCGAGATCGAGGCCTTCTTCGCCGGCAAGGACACCCAGAGCTTCGACAGGACGCTCGAGACGGCAAAGGACAAGATCAGGGGCAGGGCGGCGTACAAGTGCAGAGACGCCGACGCGCTCAAGGCGTGGCTGCACACCAACGGCTACTTCTGAGGGGGTGCTTGTAGTATAAAGGAGAATCGGAAGGTGGTGGATTGCATTGGGAAAAAAAAGGGGGAGCATGAAAAGCAAATTATGTACAATTCATATCACAAGGCATGGCTCGTGTCCTGTCCTCGGAAGAAAAACGATACCATTGGAGCTGATCATCGGGAGATGGTGGGAGTGAACATGATTATGATGGCCACGCTCTCCCTTGAAGAGGGCTGATGGGAAAAGGTAAATGCTGCCTGTCCTCTTTTTGGAAGAAAAGGCTCTTGAGCCCCCCGAATAAAGAGAGTCTTCTCTCAATTCGGTCTATCTTTGAAAAGTAAAAGAGTAAGGAGAAAAGGGAGAAAAAAAAAGGAACGCTGTCATATCTCATTACAACCTCCAAACTCCCCCATTGAAGCAGCCCAGCCCATCCCATTCCCCCCACTCACAGTCTATTGAGAACCGCACTCCCCTCGCAAGCTCTCCAGCCCCTATATCATCGGCAGGCCCTCACACCACGACGCCAACCCTATTGCCCTCGTCAAGGCGCCGCTTCTTGGCCCCCAGATCCTGCTCCCCGCCGGACTCGCTGTCGTAGCTCCCGTCAAACCTATGCGCCAGGGGCTCCCGCTCACGCTCCCGCTCCTTGTCCCTGTCTCTATCCCTGTCGCGGGCGCGGGTGCGTTTCCTGCTGGTCCTGTCGCTGGGCTCCTCGACGGCGGGGGGCGTCTCGTCCTCGGCCGACGACGAGAGCTCGAGCTCGGTGTCGACGTCGGACTCGTGCCACGTCTCCATCTGGGTGGGGTCGAAGGGCCCGACGATGTCGTGGCCCAAAGCCTTGCCGAGTCGCTCTCTCAGGCCGAGGATGGGCCAGACGGGGACTCGGGTGTACTCGATGCGGATGCCGGGGACGCCGCCGGGCGCGCCAGGCGTGGGGCCCGGGTTCGCGAAGGGGTCGTGGAACCGGTCGAGGAAGGCGGCGGTGACGTGGCCCGTGTAGACGATGAACTCGGCCGTCTCGCTGTCCGAGGTCAGGACCCTGAGCTTGAGGTCGTGGAAGTCCGGGCGCGGCGGGCGGCCCTTGTCCTGCGGCCACCAGTAGGACTCCCTGCGCGCCGAGGTCGGGGGCACGCCGTAGAAGTGGCGCTGCGCCATGGCGAGGAAGATGCCCACCAGGTGGGCGTCCTGGTCGGGGTCGAGGGGCATGAGCGCCTTGGAGCGCAGCTGCTGGAGGCGGAAGACGGGCATGTTGATGTTCATGCCGGGGCCCTGGCAGACCCGGAACATGCTCCTCCGTATCAGGCTCGATCGGTTCTTCCCGACGTAGCACAGCATGGGTAGGCTCGGCGGCGGCATCGGGGGCAGGGGTGTGCTGCCCGCGGAGGAGGAGGAGATGCTGACGGTGGCCGATGTTGACGGCGACGAGGGCGCGAGCTGGGGGTCGAGCGGGTGTGTCGCTACCGTCTCGAAGGAGGTCTGGGAGGAGGCCGTCGAGAGCGTTGTGGGGTAGTTCCACATGGCCTGGACCCGCACGGCGTCGTGGTAGACCTTGCCGCCCCAGAAGAGGTTGAGCTCGGGCAGGTACTGCGGCTTGCTGAATGCGCCGGGCCATAGCGTCATGAGCGTGACCTTGACCGAGTTGGAGCTCAGGATGGACTGCACCGCCGAGGGCTGGAGGATCTCGGAGAGAGCACTGCTGAGGATGGTGATGGCGGGCGACGGCTGCATGTGCCCCTGCGAGGGCCCCGAGCCGGGCTGACTGGACGGCGACGGCGAGTCGCAGGGAGGGAGCTCCTCGAACTTTGCCCCGAGGAGCTTGGTGTGCAGGTCGGTCCAGCATATGGGCCGCACGAAGAGCGATGTGCCGGAGTGCTGACGGAGCATGTCGTATAGCGAGCCCGCCGACGGATGGCGTGGCCGTCTTCTGCTGCGGCGCTTGATCGGGCTCGGGGCCGGAGACGAGCGTTCGGAAGCGAGCTCCCGTGTCGTCGCGGTCGAGGTCTCCTGCCATGAGCCGCGCGCGCCGCCGCGAGATGACGGCGCAGACCCCATATCTGCGGTCTTGTCGAGCATGGCGGGCGACAGCCAAGGCGTCTCTCTGTGTACTTCGTGCTCTTGGTGACTTAGTAGATGCGAGCAAGGAAGCTGTCACTCAAGTGTGTATGAAGGAACCTTGGGGCCATGTTAGCGATCAGAGTTTCAAGGCTCGCGGACGAGAGCTGTTTGTGCGTGCGTGCGTGTGTATGTTATCGGCGGATGGCCAAAACAACACAAGGACATGCGGATAAGTGGCTGTGGATCAGGGCGCCGCGATGACGGCAGCGTCTGTGGCTCCGAGTCTGAGACCGAACGCCCTGCACGTCGAAAGAGCTTACTGAGGTGCTTCTTTTGTCGCAAAGCTCCCGCAACGTGAGCAAGGGAATGAAGCTGAATCCGGATGGCCTCAAAGGATTTTTTGTTCCTTTCTTTCCTTTTTTTTCCCAGAGAGAGATCCGAACCAGGCTCCAAACGTGCTCGGTCCGCGACCCCGGCCCAAGTCGAGAGGCTGCGGAGATGCGTTATAATATAGTGTTGGTAAAGCTGCAGGAAAGACTTCAATTGTGAAAGCAGCTCGGCACACCACTATTGGAGATGGATGGTGGACTCGTTGTTGGGCCGGCGCCAGCGAAACAGGGACCCCCACACACCACCACGTCAGGTTCCTGCAAACGGCGTGGGAGAGGAAAAGCCCAACTAAAAAAAGAACATGCCAAAAGATGTAGCTTCTCGCGACGACGATATGACGATGTATGTAGTAGTAGTACTAGTAGTAGCAGTAGTAGTATGTACGGATGCTTGCTCCAGTTTGCCTGGAAGTTATGTTGTCGCTCGGATCGCCTGCTCGCTAGCAGAAGGACCGACGGATGCGAAAGGGACTAGTAATGTCGGATGACGGGGGATGTCGAAAGCCTGTCTTCTTGTTCTTCAAGTTCTTCTTGTGGTTGTTCTCGCACACGGAGCACGGAGTAATCGTACCGGCCTGCCGGATGATCAGACAAAGGAAAGAAAACAAGGACTTTGCCCCGAGCTCTGGGCCTACTAAGATATTTCATGTAGTACTTCTCGGCTGTTGGTGGAGATGCAAGCAGAGGTGGTGTTTGTGCTCGTACTCGTACATACTCGTAGGCCAGATGCGCTCACGACGCAACGGCGAGCGCTCCACAGCAGTCGAATCAGGGACGGGCATGTCTCTGCCCTGGATCGGGCAATGTGGAGCGCGGGGCGAGCGCTGCGAAAGCTGGTATCAAATGTCATGCGTCCCATTCCAACCCTGGGAAGCCGGCAAGACTGGAACTCGTACTATGCAGGCGCGTTTTGGACTCGAGAAGTGAGTCGTGCGGCGAGTCGACGAGATTCGTGTGTGCCGAATGAGGAGGCGAGCCGGCGCGACCGACGTGCGAAGTCACGTGGCATCCGTAGGCAGCCGCGCGATTTGATAAGCAAAGTCTTGATGCCTGGAATCTCAGACAGATGGATCTATCGATGCTTACTAATGGCATCCGAGGTCGAGAGGCGTGCGTCATTGCGAGAGCCTCCGTCAGTGTTTGGATGAATGAGCATTGATCGATGGATCACCATGGATGGATGGATCACGGCGTGCCGACTCTTGCTGGAGCAGCCCCGCCAACTGAACCACACAGCGCAAGTCACCGCGTGCCTCGAGCAGCTACGAGTACTACAGGTAGCAGCACGCAGCCTCCATTCCCTCTCCATCACCAACGCTTGCTTCATCGAGGGCTGGCCCATACTCCAAGATGCCGGTATGTCTCCCCCCTGGCAGGCAACTGGCACTCATCGCACACGGCGGCGCTGGGGCAGGTCCATAGACGACGATCTGCCCCGTGATAAGCTCCAGGCTGGCGTCCCGGGCCTCCTGAAGCCGAATGGATGGCCTCGGAGGCTCTCCATCGACGAACCCGATGGCCACGACCCAGATCCCCCCATCATCATCATCATCGTCGTCGTCGTCGTCGTCGTCGTCGTCATCGGTGCTAGCATGGACTCACTCGTCGCAGGCCTACAACTCGGATTTCAACTCCGACCCCAACCCGCCCCGCCTCGTCGGCAACTTCCCCCTGCTGCCGCTGCGGACAAAGACCCGCGGCCCGGCCTACGCCCTCCCGACGCCGAACCCGCCGCTGCCGCCCCACGAGACCCCCGAGGTCGACCACGACAGCTACGACATCCTCGACGAGGTCCTCCGCCTCTTCCGCGCAAACACCTTCTTCCGCAACTTCGAGATCAAGGGCCCCGCCGACAGGCTGCTCGTCTACGGCATTCTCTTCGTCAGCGAGTGCCTCCAGAAGATCAGGCCCAATGCCTCCGCCCGCGACGCCGGCAAGGATGTCATGAACCTCGCCCTCGACCTCAACTTTGCCCTGCCCGGAGACCCGGGCTTCCCTCTGAACCAGGTCCGTCTCGGTCTCTCCCCCTTCCCCCCTCCAAAAAAAAAAAAAAAAAAAAAAAAAAAATGTCACCGCTGTCGCCTCGGACCGAGCTGACATCCATTGGTTCTTCTACTTCTAGCTGTACGAAGCTCCCCGGGACAGACAGGAGGCCGAGCTCCTCAAGCAATACATGTCGCAGGTCAGGCAGGAGCTGGCGATCCGGCTGCTGGCCAAGGTCTTCGAGGAGGACGAGTCGAAGCCGAGCAAGTGGTGGCTCAGCTTCACCAAGAGAAAGTTCATGGGCAAGGCGCTCTAGGGGTGACCCGCGCAGGGGGCGGTATGATAATGATGCATCTAGACCAAATGGCAATGGCAATTTTTCTTCTTCGCGTGTCTGCAGACCCAAAAGCGCAGTGGAGACAAAGCAAAGGCAAGCTTGTCCGGTGACAAGTTCCAAGTCTTGTCATTCTCGCAGAGCGACGTTTGTGATTTTTCTTCTTGTTTCTTCTTTCAGCCCATGTAGTTCGACATCTTGCTCTTCTTATATGAAAGTCTAAGTGGTAGGTGGTATGCATCTCGACAGATGGCCCTCTCGAGACCAATCTTGTCCGGTCTATAGGAGGTACTGTAGTAGAGTAGAAGTACCTGTAGTAGAGGTGTGGCAAACCCCCGACATCATCTCCTCTTGTGGTGGAACTTTCCCCTCGCGGCAACCCTCCCCTCCACCGGAACCGCCCTCCACCCCGTGAACAGATAGCCCGTCGCGCCCCCCTTCTCCGTCATGAACGGATGCGTCCTCCCCGGCAGGACCTGCCACCGCGTCGCCCTGCTCGTCTGCACGGCCGCGCCGATCAGCAGCGACGGGTTGAGCGGGAACTCGGGCGTGCCCTCCCAGCGCTCCAGCTCCGCGAGCGTCTTGCCCTCGGCCTCGGGCGGCGGGCTCGCCGCCCACGCCCCGCGGCGCCCGATGCTGAAGCAGTCGGCCAGCTGCGTCAGCGGCTCGATGCTGGGCGAGTAGATGGCGATGGGCGCGCCGCCCGCGAGCAGCGGCAGCGTGTGCCGCAGGATCGACACCGGGTCCATGGTGCTCGCGACCGCGAGGCCCGCGAACCCCCCCGCGCGCGACGAGTCCACGATCTGCCGGATGCGCGCCCAGCGCCGCCGCTTGCGGTGGTAGTTTGCGCGGCGGTTCGACTTCCACGAGAGCAGCTCCTCGGGCGTCGCCGAGGGCGGCGCGTCGGCGTACGCCGGGTCCGCCGTCGGGTCGAGCAGCTGCAGCCACGAGATGGGCAGCAGGCGCGTGAAGAGGGGATGGTGCGGCGCCGGCGGGGACGGGTCGCAGGCGTCGAAGCCGTAGTACCGCAGGAGCGCGAGGCTGGGCTGGGAGTTGGAGTGGATCGCCGTAATGGTGTTTGTGTGCGCGTAGTGGTCGTCTAGGTCGTCTCGGTGCGGCCTCTTCCTCGTGTTCCGCACCGCGACCTCCTGGCCGTCCGCCACGGCTTCCGTCTGCGTCGTCTGCGACTGGTTCTCTGTGGTCGGCGCTGCCGCCGCCGCCGCTGCTGCTGCTGCTGCTGCTGGTGTTGTCGTTGCGCCTGGTTCCGCCGCGGCATTTGCACTCTCCTCGGGCCCATCCTGGTGCAGAATGCCCATACGCTCCGCCATCGCAGCGACCAGCAGACCCCCCGTGTCGTCCACCGCGAGCCACCTGCCCCCAAAGTGCACGTCCGCCCAGCACCCGAGCAGCCCGATCATCTCCTGCCTCATCTCCATGACCTTTCCCGGGTCCCGGTCCATGAGCATCCAGTGCGCCAGCTGCGGCACGTCCAGCGGCAGGACCGTGAACCTCCTCATGTACTTCTTCTCCTTGAGGAGCTTGTACTTGGCCAGCGAGTACGCCGTCTTCTGGTCTATCGCCGTGTGGGAGAGCATCAGCTTGGCCACCAGGTCCTTGCCCGCAGACGCGCCGTTGCGCTTCAGATCCTCTATCTCTTCGGTCGTGAGCGTCTGCCGCGCATTCTCGTCGATGACCTCGCGTGTCGACCGCGCGATGACCCTGCCGCTCTCCTCGTCCACGAGCGTGAGCTCCTCCCCGTCCGCGGGCCGGATGACGACATCGCCCCCTTCGATCTCGATGGCGTTAGCGCTGTCGTTGAGCTCGTTCGGGTCGATGCCCTCGTTGATCATGTCGGCGCTGAGGTCTGCAAGTTTGTCGGCGTTGAGCTCCGTGCCCGGGACGATGCGCAGGCGCGAGTAGGATTCGCCATTGCGCTTGTCCTGGATCTCGTAGGTGAGGTGATACGGCCGCTCGATGATGAGGTTACTGGGGAATGATCCGTATTTACCCAGTGAGATTGTTCTGCCCGCCCAGTCTCGTCAGTCGCATACACCAGACAGGGATCTCTAATAAATCATGCCATGCCACCCGAGGATGCCAACGGGAAAAGATCAGGGCACTGGGGGGACAAACGTATTGGGCACGACCTGGAGAGCGCGCGTCACTTCATTGGGAAGCCTGATCGACACCCAAGCGTTCGGCTGGACGAGGTTCGACATGCTGGGCAATTCAGCCAGGAAGGCTTTGATAGACCGATGCCGTCGAGGTCGTGGTTGGCCTCTGATAAGAAAAATTGGCAGCACTCGAGCTTTCGGCTTCACCTCGGTGAGATGCGCCATCTCGTCACATCAATACTTACCGAGGCTCACCGAGAACAGGTGGCTACCCTGTACTCCGTATCTGCGCTGCGCATTAACTCGGCTTCGAGTTGATTCTTGACACAACAATTTGATTCATCATACTCCGTACTGAGCAAGAGGCCATATGCATAATGTATTGTAAGAGGACTTTGGTGCCGCCCTCAATGTGATCAAGGCGACTACTAATTCCAAAAGGTGGGATTCAGAACTCGTCACTACCTCTCGTTCATCAAGTGCGTTCCCCCTTTTCCGCCGTCTAGCCTCCTCAATCATCCCTCCGACTTGCCCCTCTTTCTTCGTTCATCAACTTCAGATATTCGTTTAACAAGCCGCACTTCAGTCTCGACAGAAGCTTCGACATCCAGAAGCCCATCTTGCGAGACAACGAGATCAAGCCGCTTACGGAATAAAGCAACAAGCTCAGAGCCCCGAATACCACGAAAGGGATGAGTGAGTAAGTCACAAGGTCTGTTTTCCATTCAGCATCACATCCTGAGCACGCTCATCGCTTTCATACCGAGGAGAAGACGAGTGCGAAGGCGAATCCTGGAAAGGGAGAACTCACAGAAGCCACCCCCTGAGCGCTTGACGACGTCGAACAGCTCGCCCTTCATGATCCTCGCGGCATCCGCCTCTCTCTTCCACGGCCCGACCAAGCGGAATTTGGGGTTGAAGTTCGATCCCATGGCCCACGTGAAGAAGACCTTCCACCCCCGCTTGGCGACGTGGGAGATTGTCGGCGCGGCTCCCATGTCGAGCGCCAATTGGTACGCGTAGGCCTCGTGGTCCACGCCTCGCTTCGTGGAGGCGAAGTCGTACCCGCACCTTGGTTTCATGAGATAGTCGATGTCGTACGACGGGACGGAGTCCGGTCCAGGCAGTGGTATTGCTTTAGGATACTGATCTTGCAGGAGGCGATAGACCCAGAGTTGGGCCTGAAGCTCGGCGAGGGGGGGGATGGCACCTAGCTTCTCTCAGCTGGTTTGGGACAAAAACAAAGATGGAAAGCAAAGTTGATGAAAGAAGGGAGGAAGGGCGAGTGGCTTACCGATACTGGGTCGGATGAAGCCGATGAAGCCGACGGACACATCTCCTTCTTTGTAGATGTTGCGGACATCGAGGTCATCAAGCGCGGGATAGTCCGGAGACAGATACGACATCTCGGCCGTGTAGCCCGTAGCGAAGACCACGATATCAGCGCGAATGGGCTCAGAGCCGTCCCCGAAGCTCATGGCGCCGTCCTCATCGACCTCAGTCGGCCACCCCTTGACATCGATGCAGCGGCCCTTGGTGTCCTGAATGGGCACGTTGATAATCTTCGTGCGGATGCGGTTGATGAGCGAGTCTGAGCGCTTGCCAGCTGAGATGTACGGCAGCGCGCGGTCGGATTTGCAAAGAAAGACTAGAACCACGGAGTCAGCCAAGGGAGGCATGAACAATTCAGAGGAATAAGGGGAAGGCACTTGAGCTCAAATTCTTCCGCTCTTGACTTATATGGCCGGCCCACTGGTCTGGGCCCTCCTCGGTGCCGGAAATGAGCCAATGGGTTTTCCTCACCCATTGGTCGTAAACGAACCAGGGGAGGGGACCCCTCTGGAGGAGGGGGTGGAGGTATGCCGTGTCGAAGAGACTGGCGACGGACGTGTCGACTGGCTTGTTGGGCCGGGCCGGGATGGGGCTGCCAAACACGCTCGGCGTGGCGACGATCTACGAAATAACAATAAGCTTCAGTATCCTAAACCTGATGCGGGAGTCAGTTGACAGTTGAGACATACCTTGGGGGCGCAAAAGAAGCCGTCTCGGGAGCACAGGGTGACAGACTTGGTCGGCGACGTGATTGCCAGATGAGCCACGTCCATGCCCGTCTCGCCGCACCCCAATATGACCACGTTCGCGTTCCCACCGAATTGCGAGCGGGTCTTCATTGAATACGAGTGAAAAGAGGTTGGGACCCTTTCGATGCCGGGGATTTGCGGGATATAAGGCTTCACGTGGACGCCCGAGCATATGGCCACAGCGTCGCAGTTCCAGGCGGAAGTGGTGCGGCCATTATCCTTGGAGATCTCGACGACGTGGCCTTGCCCATCGAGACCGCGGGAGATGTCGAGGACTTTTGTGTTGAGCTCGATGTGTTGAGAGAGGTCGAAGGCTTGAACGTAGTCTTTGAGGTATTGGACGTAAGCTGCCGGGCAGAGGAAGTCAGGGGCGTCGCGCGGGGTCCTGAAATCGGAGTAGCAAGTGAGATATCTCGACGAGACCATCTACAAGGCATTAATAGCAATTCCGTCCATGGACCTTGTTTTGAATTCTCGGTCACGAATTTGGAGGGGGCAGAGTGTGAAATCCGAAAAAGGGGGCCGGAGTAGAGACGGGAGATGGGAAGGACCAGGGCGAAGAGCCATAAATTCCATACCTCGGCGTCTTCATATACCCTATGGGTGAAGATACCTCCAATCTCCGTCTCTGCCTCGAAGCAGCGGACTTGGATGGGAGGGATGCGAAAGTAGTGGTGCGCGGTGGCCAAGAACTTGAGGGTGACGAGGCCGGCTGGCCCGCCGCCAACAACAGCCACCTTGAAAGGACGGTCCATTGGATTATTGGGTGGGTAGGCAAAGCAAGAAGCGGTGTCTTCGCTTGATTCATGAATCGAGGAATCGATAGATAAGACGGTTTGACCCCCTTTGTGATGTTCGCCAGAAGAATGAGATGGTTGAGAATGGGGAGAAACCAGATGAGAGACGATCGAATGAGATAGGACAGAGAACACTCAGGCTCCACTGGCACCGGATTGTCAGCTGAAGCATCAACAATACAGGTTGTATATTATAGGGGTCGCGCGAGTGAGAAACTCCTAGTCACTCCGCCAGCTTCCGGTGTCAAACTCCTGAAACACACCCCATGTGAAGCAAATATGGGAGGATGCCTTTTCATGCAGCTATCCTCATTGCAATCCAGGGAGAGACTCACATATATATACATATATAATCTCGGCAACTGAAGCTTGAAATTCGGTCTGGCATTTGCGTTGTCAGATGCAATGGCCCGTGGAGTTAAGGCTGGAAGCATCAGAGCGTGCGAAGAAAATATATCAGGCCAGCAGCATCGGGTTTGGGCCGAAGTCGGTAGGTTGTACGAGTTTCACACATACAGTACGCATGTGATCAATGTGTGGTGGCTCGCTTGAGGAGTCGATGGATCAATTGGTACGACGCATCTTGGAATGCCTTGGAGGAGCCAGTGGTGAGGCTGAGGAGCGGCCTATCTAGTAGTCTGTCAGCCCGCCTACATACCGGTATGTACTCTGAGGCCTCTCAGTTCCCGATTGGTGCCCTTTGGCGACGAAGATCGAGTCACCCGGTGAAGAAGATCAGACGTGCGAGTATGCTTCTGTATTTACGGCTGGATCGGCCAGGCAAAGTCGTCGAAGGGGCACTGATGGTCCCCTTTTTTCTTGCCGGGCCGCTGAACGAGCCCGAACATGCAAAAAAAAAATGCATATGACCGTGATGTGCCCTCCCTCTTCTGATCTCTCAATCGAGGGAGCGATGCTTCAATGTGTCCAGCCCGACTTAGGCGCCTTGAGTGGCATCCTATGAGGATCGGCATGAGTCTTCACGTAGACGACGACGAGACGCAACCAGTGACGACCAAGACAGACTCGAATCAAATCAGGTCCAACCCCAGATCTGACACGGAGGGTGGCACAATCATGCCATCCAACCGTTCACAACCCGTCGCCGTCGCCGTCGTCGTCGCCGCTGCCGGCAGCGAGCAGGAACGGCGGGCAGCGGATGGATCTGGGTCGTGCGCCGCGAGGCGGAAGGCGGATGCTCAGGATATGATCGCACATGGGTATGCAGATCTCACAAGTCTTCATTCGCGAATCGATGCGATGCTGCGCTAGAGGAGGCGGGTGGCGCAGCCCGAGCTGTCTGCTCTCCGTCTTGACAATTGCACTGTCTTTGCAAGCTGGGCTCTTGAGCGACTTCAGAGAGGCGAAGAAGCCCAAGACTCGTCTGCCTCGATCGGCGCCAACAAGAAGTTCCAGCTCTAGCTCGAGCATCTCGGCTCATGCGCCTCGTCCCGAGCGAGCGCATGTGTTGACCCGTTAGGGGGAACCAATAGCCAGCCAGGCCCTCTTCCCTCGCTGCCTGGATATCTTGGGATCCTCGTGGATTGCACGTGCTTGCCGCGAGCGCCGAGACCGCGCCGTGCATGCGTGACACCATCTCGGGGAAGAGGCGAGCTGCGTGCCCCGTCCTCCATCCATACAGTAGCGCCCAAAGTCTGCACCGGAGCGCGAGACGGTCGAGTTTCCGACGGATACAGGAGTCGTACTCCGTACTCGAGTCGAAGGCAGGCACAGAGCCAAAGAGGGTGGACGCATGGATGCGGAGTCCTGGGCGAATGTCATCAGCAGCAGCGCGAGGATGGAAAAGATCTGCCCGCCTCTCTCTCCCAACTTCTTGCCACCCCTTTCAACCCCCTGACTTTCCCTTCTGACCCTGCTCTTTTTACCCAAGCTTTCCTACTGGTAGGCTCTTGATGGGAATGGGGCGGATCTCAAGGAGATTGGCCGGCGCTGGAAGAGGAGGGAAACGAAGCTTCGAAGTAGTAGGCGAGGATCGTCGCAAAGACCTCATCCCCCAGAATACCTGTACCCCATACTGGCACTCCGTACAAGGTACTCGTACAGACTCCGCACAGGTTAGTAGTATTCGTACTCCGTACTCGTAGCCGGGATCAAGGCCCAGGATCAAGCAATTCCGTGGATGCGAATCGATTCCAGAGAAAAGGCCGCTTCCCCCGCACTTTTGCTGCTTCTGATCAATCAATTGATGAATCCGCGCGGATCCCGTGATGCCCCGCTCGATTGCCATGGCGACGGTGGGGGCCCGCGCACTATCTTTCGGTACTTCATATAGCGCGTTTCATGGCGATAAGACGAGGTACCTTCTGCTACAGTCGTCATCGGTCGCTCGGCCCTTTTTTTTTTTTTTTTTTTTTTTTTTTTTTTTTT
>NIGB01000001.1:1635438-1674644 GCA_003055145.1 Escovopsis weberi | reverse complement strand
TTTTTTTTTCTTCCTCTCCGCCCCCCCCCCCCTAATTCCCTCCTGAAAGTCAACAAAATTAAAAGAGGTACTGACTCAAAGGCACAGACATGCAGCTCGTCGCCGAGGAGTCCCAGGGCGGCACCGACGACCAGCCCTTCTGGAAGCAGTACCGCCTCTTCCACGCCGCCCTCGCCCAGTTCTGCTACACCGGCGCCCAGGTCGCCATCGCCTCGTCCTTCATCAACTACGCCACCTCCACGCGGGCCAACACGTCGTCCAGCACGGGCGCCAAGTTCTTCGCCGGCGCGCAGGCCTGCTTCTCCGTCGGCCGCTTCTTCGGCTCCGCCCTCATGCGCTACGTCAAGCCCCGCATCGTCTTCCTCGTCTTCCTCACCTGCTGCATCATCTTCATCGGGCCCGCCATCACCCAGGACGGAAACACCGGCATCGCCATGCTCTACGTCGTCCTCTTCTTCGAGAGCGTCTGCTTCCCCACCATCGTCGCCCTCGGCATGCGCGGCCTCGGCAGGCACACCAAACGCGGCAGCGGCTTCGTCGTCGGCGGCGTCGTCGGCGGCGCCTGCGTGCCCCCCATCACCTTCGTCGCCGCGCAGCACAGGGGCAGCGGCTTCAGCATGCTCGTGCCCATGATGTTCTTCCTCGTCGCGTGGACGTATGCCCTCTCGGTCAACTTCGTCCCCGCGTACAGGACCGTCGTCGACTCCGTGACGGAGACGGAGACGATGGCCACGGTGCAGCGGACGCACGACGAGGAGACTGTCGAGTCTCTGGATGAAAAGGGGGAGAAGCCCGCCGTGTCGCCTCTTGCGTGAAGTCAACAGGGAGAGGAGAAAGAACCATAGTCGGTCAGTCATTCAGTCAGTCAGACGGAAAGGCAGCATTTTCCCCCCCGTCAGACTTCATCATACATGTATGTAGTAATGCCTTGGGATGAACGAACAGACCAAGAAAACAAAATTGGCAATCACACGACCAGAGAAATGAGAACATGAAACGGATTATATATGCAAAGGATATATGCAACCTCGTCAGTGGAGC
This sequence comes from Escovopsis weberi, assembly GCA_003055145.1. Taxonomy (NCBI): domain Eukaryota; kingdom Fungi; phylum Ascomycota; class Sordariomycetes; order Hypocreales; family Hypocreaceae; genus Escovopsis; species Escovopsis weberi. The sequence continues at coordinate 1,673,603 of NIGB01000001.1, read as the reverse complement.
AAGACTTGTAGATGGCATCTGGAACTGGAAATGCAAACGCTCCCCAGGAGGCATTGATACAAGTTGTAATTCGAACGCTCATGTGCCGTTCCTCCTCCTGCCTCCCCTCGAGCTCCGCTCCACGTGGCCCCTCAAGACCTTCCTCGTCTCCACAAGACTCCTCTTCTGCTTGCTCTTGGCCTTGCCCAGCGTCATCAAGAAGTTCTTCTTCCTCTGCTTCTCCCTGTTGCTCGTGCTCTTTCCCGCCGCGTCCTTCTTTGCCTTGCGGATCGCCTGCGTGCTCTTGTGCTCCTCGCGATCCGGCTTGCCCTCCTTGGCGAGCGCCACCTTCTCCTCCTTGGTCAGCTTGCGCAGCCGCGCGGGCGCCTCGATGTTCTCGGCCGTGAGGCCGTCGTCCTTGTGCCGCGACTCTTCGTTGTTCTTGCCGGACTTGCGCTTCCCGCCCATGGCCTTTTGCACGGACGCCGCGGCGCGGAGCTCTTGCAGCTTGGCCAGGTCCGCGGGCGTCAGGATCGTGGTCGTGGCGAGCTTGGTCATGCGCTCGAGGTCGGCCGCGAGATTCTCCGTCGCATCGTCATCATCATCGTCGCCGTCGCCGTCGCTTTCTTCGTCGCCGCCCTTGCCGTCTTGCTTGGACTTCTTGGGGACGGGCTCCTCGTCTTCCGAGTCGCTAACGCGGATCCACTCCCCGGAGTCGCTGCTGTCGTCCGACGCGACCTCCCACTCCTCGGACTTGTACCCGTCCTCGTCCTCCTTGTCCTTGTCGTCGTCATCGGAGCCGCCGTCCTCGGGGAGACCCTGCTCGGCGCGCTTCCGTCTCTTCTGCTCGTCCTTCCACTTCGCCAACAGATCCAGGCCCTCGATGGTGCCGACCTCCTCCTCGCCAAACTTGCGCTGCTTCATGGTGCCGCTGCTGATGCCCATCGTGGCCTCCTTGCCGCGGTCTCTCTTCTTGAGCAGCTCCGCGCCGACCTCGCGGTACAGGGACAGGAGGCCCTTGGCCGCCATCATGACGCCCTTGTCCTTGCTCTTGCGGTACTGCACCAGGTCCTGCAGCAGCGTCTCGTTCATGGCGAGCGACTGCCGGGCGCAGACCTCCCGGATGGCGTTGAGGCCCACCGCGGCGACCTCGGAGGCGGCAGCTTCGGAGACGAACTCGTTGGCGATCTTCTGGATCAGGGGCTCCAGGGCGTCTGGGGGCACCAGCTCGTGGACGCCCTGCGCCAGGGAGGCCAGGATCGAGGTCACCGACTGCTGTCGCGGCGTGAGGTACTTGATGAACCACGAGTAGAGGGGCACGACCGTGAGCTTGTGGAGGCCGACCAGCCTGGTGACGAGCTGCAGGACGATCAGCTTGGAGTCGAGCGAGAGCTTCGCCTTGCCGTTCTGCAGATGCTTGGTGAAGAGCTGCTCGGCGAAGTTCTGGGGGTCGTGCAGGAGGTGCAAGGCCGAGAAGTTGAGCGGGTGGGGCTTCGCCTTCTTGCGCTCCGCGCTCTTGACCTTGGAGACGGCCTTCTTGTAGGCCTCCTTCTGCTTCCTGGACTTCTTGTTGATGGTGATCTGATGCCTGAGCTTGGTGAGGTCCACCTCCTCGTCGCTGCTCTCGTCCTCGAGCTCCTCCCGCTCCTTGTCGCCTCCGAGGAAGAAGCGCACGGCACCGATGACCACCTTCTCGTTTTCCGACAGGCTGGCCTCCCTCATGACGTCGACCGGCTTGGCGTCCGTCCAGATCTGGCGCTTCCACAGCTCGCGCGTCAACTTGATGGCCCAGATCGCTCTCGGCGACGAGCGGTCGGCCGTCACGAGGTTGTACAGCACGGTCTGGATCGTGCGGTTCAGCGGGTGGTTGATGGACTTGGAGTTGGAGTTTCGCATGTCGTTGAGGATCTTGCCGAAGAGCGTCTCCCGCATCGACTTGCTCCGCGACGAGACGAGGATGGGGAACAGGGTGGTGAGCAGGGCCGTGGAGTCGATGACATCTTTCCTTCGCAGCATCACGAGGCTGGCCACGACCTTCTCCCGCAGCTCCGGGTGCAGGACATCGTGGTTCTGGGTGACAATGGTCTTCAAGTCGTCGGGGAACGTCCGAGTCTCTTCGGGATAGCAGTCGGCGACGTGGGCTATGAGGTCGATCATGTTGTGGAAGGACTCGACCGAGTCGGCCGTGGCGGACGTCGGGGAGGTGAAGAAGATTTCGCGTTGGGACTCATACTGCTCCCACTGTCTCAGGAAATCGTCTTTATAGGATCTGGGGCCGGTATAAGCTTCACAACACACGAGCGCAACGGTCGGCAGGCGGAGGACTCGAGGACTCACTTGGGATCCCTCCGGATCTTGTATTGAAGACTCGCGCTGCAATGTTTTCGGTCAGAACCCTGGGCTGGACGTCCGGTGATGGCGTCTTGGGGAGATAGCGTAATACGCACAAGTCGGCGTCGATCTTCTCGAGCGCCGCGACCTTTCTTTTGACCATCCTGGGCACGATTTGGCGATGCCTGTGACTGACAATGATGCGAATGTCTGATGGGGCTACCAAGAAATTTTGGGATATTTTGCGGCCGATAAGATCAACTGATAAGAGGTTGCAGGGGAGAAGGCGCTACTTACCTGCAGCGGGTTGGCGGTCCGCGATTGGCCAGCGATGTTGAGCCACAACGGGGCTGCAGGATGCATGTTGTGGCTCGTGCAGGCTGCACCGCCACTTCTGTCCACCTTTATGTGAATCAACTCTTCGAAGCCCGCCTCATGATGGAACATTACGATATACGGAGTGCTTTGTGCCTGAAAACGTCGCTTTCCGCGATTAGTATGTATCTGTTCCGGTAATCGTCGTATCGCCATCCCAGAGCTGCGCATCTGCCATCTTCAACATCGGGCCCTCCATGTCGGCCACACCGAGCCATTTACCGAGGCGCAGGATCTAGGAACAGGACCAATTAAAACGGCCCATTGCTAGCGGTCGGACAGATGGCGCCAGCAAAGCGTGTGGGCCATGTCTCTCGCTAACAAGATCACAGCAAGTTCGAAGCATTGGGGAGATAGTGGGGATCCCTTGCCCTGGCACAAGATCGACCTCACCCGACTGTTCCCGACAGCACATCGTCCTTTATTAGATCCCGGCCTAGGACTTTATCCGTTTTTCTCCATGGAGACCGCCCGCCCGCCCGCGGCCTGTTACTGGCTGGCCGGGCCCCGGGAAGGTGGCAGGGAGGGAGCGTGAGAAAAAAAAAAATCCTCCCCCAAAAGCCGCATATACCTTACGGATTGATCGATCCTCCAAATACGCCCCTCCCATCCCCAAAACATCTCACCACCTCTCGTCGAGTCGCTGTCTTGAAGCTTCGACCCTGCAAACTTTCGTTTTTTTCAATCTCCACTCCATCGTCTTTTTTCCTTTTCGTTCCAAAGCCCATCTTCTCATTCACAATGGCTGCCAAAGCTGTCCCCGTCGTCAAGGAGGAGCCCGCCAAGCTCAGCGGCTTCGCCCTCTACTCTCGTTTCGCCCTGGCCGGCGCCATCTGCTGTTCCGTCACTCACGGTGGCTTGACCCCCGTCGACGTGTAAGGTTTTCCCCAATTCGCGTCAATGGCAGGCAGTGCGGATGTATGAGGAGGTGACGACACCCCAGCGTTTTTCCTTACTGACCCGTTGCGCAAATACAGCGTCAAGACCCGTATCCAGCTCGACCCCGTCACCTACAACCGTGGCCTCATCGGCGGCATCCGCCAGGTCATCCAGAATGAGGGTGCTGGCGCTCTCCTGACTGGTGTCGGCCCTACCTTCGCCGGTTACTTCCTCCAGGGCGCCTTCAAGTTCGGCGGTTACGAGCTGTTCAAGGCCCAGTTCATCAACACCCTCGGCCTCGAGACCGCCTCCAACAACCGAACCGCCGTCTACCTGGCCTCCTCCGCCGCCGCGGAGTTCTTCGCCGACATCGCCCTCTGCCCCCTCGAGGCCACCCGTATCCGTCTCGTCTCGGAGCCCACCTACGCCAACGGCCTCATCGGCGGCTTCTCCAAGATCCTCAAGAACGAGGGTCTCGGCGCCTTCTACGCCGGCTTCGGACCCATCCTCTTCAAGCAGGTCCCCTACACCATGGCCAAGTTCGTCGTCTACGAGAAGGTCGCCGAGACCATCTTCTCCAAGTTCCCCAAGAAGGACATGTCCGACGGCATGCAGACCACCGTCAACCTTGGCTCCGGTCTGATTGCCGGTTTCGCCGCCGCCCTCGTCTCCCAGCCCGCCGACACCATGCTCTCCAAGATCAACAAGACCAAGGGTCTCCCCGGTGAGGGCACCACCTCCCGCCTCATCAAGATCGCCAAGGAGCTTGGCTTCAAGGGCTCCTACAGCGGCATCGGCGCCCGTCTCTTCATGGTCGGTACCCTGACCGCCGGTCAGTTTGCCATCTACGGTGACGTCAAGAAGATGCTCGGTGCCACCGGCGGTGTCGAGATCGCCAAATAAGGGCGTAATGCATCACGACTGGCGGTGTTTGGAACGAGACTCTTTTTTTTTGATGGGGGAAAATAGACTGGACATGGTGTTACAAGAGGCAGCACCTCAGCTTGCCCGGGCCGTTGGCAGGTCCCTTTCGGCAATGTGAAAGGAAAAAAGGGGGGATGGTCTCGTCTTTGGCATGGGACTTCTACGATAAAAAGAAGAAGAAAGGAAGGACTCCATGTTCAATTGCCATTTGTCTCAACAAGAAGGCAATTTAGCAGGCGTATTGTTCATCTAATGTTTTCCTCGATAGAGTATAGAGCGGGCAGGGAGGGTAGCAATCCCGGCTAAGGGCTGCATAATAGTCCAATTTTCCATCTTCACCTCGATGCTCGGGAGTGGGATGAATGTTGCCGGCATTGACTACCGGAAAGTCTACATTTCAATTAAAACATACTATCTAGATTCTCACGGTGTGTCTCTGCTTCAGAGGATTGATGGCCAATTACTCGGTACAGTTTCGTCCAAGACCTGACATCAGGAGGCACAGGCAGAAAGGACATAGGCCTTAATCACGTGATCAATCGCTCGACATCAACGTCGCGGCTGATCTTCTCCCAGCCCGAGTGCATCGAGCATGGTCTCAGACTTCACCACGCGTCTTTCTTGCTCGATATCATTCCCATTCGTGTGAGCCATGGAGCAACTACCTATGTACGTCAGACGCCAATCGACTTCACCCTCTTCTCAGTGCTGCCATCGAATCGCCCACCGAAAGTCGCCAGCATCCATTGGCTGGGACCTCGAGGACCAAGCAGACATATCGACGACAACAATGCCTTTACCAAGCTCTTAGAGCTCCCACAAAGTCCTGGAGCGCTCATTCGGATGGTAATATCCGTCCTACTAATCTCCAGCGGCTTGGGGGCTTCGAGCAGCCCGGATTGATCTTTCATTGCTTTGGATCAACGCCAGGTGTTACGATGGGTGCAACACTCGAAAACCATGTCAAAGACCCGTGAACACGATCGACCATCACGAAATCTATGAAGCAAACTTACGCCAAGCTTTTCTCAAGTATCCAATAACAGCCGATTACTTTTGAGGATGCTACGGCGAATATTTGCGACCAATAAGGAAGTGGAAGACACAGCTCGAAGCACGGCCAGCTCTGGAAAGACGGCTTGCTCAATTCTCTTGGCTTCGATGAATGGGGGACATTGAGGGACTTGAGGCTTCCACAATCGTCATGGATACGGCCAAATTTTAGCCGGCACAGGTCCCGAAGACGAAGCAGCTTTCAGACATTATACGGGGATCTTGATGTCTTCGATTTCCGCCTGGCTCGACAATTCTGCTCTTCGGATACGTGGAGGACTCGTCAAGCTTTCCCTCTTCGTATGGAACAAGGTCCTGGAATCAAGTATCGACAGAAAGCCCAGCCAGAATATCGCTTCCGAAGGGAAAAGCCCGCAGTCGACATCACAGCGTTCTCAGACTTCTCATCATCGCTTCCTTGATGCTTGGTCCAACAGAGCGTGGATCGATGTGGGAAGCGATGATGACTTGTCATGATCAAGGGTTCTGGCTACCCAACAGATATCCCGAAGAAGCTGCCCTTTGAACGACAGTCCGAAATTTCATGATTGGGGGAGAAGCGACGCCCAATTACTTGCTTGATCGCCTTGTGGCTTTTCAGATACGCGAATGATGAAAACGACCCTCGGCATCGTCAAGGAGAGGACATTACTTTTGATCCATCCCCGATCATTTGTCTTCTACTCTCCTGAGACCACGCAGGTCTGCCGGAGACCGCCCTGAATGGTTCCCTTCAGATTATTCACAGATTAATGGGAATGTCGCGGTCGTTTGCCCATCAATCAGGGCGTCCGAGGTATCGACAACCAGGTATTCAATTTCGATCATATAGCGACTTAGCATCAAGATTGGACCCATGAGCAATCATCAGGATAGGGGTCGGAGACTGGAGGCTCTCTCCCCCTTTTGCTCTTGAGGCCGTCAACTATGTTTCGGACAGACGTTGTCTCGGCCAGCAAGTGTCGATTGACAAATCGGGACGAATGAGCGCAGGGCTATCAGTTGGAGTCTAGACGACAGCAGACCTTCAGGCTCTCATGGCTACCGTCTCAGGGTTCCAGGCCATCATCAGGGGAATTGCAAAAATGATGTCAAAGAACATCGATCTATGCGCCATCAACATTCAGACCCCATCGCGTCCCTGTGGAAATGGGCCCGCTTGAAGCTGAAGAGCAGAGATCGAGGACCCAGATCATGCCGGCAGCAGGATCTCCGAGATTTTGAAAGACTGGAGATCACCAGGACAAGCTGTCCCCCTTCAAGGAATCTTTGCGTCACGGTATCGCCTCGGCCTTTCCCAAAGCGGGTGAGGCCTCGAAATTCTTGATGGGCTTGATCCTGCCTTTGCAGATGCTCGATTCGGCTCAAGATGATAGCACTCTTCTGCTCCACGATCCTCAACTTCACAGGGCGGGTGGTCTAGTGGTATGATTTTCCCTTAGCATCTTGCTTCCATTGGAACGGTTGATCTGGGAGAGGTCCGGGGTTCAATTCCCCGTCTGTCCATGTCTTTTTCTTTTTTTTGCCATTCTCCCCTTCCTTTTTGCGCCGCAGAATGTCTCAACATCTCATCCGACCATTGCGTACAGTCTTTCTGTCCGAAAGCGTGCTGCGTGTTTCAAGCATCTCCGAAGTGACAGGAGGACTGGCTCAAGCGACATGTAGGCCCGACCACCACGCTCAAGGTGAGGACACGGACTGGGCGCGCCGGGAAGAAAGGCCAGCGCTGGCCATTGAGTCTAGAATCCACGAGGATTCGACGATGCATGAGAGCCGTGGCAGAATCTGCAGGCAATAGGCCCGCCGCCGACATCACAGGATCAATCCTTGGACCGGCGGCTCAGAGACGGGCAGTCCGTGCATCCTGATCGAATGAGAGGTCGCCCATGGCGCCGCAGGGAGACGCTCAGCTGAGGAGCCGCATCAAGACAACACGAAGGGGCGAGAACGATCGAGAGACCTCGGACTGGCGGTCAGGTGGCAGGGAAGTGAGAACCCAGCGCGTGGTTCATGGCTCGGGAGGGAGGTTGTGTCTTGCGCAGATTGCTCGTGTACATACACGTGCACATACATACGGAGTACGCCGTACTGCACGCGGGATTCGATGAAGCAGGAAATGAGGGCAGTCTATGAAGCAATAGAGCGCGTGGGATCCTTTGAGGCTGAGATTGATGTCGTGTGCGAAATTAACAGCGAATGGCAGGTCGAGGGAGGAGAAGGGAGGGACGAGCAAACTTCGTACGGAGTACTGGTCGACGACTTCGCAGCGTTCAGAAACTATACGAAGCCGGTCAGCTGGACATGACAAGCCTCAATGTGTGGTCCGTTGAAGTTGAATCAATCTCAATGAAAAGATCAATTTGCATCCAGTGGTGTGATGGGAGAGTTGAAGTTGAAGCCTTTGGATTGAATTGATGTCAATGCTCAGTTCGATGTCTACGTTGGACTGCACCGTGTAGGGTAGGTGGTATGTGTAGTCGAGATGCAATCAATTGCAGGATGCGGGGTCGATGCAAGTACGGAGTACATAAGGCATTATTGCTAATCATCAGGCATCGATCGCAACAAGGCAAAGTGCCAGAGTGGTTAATGGGTGTGACTCGAAATCACATGGCTTCGGCCGCACAGGTTCGAATCCTGTCTTTGTCGGAGATCAATTTCTTTTTTTGTCATTTTCATCGATTTGACGTCCTCCTTTCTGCTTCCTTCTTTTTTTTTTTTTCTTTTTCCTCTTTCTTTTTTGACTTTGATCCATCCTCACCCGTTCCCATTCAGCCAGCCACCGTAGTATCTCGACCTTCTTTCTTGGGATGGGCGGGCAGCCATTTTCCCCCTCTGTGACTCGCTGATACTCCGTACGAGTATGTACATCGTGCCGGATCTCGGATGGCATCAACCACGTCTCCCTGACCTGATATTGATTGCTGGTCAGCTTGCAGTGGATTCCATGCAGTCCACCTCTTCCGGCTGTTCTGACAGAGTCGCACTCTGTCCGTTGGTTCTCCGTACGGAGTAAGGGATACAGGACACATCACGATCACGGAACATGAGATCCCGGTGATGTTTTCAAGTCCGAGTTGCGAATCAAGGTTCTTCGCGCATGCACGGATGACTCTTACACGTCCAAGGCTGTCTGCCCGCGATAATTCATTGAGGGAATCGTACTCCGTACTCCGTACATCCCTCAGATCGACATATGAAGGATGACCAAGTTCAAAGCTCTTCCAGGCGCCAGACTCGAGGCCGTCGAGCTCACACTCCATGCTCGGAGTCGTACCGGTACATACTGTATTCGGCTCAGCGGGAGGCATTCATTGCCTGATCTACGGAGTCCGGAGCACGTACGGAGTACTACGTAGTACAGACTACGAGACCTCCACTGAGGCTCGACTAGCTGCTCTTTTGACTTTGATGCTGGTGTCACTGTTACAGTAGGGCATTTACTCCGTACGGCCTTCAAGGCTCCAATACGAGTCTATTGCAGACCCATCGTGGGATACGAAGACACCCTCGGGAATGTGGTGCTTCGTGCTGATCGTTGATGCATCTCGTGTGCCAGTAGGTCAGGAAATCGAGATTGTGCGCCCTCGGGCGGCTCTCTACGAGTACGGAGCACAGTCCTCCGTACTCCGCAGAGTTCAGTGAGTCCATAGATCCGTACGACAATGACGACGACGACGGCAATCACGACGTCAAAGGCGCAGCCGTGGGTGGTCGTATTGCAGTGCGGTCCGAAGGCGTGGGGCTTGGCAAAACGTGCTGTGACAGGCTTGTACTCCGTACGGAATACTCCGTATGTACATACGAAGGATCGCTCCATTCGATGAGAATATCCCTGTGCTCACAGGGTGTATATGGCGTCGAAATTTCTTGAAGAGTTTTCATAGGCCTGTACGGAGTACTCCGTACAGTAGTCGTATCGGTACCGCAGGGAAGGCGCACGAGTGGCAATTGTGAGAGAGGCGAAGGCCTCAAAACGCATGGCTGCCCAGGCCCGGGATGCGCAATAAACGGCCCTGTGCAGGGAATCGCATCCTGTTCCGCGCGAGGCGATATTTCCGGCAGAGGACGACTCCGTACTCCATGCCGGATGCGAGCTGAAATGCAACATGCCCTGTCACCAAGGCAAGCACATACTCGTGAATACACTGAGAAGTGCTCTCGCTGGCAGAGAACTTGCCCAAGGCGAGAGGATTCGAAGCTGAGTCCTTTGACACCCTGTGATCAATAGCTGCACTTGCTTCAGCTCCTATACGAGATCACGCTGCGTGAGCTGAATCTGTGAGTCGAATATTCCGTGGTCAGCAGAGTGAGGCTTACTGAGCGCCGATGAGATCTACATACTTCGGATCGCTTCCGAATCTCGATGAGTCGTGGCTGCTCTTGCGCATGTGGATGACAGAGATGGATGCCATCTAGGATCGCAAAGTCAAAACGTTCCCCTTTGTCTGACCACGATGGCGGTTGAGTTTCATGGCTGCAGGCCGAGCTGCCCCTCCAAGACCCTGCACCCTTGCAACGATCAAGGATCCGGCGGGAGAGACGACGATGACGCTATCGAGGTTCACGGCGGACGAGTTCAGGTCTGCGTGTGCATCGAGCTCGTAACGGCTTCCGGAAGGATGCAGCATGCAATGCAATGCACGATGCACGATGGAGCTGTGCTGCTCGTATTCATTAGGGAATATGGGATTTTTCATGCGCCATGAGGAGCGCGCCGAAGGCCTGTCGTGTTCTTGCCTGCACGAAGCAGAGTTCGGCTATTGCGGGGGAGAAAGGCAGTCTTTTGAGGCATCGGCGAAAGGGGGTCAGCTTTTCCTGCGGTACTCGTATGTTCGGTGCGGATCCGATGTCCAATTGCTGACGGTGGAGTACTCGTGGTACGGAGTTCTGCCGGTGTGGGAGGGAGCTGGGAACGTTGCTCGTGATCGTACATGCGAGAACGGCGGATTTGGCAGAACGATCAAGTCGAAAGGGATGGGCTTGCGAACTCCCACAGGATCCTGGAGAGCTGGAGCGAATGCCGTGCCTGAAGTACAGGTGGAGGCTCGGGAAAGAGGTCGAAATGGTGTGATCATTTCCGATCAAAGGGCGCTCCGATGCCAGTCCATCCCCGGAGGCGAGAGAGCACTGCCTCGCTGTCCATGCACCGAGCGTTCGGTATTGCATAGTAGTCGTAGCTGTGCTGATAGTGCGACTGCTTAGGGGCGAGGCGATCCCGGGACCCCGCGATGGAGGCATCGAGATGCATGATGGGCTTCGCGGGGCAAGATGTCGTCCGGCATCCTGGTCGAGTTGAAGTCAGAGACACACCGACAGCAGGCAGGGCTGCGTTGAATTGTACGAGTAATCGTACCTGTAAGGAGTTCCCCGTACTCCGTGCGGAACACCGGTCAGCAGCTTGCGGGTTGGGCTTGGATCCGGCAAGCTGAGGTCGTGAGATTTGCTCAGGGTTTTTTTTTTGGGGGGGGGGGGGGGGGGTTTTAAAGGGGGGGGGGGGGGGGGGGGGGTGGGGGGTTCTAAAGGTGGCGGCGGGTAGTGGGAGTTGTGCGGGGCCCAGGCGAGGAGGAGCGAGCCAATGAGAATGAGTCGGTCAGGGATCTCGCGAGTCGCGGCCTCTGCAGAAACTCGAGTCCGTCAATGCATCAATGCATCAATGCATCAATGCATCATGTACTCCGTACTCCGTATCGGCATAACGGTGCCCGCAGCTCCAGGTACAGCGATATGCACTCCGTATTGATGCATGACTTGTGCAACAATTTCCAACTTCGAAGCGATAAGGGCCCGGATAGAGCGATAGCGTACAGTGCGGATAGGCGACCCAGCGATTCAGGGGTATCAACAAACAACATTAGTATCCAGGAATGGAGTGCTGTAAATAGTACCTACTCGTACGGAGTAAAGGAGCAGAAGAATCGAATCACCGACTCATCCTGTCTGGTGGACATGGCTGTCTCGGATATTGTTATCCGTTTGATGAGAGAATACCATGTGTACTCCGTACATACGCATACTCTGTACGGAGTACCGGTAAGCACGGTCGATCCCAGGAGCTCTCTGACAGCTCGGCGGCAATCGTCGTCTTGCCCGAATAGGGGTGACCTTTCTTCCCAAAAGGGGGCCCAGACATCGAGATTCAGGCGGACTCGTACGGAGTACTCCATAGACTGCTCCAGGTCTGGGATGCTGAACGAGTACGAGTATGTGCAGACCTGGCAGCGAATGTGGCACACAGATTCCGTCTTTCATCACATTCTTGGTCGCCTGATGAAAATTCGACTGCATTTCGTATCCGTAAACGCAGAGCAGCCTGCGAGGCCGCGTCCCCATCTGCACACCACACACAGATGTTGTCACCGTGGCAAGCCGTGCAGCCCCCGCTCTCGGCGCTCAGCAAAGCAAGAGCACACACAATCAAGCCAATGGGCCCGCCGGTGTGCCTGTGAGACTTGGTCCTGCCTAGGCTTCCGCTCGTCCCATGCATGTCCCGGCCGGCGAGCGCCCAGGTTGAATGCAGAGAGTAAACACAGTACCTGCACGGAGTACGGAGCAAACATGGAGTGTTGCACCTCAGGATCAGAGCTCTTCTGCACGACTCCAAATCCTAGCCGGCACTTTACCCGAGGGTTGCACTGCATGCTGCATGTGAGATGAATTGCCATTGGGGGAATCCAATGTGGCACTTTGCAGATCCATCAATGATCAATGACGGGGCGCCGGCATGTTTGCCGTGCCTGGACGACTCCTCCGTACTCCGTACCTACTACTCCGTAGTATGGAGCACATACTTTCGCGGTATAGAAGCCATATATGCGGTGGATGCACGATTGTATCCGATGGCTTCAAACTAGCTATAGGCACGGAGTGGTGTTTTTCTTCTTCTTCATAGTACTCCGTAGTACTGCGTATGCTGGAGTTGCTTTTGTCATCTTTGCCTCTGTGCCCAACCTCTCAGTGGAGGTTGTAAGATCTTGAGGTTCATATTGAGGGACTTTTTACTGCACCGAGCAGATACGACATGGATCAACCTTAAAATGACCCCGCACGCATGGCCGATGCCATGGGAAACTTTGTCTGTAGATGACGATTACGGAGTACCACCTCCTGGTATTCCGTACTCCCGATATACTCCGTTGATTGAGGATGAACATCATGTCAGGGGGGAGAAACAGTGGTTGAAGCGAGAATCTGGAACATGAATGCGCCGGGGTAGATACAGGGTAGGTCCAGGTAGATATCGGAGGACAGCAAGATAAGTTCTCAATGGGATGAAGTTCAAGTTCAGGTCGTCCAGTGAAGCAATGGCAGCATCACCATCGCCTCGGTTGTGTCAAGTCGAAATAAAAGATCGGGCCGTCGACGCGTCCCGCAAGCCCAGGGGTACCGGCAAACAAGGAAAAGGAGGGCCAACGACCAACACCGCGGGCGTTGGGCCTAGATTCTGCAGCCCAGAGATCGAAAATTGGCATCCCGGGACCGTCTCCTGTTGGGGCATTGTACTCCGTGGTTTATTGTTTGATTTTGAAAAAGAAATGACTCTGGCTGTGCCAATTTGTGAAGTTGTCATCGGTAGGCTAGTCCCTATGGATCGACAGCGTCGACGATCAGGGGCCTTCTCAATGGATTCCACAACTCGCTGCTGAGAGACTCGACGACGTGCTTCAAACCTCCTTTGCCCCGAGCTCTGGTCACAATCACCAGAGCACACCAGTATTCCACCAGAATTGTTCAATTTGCTTTGGCAGGGCGCAAGAGCCTGCGTCGATCGCCGCGCCGCGTGCGCCTCTATCGCTAGGTAGGGGCATGACCTGGCAGGACAATGATCAGTTACTACTCCGTACCTCCAATCAATTGGATTCAGGGAACTCTATCTGTATAGCACGAGTACCTGAAAGCGTACAACTCTATTGTTGGTACGGAGTACTCGGTAATTTGTGCGTCATTATGCTTGACGATCTCGCTACGGTCGATTTTTGTGTCTTTGTCGAAGAGAGAGAGAGATCAGTTTCAAGCAGCACCCAACACTGGGGTTCTTTGTGGGGACAAGCGAGACTGGCGAGACTGAGGAGACTGAGACAGAAATCCTGCCCAAAACGGCGATCGGGCTGGCATGGCACGGACCGCCAAGTCTGCCCGGACGAGCTGACTCTCCTGCAAGGTAGATGTGGTGGAGCGCTCGCGCGCGCGTCAATCGGTTGACGGCTCTGGCCAGTCGGCCGCCGCGAGGATCCGCCTGTCTCTTCCCGGCGGCTGCGAGGGCGGTTCCCGAATCGCTTGAAGCGCTTGATGCTCAGAGATGATGTCGATCGATGCACTCGGGCTCTCGCCAGCTGAAGACAACTTACCTACTGGTACGGACGACGCGTGCAGAGTTGATGTCTTCATGATGATATTGATTGATTGGTGGATCTACTAACGGAGAACCTCGATGATTCCGACATCTCGTGTACGTACAGGTACGCACAGTAAGGTTCAGATTTCCGGGCACGGTGGTGGACCTTATCAAGGTGGTAGCTCAACACTGTGCGAGGCCATCCTTGTCCCGGCGCAAGCTTCCATTACTAGGAGTACCGGCATCGCGAAAAGACCCTCCCTCCCATCTGAGGTTCTCGTCGCACTTGTAATTATTGAAAGCTTTCCAGCAATGTTCCATCGGTCGTCGAGATGCTTAATTCGAAACCCTTCGAGGTCAATCGTCCAAACAAATGGCCCTGCTCCGTGGTCCTTAATTCTTCGATGCTGCTCAGCCCTGATTGGTCGCTGCCTGTGGAGCGATGATTGGCTAATGCGGCCTTTGGCCCCACAGATCAGGGCTGCACTGCAGCTTCGCGAGGGCGCGTCATGCGTGCAGCTGCAGCACAGAAGTACATCTACCTGACTGATGCGCAATTAGTACGGGGTATAGCGCAGGCCATCGCGTTCCCGTGCCGTACTTGTACTTCAATCCCGCTTTTGGCCGCGCGCCAACAGCCTTCAGCCCTCAAAGCGCAGGCGGGGATCCCCCGGCCATTTGCCGACACGCGAAAGCCCTACTCCTCTCGCACGTCCTCGCTTCAACCCCGTACCGGTATCGAGCACTCAGAGATCATGGAACAGGGAGCGACTCCTCGAGCGCCGGCGGGCGCGGCTACGGACCAGATACAGCAAGCACCGGCATGGATCTCTGCCGAGGATCCAGACAGAGTCGAAGCATTACTCGTACAGGTGGACGGCGGATCGTGCCCCCGAGAGACACAATTGATCTCCCCCCCCCTTTTTTTTTCCTTTTCGGAGACGCGCATATTGGCCTATGGGAAGCAGCTTCCGGGCCTTGCTCTTCTCGCGCCCTCGTCCGCACACCGAGGACACCAGCGGCGGCATCCATGTTTTGACATCGATGGGTTACCGCCAAGTGAGAACCATTCTCTCTCCGAGCGGACGGCATCCACTGGGACCTTGGTCAACAAGTCTTTCCAAAAGGATCTTACCTGTGCTCGTACTCCGTATGTACATACGGAGTACTGTACGATGTCGGAACACAGAGGTAACCGCATCATCCCTGCATGATCCGTACTCAAACTTGGACTGAGACTGAGTCTGGCTCTACGGAGTACTGTAGCTTCTCCTCTTACCGGTACGAGCTTAGCATCACGCCTGCGAGTGGGACTTCCGAGCGCCGAAAGACCTTGATCCGTACCTGCACCTGCACCTGCACCTGCACCTACACACTCTAGCACGGTACGGAGCAGCTCTCTCGAGAGCATGGCAACGCTGTCCTGGGATGGCCGCTTGCTGACAGAACCATGGCCAGGCGGAGGTCTCGGCCCCCCGAGGCCCGGGACATCTGGCGCAGAGCTTGCTGCATGTCTCCAAGCCGGCTTGGCCTCAGAGAATCTGCCTCGAGCGACTCGAATCCCACGACTCGAGAGCCATCATGGATCCCCCTCTCGTTTCCCCCTTTTTCTTTTTCTTCCAACTTGCTCCTCGGCTCCTCGTGGCTGCAGACGGCCTGATCGTATCCGGCCCTCTCCAGGGTCCCGCCGCCCAATACCCGCTGACGACCAGCCGCTCGAATCGCTGATGACCGCCTTGGCTTGCCGACCAACGCGAACAATCAGTACGAGTGGTACGGAGTACTCAAGTACGAGTACGGAGTACAGCTGCTCCGTACGGAGTACTGGCACTCGAGCTCGTACCGACTGGAAGCTGGGATGGATGCATTCACTCCGTGGCCTGCCTGGGCAGTTACTCACGTACGGGATACTGTACTACTGATGCTCGTCCTGTCAGTCGTCCTGGCACGACTCCAGATACGGAGTACAACAAGACATCATACCAGTACCGTGCGTTCCGCGCCGGGGCCAGGGGCAGAGTGGACCGATGGGGCGATACCTGGCGGCCCATTCACTGGACCCATGCTCTGCCCAAACAATGGAGTGGACACCCAAAGAAACGAAACAAGACTTGCAGGGATGTCTATTTTTACCACATCCACGGAGTACGGAGTACGGAGTACCTCTCGGTGCAGGGTGCATGCTGCCCAGGCATAGTGTCTCACCATGCACACGCGCAGTCGTTTGAATCCTGGACGGCGTGCGATCGCTTCGTATTCCGGGGTGTGCAAGTCCACTCGGACTGCACGGAGTACTACGGAGTACTCCCACAGGAACGGCACAGGAGGGATGTGTGGAAATCCAAGGGACTCGGCCCTTTGGCTGCGTAGCGGCACACCCCAGGTTGACACTTGACCGGCGCTTCCAGTCCCGTACAAAGAGCGAGTGAGTTCTGGGACGAGGACGCCCATATCTACATATAAGCTCGAGGCCCATCCATCTCCCACCCTTCTTCCCAAAAACCTCCTTGCCGCTTTCTTCTCCATCTCAGTCGTTTCTTATTGTCTCTCGCTGACAGTCTCACAATCGCTATTAGTTGCTTGGGGGATATGTTCTATTCTTGATATCTGATCTTTTTTTCCTTACCTCCTTGTGACCCGAGAAGCATTCGTTTTCCACCAACAGACAACGACGAGGCCAAGGAAGACCTTGACCTGTCCTACTCGCAACATTCGACGGCATAAAATAATTGCAATTCGATCAGGGACGACCACACGCACACGCACAGAGCCATAAGGCACAGCCTTCACCATGAAGGGCTCTTTTGTCGTCGGCGCCCTCGCCGCCGGCATGGCCAATGCCTGGTCATATCCTGACTGTGAGCCGGACAACTGCTACCGCAACGCCATCGACCAACGTTTCTCGGCCTTGGCCCCGGCTGCCTGTTTCCAATGGCTCGCTGGAACTACGACTGCCGACTCTGCTGTCCCGACCGATTTCAACAACTGCAATGCTCAGGAGTTCAGCTCTGCCTGCTCTTGTGTGACTTACACTGCCACCCACGTTCCTGGCGAACCGACGGGCAGCTCTCCCCCTCCGGCCTCCGTCACCAGTGCCACAACTCCGGCGTATCCTCCTCCTCCTCCGGCGCACACTACACACACGACGCCTGGCGGTGGCGTCTACCCGCCTCCTCCTCCGCCGCCCCCTGCGCACACCACTTCGACGTCTGGTGGTTATTACCCTCCTCCCCCGCCCCCTCCTCACCACACTACGACTACCGACGGCGGACTTTACCCTCCTCCACCTCCCCCTCCCCCGCCTCCTCAGCACACGACCACGACTGCTGGTGGTGAGCACCCTCCTCCTCCCCCGCCTCCTCAGCACACGACCACGACTGCTGGTGGCGAGCACCCTCCTCCGCCCCCGCCCCCTGGGACGACCACTACCGTGACCCCCACTCCGGGCAGCAGCACCGATGCCACTGGTACCACCACGAGCGAGGGACCTCTTCCTCCGGCCTCTACCACGTCCTGTGCTCCTGGGAGCTCCGGTCCGGACTGCACCCCTGAGAGTCCCGCACCTCCTGCCTCCACGAGCTCTGCTCCGGCTACCACCTCCTGTGCTCCTGGCAGCTCCGGCCCCTACTGCACTCCTGACGTGACGGCTCCTGCCCCCACGAGCTCTGCTCCCGCTACCACGTCATGTGCTCCTGGCAGCTCCGGTCCAGACTGCACCCCTGAGGGTCCCGCGCCTCCTGCCTCCACGAGCTCTACTCCTCCTGCTACGTCCTGTGCTCCCGGTAGCTCCGGCCCCGACTGCACTCCCGAGGGTCCCGCGCCTCCTGCCTCCACGAGCTCTGCTCCTCCGGCTACGTCCTGTGCTCCTGGTACCTCTGGTCCTGACTGCACCCCTGAGGGCCCCGCGCCTCCTGCCTCCACGAGCTCTGCTCCTCCGGCTACGTCCTGTGCTCCTGGTACCTCTGGTCCTGACTGCACCCCTGAGGGCCCCGCGCCTCCTGCCTCCACGAGCTCTGCTCCGGCCACCACGTCCTGTGCTCCTGGCAGCTCCGGCCCCTACTGCACTCCCGACGTGACGGCTCCTGCCCCCACGAGCTCTGCTCCGGCTGCTACGTCCTGTGCCCCTGGCAGCTCCGGTCCTGACTGCACTCCTGACGTGACGGCTCCTGCCCCCACGAGCTCTGCTCCGGCTGCTACGTCCTGTGCCCCCGGCAGCAGCGGCCCTGACTGCACTCCTGCTGGGCCTGTGTCCTCGAGCACCGCCGCCCCGTCTTGTGCCCCTGGCAGCTCCGGCCCTCACTGCACTCCTGACACGACCGCTCCTGCGCCTCCGGCCACGACCTCGTCTTGCGCTCCCGGCAGCTCTGGTCCTGACTGCACCCCCGAAGGTCCTGCGCCTCCTGCCTCCACGAGCCCTGCTCCTCCGGCCACCACGTCTTGTGCCCCCGGCAGCAGCGGTCCTCACTGCACTCCTGCTGGACCTGTGTCTTCGAGCACCGCCTCGTCTTGCGCTCCGGGAAGCTCTGGCCCTCACTGCACCCCTCACACGACGGCCCCGGCGCCCCTGGCCACGACCTCCTCGTCGTGCGCCCCGGGCAGCTCCGGCCCTGACTGCACCCCTACGGGACCTGCCCCCCCTGCTACCACTTCGCCCTGCGCCCCTGGCAGCTCTGGNCCCCACTGTACCCCCGACGCCTCAGGACCTGCACCTCCGGCCACGACTTCCTCGTCGTGCGCCCCCGGCAGCTCTGGCCCTGACTGCACTCCCGCGGGACCTGCCCCCCCTGCTACCACTTCGCCCTGCGCTCCTGGCAGCTCTGGCCCTCACTGCACTCCCAGCACCACGGGCGACTCTTCCCCCGTCTCGAGCTCCGCATGCCCGCCTGGTAGCGCCGGCCCGTACTGCACTCCCACAGGCCCTGCCACTGGCCCTGCCACGACTGGTCCTGCTTCCCCCCCTACCATTTCCGTGCCTTGCCCTCCCGGTGGCAGTGGCCCTGGCTGCCCTCCGGCCACCACGAGCCCTAGCCCCTCCGCGCCTCCGACGACGTCCTTCACGACCTCGACCGTGTTCACGACGACCGTCCACACGATCACCCACTGTGGCCCGGAGGTCACGAACTGCCCCGGCAAGCCTACCACGGTGACTGAGACCATCCCCCTGTACACGACCATTTGCCCCGTGACCGAGACCTCGCCTGGTGCTCCGGCCCCTCCCGCCTCTACCGGCCCGGCATCCCCCCCTGGCAGCACAGTCAACCCCCCTGCCCCTGACACGACCCTGGAGACCACGTTGACCAGGTTCTCCACCACCTTGGTCACTGTCACTCAATGTGCTCCTGGCGCGCCTTGCCCCAACGGGCCCACTTCGCAGGCCCCGACGAGCACTGCGGCCCAGCCTGCTCCTCCCCCTCCTGCTGGCCAGACCTCGTACACGACTCAGACCTACACGGTCACTGCTTGCCCGTCGAGCGTCACCAACTGCCCCGTCGGACATGAGACGACCACGGTCTACCCTGTCGGCTCCACCAGCGTCGCCACCTTCACTTCCATGACTGTTCCTGTCTACACTCCTCCGGTCTACACTCCTCCGGGCGGCGCCCCTCCCGCCGGCACCTCCCCTGCTGGTTCTCCTCCGGCTGGTACCCCTCCTGCCGGTTCTCCCCCCGCCGGCACTTCCCCTGCCGGTTCTCCTCCTGCTGGCACCCCTCCTGCCGGTGGTCCTCCTGCCGGTACCTCCCCTGCCGGTAGTCCTCCCGCAGGCACTCCTCCCGCCGGTGGCCCTCCGGTCTACACGCCTCCGGTCTACACTCCCCCGGCAGGCAACCCCCCTGCCGGCACCTCGCCTGCCGGTGGTGCTCCTCCCGCAGGCACTCCCCCCGCGGGTAGCCCCCCTGCCGGCACCCCGCCTGCCGGTGCTCCTCCCGCGGGCACTTCGGCTGGCAGCTCTCCCGTCAACACCCCGCCGCCTGTTGGCCCCCCGGCCGCCGGCACCTCTTCCATCGGCACCACTGCCGGCGCGCCCCTGCCCACGGCTCCTCCTGTCGTCAACGGCGTCGGCCGCGTTGGCAGGTCTGGGCTCCTCACCGCGGCGGGTGCCATTCTCGCCGTTGCCGTCCTGGTCTAATGCGTTTAGACGGGAAGAGAGGGGACAGAAAAGAAAGGGCTAGGAGATTGGACGGACGTGTCCTGCCCGTGCTTAATTGGAAGGATCTTGTAAATAAGGGCTGGTTCTTTATTGTATAAGTGACGGATTTGAATGACTATTTGACTGTTTTTTTTATATCTTATATTTCCTAGATTGAATTTTACCCGGCAGGCTTGATCTGCAAGGGCGGATGGATTGGAAAGATGATGCTCGAACACGAGATATGCAAAATGAATATTAATATCTCCAATGCTCTATCATGCTGCTGTATCCTGCCATTGAGTCGTTGATTGAAAGAAGTGAACACGTCGATCTCTTCCATGAACCTGTCCATGACTGCAAGCGCCTTGCATACTACAT
Organism: Escovopsis weberi; assembly: GCA_003055145.1. Lineage (NCBI taxonomy): Eukaryota > Fungi > Ascomycota > Sordariomycetes > Hypocreales > Hypocreaceae > Escovopsis > Escovopsis weberi. The sequence goes on along the minus strand of NIGB01000001.1, from coordinate 1,653,219 downwards.
CAACTTATGGTACTACCTGCTCCCGATCATCGATCCCGGATCTTGCTTCCCCAACATCTCAATCTCTCAATCTCAATGGCCCATTACCTCCTCCTCACTACCTGACCAGAGTCCATCGAAATTGCGAACTCATTATCATCATCATCACCCCGCTCGCGCCTCCCACGGCACTGCCCGAGCGTCACCAAATCTGATGCTCTTGGCGGACATGGCCAGCTGCGACAGAGAGCATGGAGAAAGTTCGAACACGTCAAGAAGCACCACCGGCTTTGACCGTGGAGTTTGGATCGTCATTCATTGATGCGTCGAAGCCTTGCTTACCCTTCTTTTTCTCCTCTTCATGACTCCATTCATCCTCTCGTCTCTTGTCCTCTTGCTGTCTTCTTTTCTCTTCTCACTCTCATGATCCCCGACTTCAAGGCGCTCTCGCATCGCTAAGCCATCAACAGTCCCGGCCAACCTACCTAACGTCTTTACACGTCTTGCAGCAAATAGAAATAGATCCGTTCATGATCCCACTCCCGTAGCACGTTCTGCAGCGATCGCTCTTCTCCTCAAGGATTCCCACCTCCTCTCTCGATGGATAGACAAGATCGCGCTCCCAGCAGCCCGGTCTATTCCTGGATGGGCCCATGGCCGCGTTTTCTGCCCCGGTCAGTCTTCCAAAGAGTCATCGTGAACCATGGCGAGCGCGAGCGCTGACCCTTTTGGACATTGATGCAGTAATCCCCAAGTACTCACTCCTGAAGCTACGACCTCCTCTTCTCAAGTCTCCTCCCGGACCCTCACGCCGTCCGACATGCAGTCCGAGTCTCCCAAGTTCCATGGCCCCCAAAACGGCTCCGAGACCCTCGGCACGGATCCTTGTTCTGGCGCGAGACGACTCGACCCCCACGATCTGCTTCCCCTGACCAGAACGTCTCCGAGCCTGCCCACTGTGACGATAAGCCCACCTGCTGCCGTGAGGCCCTCGAATGCCGATCCCTCTCGAGCCTTTACTTTGTTTCCCCGTCTGCCGCCCGAGATGCGCGAGCACATATGGCGTTGTTCGCTGGACATTCCACGCATGCACTTCGTCAAGCTCGAAAGCAGCAGCACGACCGAGAGTTGGTTCTGGTGGACGCGCTGGCCGACGCGGAGCTCGCGGCTGCAGTCTTGGATCGCATCCAGTGCCAAAGGCGCCCTCGAGGCTGACGATATCGCCGCCGAGGTTCAGTGTGAGGCGACGCGTGGGGATAACACGTCCACGGTGATGCAGGAAACACGGCTCGTGCCCATTGCGCCGGACAAGAGGTCCGACATCTCCTCCTACCACAATCTTCACCAGCAGCTCAGGACCCTCGCCGGGACGTGCAGGGAGTCCAGGGCAGTCGTCAACAGCGTGGTCTCCCGACCGGGAGCGCTGCGGCTTGGCAATGGATCCCTCCTCAGCATCGCGGGCTCGTCCGACATCGTCTTCCTCGAGTACTCTCCCCCCGACTTCTACGGGTCCGGCTGTAATCTCGCAATCGATCCAGACTGCCCCGACCTGGACCTGATACGCCGCGTGGCAGTTCGATACTGTCCCAGCTGGCACAGGGAGACGGCTCCGTCCGTCTGCCCCTTCTGCCGGCAGGCTCACAGTGCCACGTCGTGCAGGCCAGACTTCCCGACGCACCTGTATCAGTTCCTGGCCCGACATCTTCCCCGTCTCGAAGACTTCTACTTCGTGGACTATTTCGTCTTGCGGAAACACCCAAAAGGCGCTGGGAAGGCAGACGCCTTGTCGCCCGCCATCCGATGCGGCAACCAGACCTTTTACGAAGCCAACTCGGACGAGTGGGACATCAAGCCGCATGTCCTCGTCCTCAAATCATGGCTCGAAGATCGATTCGTCCGGTACGCGAAAATGAGCCGCCTAGCCAGGCACAGAGACCCGGACAAGGTCCGCTTCGGCATATTGGCATGCGAGCACGCCATTGAGCCCCCGATATCCGTGCAGTCGAAGTCGAAGCCGAAGCAGACCACGGCTGCCGAGTGTTGGTCTCGCATTTGCACGCGCCGACACGTCGACAAGATGACTCGCAGACAAAGGCCACGGTCCGCCCGCCGACGCACCAACAACAGCCGCAAACGACGTGAACTCGAGCCGCACCATGTGTTTTCCAGAGGCATCCCAGAGGAAACGCACTTCAGCTTTGCCAAAGATGATAGCAACTTCGAATTTTCGTTTCCCTTGCCGCCTGCAAAGGGGCTCGAGAACTTGGAGGACCTCTCACCCCATCAGGTCTTGCTTCGTTGAAGTTGACGGGACAACGACAAACTTGATACGGCGTTAGGCCCGCTGTGCCATTCAAGAGCAGTCCGATGATTTGATTCTGTATGTTGCCTTGTTCCGTTTTGCATAATTTCTCTGCCAGGAAACCGACGCTGGGGATGGGGTCGCACCTACGGGGGTGAATTGGCCGGTCCCTTGAAGGGCGGCTGATTGAGATAGAACTTGGACCGCCTCTTCCACGTATTGATAATGATTGTATTGTTTTGATGCCCCTTGCAGCCCCTTTTCTCTTGACGGAAGGGCGAGAGGGTGAAGGTAGAATCAAGGACGAGAGAGTCAAAGAATTGACAGGAGAATGGCATTGTTAAATGAAATCCCGAATGACTTGCCAGAACGCCTCTGGGTCTTCATACATGGGCAGGTGACCCGTTTCCGGGACAATCCTGAGCTCGGTGCCCCCGTCGCCAATCAAGCCCCTGAAGCCTTGCATTGCGCTGACGAGCGCCCCATTGCCGTCGTGGCTGCCCACGACGAGCAGGCCCGGCGTTTTGCACGCGCCGAGGGAGGGCCGCAGGTCGTAGTCCCAGAGCACGGTGCAGCTGTTCTTGAAGCCCTGGACGCTGTTGCGGGAGACCATGTCGGTCATGGCGCGGACGACGTCGGGGATCCTCCGGGGCGCGTCCGGGTGGAACCAGCGGGCGGCGGTCTGCTCGGCGAGGCTGCGGATGCCGCTGACGCCTTGGTGGGCGTCTGCGAGCTCGGCGAGGGCGACGCGGTCCTTCCAGGCGAGGGTGTTGGCGGGGCTGGAGGCGCAGTTGAAGTCGCAGGCGACGAAGCGTGCGAGGCGGCGGGGGTGGGCGAGGGCGAGGCTGAGGGCGGTGAGGCCGCCCATGGAGACGCCGACGAGGGCGTGGAGCGTGGGGATGCGCAGGGCGTCGAGGAGGGCGACGAGGTCTGCAGTGACGAGGGCGAGGTCTGCGGGGCCGTCGGGGCCGTCGGGGACAGGGAGGGGGTGCCGCCCGCGTGTGTCGTAGCGGAGGAGCTTGAGGTCTGGGCGGGCGGATTTGAGGATGGTGATGAGGGGGTCCCACATGTGGAGGGATGTGAGGAGGGAGTTGGAGAAGGCGACGACGGGGGCGTCTGGGGCGGGGTTGCCCTCGAGGCGGTAGGGGATGGTGATCGGGGAGGAGGTGGTTGTTGTTGTTGTGATGTACGACTCAATGATGGGGTCCGGGCCGGCGTGGGTGGTGGTTCGCGCGTCCTGGGAGGTGAAGGAGTCCTGGGGGCCGAGGCGGGAGAGGGACTCGAGATCGCGGGGGCAGGGGCCGAACTTGTAGAAGAGGGACCACGTGCGGCGGGCCTCGGTGGCGATGACCCGCGCGTCGGACCTGATCAGGATGGATGGGTCCGCGCCGGGGAGGAGGTCGTGGAGGATGAGGTACCTCATGGCGGGGCGCTCGGCGGGCGCGACGGCGGCGGCGGCGGTGGCGGTGTCGGAGGCCCTGAAGAGGCGTGAGCGCAGCCACTGTCCGGAGGCGGGCAGATGGGCCGTGAGCCCGGCGAACCATGCCGCGAGGTCTTGGTCGGTGCGCAGCAGACCCTCCCTGAAGGTGACCTCTGCGGTGACGCTGAGCGAGCCCAGGGGCCCCGACTCTGCGTCAAACAGGTCCTCGAGGGGAGGCTCCGGCTCCGACTCCGGCTTGGGGGGCGCGGCGACGGCATGGACGAGGCTGTAGAAGCAGCGGCGCACCTGGACGCGGTCGATGACGGAGCTCTCGCGGGGGGACCGGTTTGTCCTGAGGGCCGTGTAGGTGTCGCTGTGGAGGTGGGCGACGTCGGTGACGTCGTAGACGGCGAGGAAGTCTGGGCGCTGGGCGTCTGCGGCGCGGAGGCGGGCGCCGGTGAGGAAGACGTGGGGGATGCGCAGGCGGAGGGGGCCGTGCTCGTTGTTGTACCACTCGTGGAAGAGGGAGGGGGGGAGGTCCGGGTCGGGCTGGATCGTGACGTAGAGGATGCCTGCCATTTTCGATGCTGGTCAACGACTTGGACTTGAAGGTCCTGGGTGTCTTTTCGGAGTTTGTTTGCCAGGGAAGGACCACGATCGGATGAGGAGGAGGAGGAGGAGGAGGAGGAGGAGGAGGAGGAGTTTCGGCAATTCGCGATGGAGTCGAGGCGGGGCGGGAGCTCTCACCTTGGCTCACCTTGGCTCACCTTGTCTCACCTTGGCTGACCGAGCGCGTCTCACCGAGATGCTCGTTTCGCTCACCGAGCCTGCCTCGACCCGGCCAGGCAAAGGCGGCGTCGTCGTCGCGTTCCGGTTGCATCGAAGCGAAGCGAAGCCAAAGGTCGTCTCTGCAGCTCCAGGACGGTATTTACCTCTGACCAATGTGCCATCGGGCGTGGTGATTGGATGCAACACCGCGGAGCACTGGTCCCTTGACTTGGCCGGAGACATCGAGGTAAGTGAGCAAACGGCGTTTTGGCCCAACAAGGCATTGATGGATTGATCGATATCACAGGCCACAAGGCCCACTGCATCGGATTGACGCGTGCTCATGCAGGCAGACAGGCAGGCCCACACTACACGATCCAGAGACCCAGACCCGTCCTCTCGTCACCTCTCTCTCCAGCTCTATCCGACCTCTGCGACGTGCAGATCCAGGGATATCAATTCGACAAGCCTCTCGGCAGCCGGCCTCCCGCATGTCCTGTCCCACAGGCCTGCGGGGTCAGAGCACATAAAACAGCAGTCCAGTCCACTTTGGAATTCAAGCTCGTCTTCGACCATCTTCTCTGCGGCCCGCCAATGCATGCCTGTGGATCTCTAGCGCTTTCCATGCCTTTCCGCATCAAAGGAGATGGACGAGCTCCGAATCCCTCGACAGTATTGATGCTCCCCTGCCCTTGCTAGCCTCCCGTGAGCGATACATACGGAATACTCATACTCGTACAGTAAGTGAATCCCGCTTTGGACGCCGTGCTGACTTCGAGATCCTGAGATCGAGACTGAGAGAGCCCGCCGCTGACGGTTCCCAGAACTCTACAGGTCCTTGGAGCTACGAGCACCACCTGTTGATCATCCCAATTCATCTTCGGCACGAGACTGTTTTCCCTTCCATACGACGACTCAAGAGTGTCCGAGCGGACAAACCCAAACGCCATCCCACTGCGGATAGAGCATTGCAATTGAATCATAGAAAACGAACCATCAGTCCTCTTCGTACGATATTGATTTCTCGTCAACCTCCCCCTGATTGCCGGGATCGTTCACCAAAGCACGGCTGACACGGAGGGGGCATTTCAGATCAGCCACACTCCATATAGGAGTCCGTACAGACAGACACCATGGAGGTCATTCTCAAGAACGTTCCTGGCCATCTCACAGAAGACAAAATCAGACGGGAATTGAGGCCTGTGATGAAATCACTTGGCATCGACCTCTTCATCTGCGAAAAGGCCAGAAAGCACACCCACGTCTGGGTCAACTTCGTCACCAGGGTCGACGGTGAGAAGTTTCTCAGGAACCATGGCCTGATCAAGAATGACAAAAAGTCCGGCTCCGCCAACCCCAACGCCAAAAGACGCAGGGCCATAGCCCGGCTCCATATCCTCAAGACGGCCATCTTCGTGGAGCCGAGCTCGCGCGATGTCGATCCACAAATCACCAACGCCTTGCTGCTGGAAAAGGAGCGCTCGGCCAGGTTGGGCCCAAGGGACCCAAAGCTGCCGCCCATCAAGGTGAACATCACCTCCCTTGCCTGCGGCAAAAACGTCTTCGTCTCTGACGGCAAGGCCGAGGTCCTGACCTTTGTCGAGCAAGCCTTGTTCGAGGTGCGCGGCGAGCACCTCGCGCAGTTTGGCCACCAGAACTTCACCTTCATTGCCGGGAGATGGCGGATGGACATCCCCAACGTGACCATTAAGGAGTTGATCACCGACATCAAGACGTTTTGCTTCACCTTTGTCCTCACGGAGCCTCCCCGATTCTACCAGAAGGTCGTTCCCGACGAGGACTTGACGCATTTGAAGCACGGATTCGCGAGCTGGGCTCGCAAGACGTCCGTGGATATCTGGCCGGGCCATGCTAAGAACGTGGCGGGATGCCTCGTGTATCGCATCTGCCTCTTCACATCACAGTTCCACGACACCAAGGACAAGGTCATAAGCCGCAATACCTTGACAGTGACCAGGCAGTCCCTGCCTGTGATCAGCAGAGGCCGGCCTCACGCCTTGGAATTCGGCGCCTCCATGAACGTGTTTCAGGGGAAGGTCAACTCCGCGAAGAGGAGCTACTTGCCGTTCGTCATCTTGTTTCAAATCCAGGCTCTGGTGCTCAACGACAACCTGCACCCGGCCACCGGGACAAAGCTGCTCGAGGCCATGGAGAGGAAAGCCGCCGAGTGCTCTAGAAAACGCGAGTCGCTTCCGTTCACGGCACAGTCGATGAAGAGACTCTCCCAGAGCATCCCCATCCTCACCTCTGCCGCGGAGCCCGAGCAGCTACAAATAGAGCGCATGCTCAACGAGGTCATAGAATGCGAGAAGGAGCATCGCCGGCAAGATCCGGAGCGGGATGCCGTATACGGCCTCAGCCTCCTCACCCACCAGGCCTGGGTCCTCAAGGCCACCGTTACGCCAACACGTATTCTGCTGACCGGCCCAGACCCCGAGAGCAAGAATCGGGTCCTGCGAGACTTTGAGCTGCACACGGACTACTTCCTGCGCGTTACTTTCGGCGACGAGGCGGGAGGCGACTTGCCATTCAACCCGAAAGTCTCCAACAGGGACATGTTTGACCGGTACCGCAAGGTCTTGAGTGATGGAATCAGGATTGCTGGCAGGCGTTTCACATTCCTCGGCTTCTCTCACTCGTCGCTTCGCTCTCACGCGGCTTGGTTTTCGGCACCATTCACCGACTATTATTACAAACATCACGACTCGGACTCGATCATCAGGAGTCTCGGCGATTTCTCCAACATCCAGATCCCGGCAAAGTGCGCCGCCCGAATCGGCCAGGCCTTCTCCGAGACACCCTACGAGGTCAACATATTCCAGCGCAGAATCGACATCTCCTACATCAACGACGTCGAGTACAAGGACCGTGTGTTCAGCGACGGCGTGGGCACCATCTCCCGCCTCGCCATGGAGGAGATCTGGGACAACCTCCCGCGCAAGTCGCAGACTCCCACGTGCTTTCAGATCCGACTGGGAGGCATAAAGGGGATGCTCTCCCTCGACACTCGCCTCAGGGGCAGGGTGATCTGCATCCGCAAGAAGTCCATGATGAAATTCGAGAGCAAGATCGAATCACTCGGCATCTGTGACACGGCGTCCCAGCCATTGCGCCTGTACCTGAATCGCCAGATGATCAAGATCCTCGAGGATATGGGAACGCCTGACTCCTGGTTCATCGAGCAGCAGCAGAAGGCGCTCACGGAACTGCGCAGGGTGACGGCCGCGGTGCCCAATACCTGCACCTTCCTGGAGTATCAAGACGTGGGCAGGACCGCAGGGTTGCCGAGGCTGATCAGGCTTCTGCACAAGATGGACATCAATTACCGGCAGGACCGCTTCATCAAGTCCGTCGTCGAGCACGTCGTCCTGCAGGAGCTGCGGCTGCTCAAGCACAAGGCAAGGATCCCCGTGGACCAGGGCGTGACCCTCTTCGGGGTCATGGACGAGACCGGGTTCCTGAAGGAGGGCGAGATCTTCGTCACGTTTGACACCCATTGGGACAAGATTCACAGACGCGTCGAGAACTCGCTCAGGCCGAACGCCCGGGTGATTGTCACGCGCTCGCCCGCCCTGCACCCTGGAGACATCCAGTACGTGAAGATGGTCACGCCCCCGGAGGGCCATCCCCTTCGGAACTTGCAGAACTGCATCGCCTTCAGTCAGAAGGGGACCCGCGACCTGCCGAGCCAGCTGAGCGGAGGAGATCTCGATGGCGACCTGTACAGCGTCATCTGGGACCCTCAAGTCAGGCCTCAACGGTGTTTCCCTCCGGCCGACTACCCGCGAGCCAGTCCTCCAGAGCTCGGGCGACAGGTGACGCGCCAGGACATTGCCGACTTCTTCGTCAACTTCATGGAGACGGATATCTTGGGCCTGATTGCGATCCGGCACCAGATCCTGGCGGACATTCACCCCGAAGGAACGGACCATCCCTCATGCAAAGCCCTCGCGGAGCTGCACTCCACGGCTGTGGACTACTCCAAGACGGGCATTCCGGTCAAAGTCTCAGATCTCCCAAAGGCCACGCGAACGCGGCCAGATTTGTAGGCTCCCCCGAAATTCATGACTCGTTGTTATTGAAGCTCTCTCTGACCGTGATCGCAGCCTCGCACCCGCACCCTCGGTCAGTATGGTTGACATGGGCCAGATCGACCATATCCTGGACGAACCAGAAAGCGAGGACGAGGATGACGGAATGGGCACTGCCAAGCATCTTTTCCACAAGTCGAACAAGATCCTCGGCCGGCTATACAGGGGCATCGACGAGCAGAAGATCTGGAGCCGGGAGATCAAGCAGCCGACTTATGCCGATGGGCCCTCTGTGTGGGAACAGTTTCTCTCAAGAGTCGCAATCAATGTTGCACTTGAGGGTTACCGACCGGGAGAAATCAATCCCCGGCGAAGGCTGCAGCGCGCGTGGGAGCTTCGAACTCTGTATGTGCACCACTGCTATCATCCCCCCCTTTTGCCGCCCTCACCTTGCCTTGTTCGACGGCGCATGGAGTGCCTTTCTGAATCCCACTTCGTTTTTTTTTCTCTCTTTTCTTTTTTTTTTTTTTTTTTTTTTTTTTTTTTTTTTCATTCGGACCGTTTCTCTTTCTGGCAATCGCTGACTTCTATTGAACAGTTATGACGAAGCCATCAGGGACGATATGTGGCAGTACTCCAAGAATCCTAAGGTCCCCCTCAAAGAGGTCGAGGTCTTCTGCGGCTCCATCTTCAAGACCGCAGGCTCCCAGAGCCGGCGAGAGCGCGACTCGTCCGTCAAGCTCAAGGAAGCTATGGACACCATCATGAACCACTTCGTCAGCCTCATCCGGGACCGCACGGGGGGTGGCGGCGGGGACGACGTTGCCTCCGCGTCGGCGTTGGACGACGGCGGCGAGCGCGCGCGGATGAACGCGGTCGAGCTGTGCTGGGCGTGCGTGATGGTGGGGTGCATGAAAGCCACAAGCAGCGCGGGCGGGAAACAGGGGCCGGCGGGGAGCCAGAGCCCCGCAGGGAACCAGGGGACGATTGAGCTGGAGAGCTTCAAGGTCGTCGCGGCGTGCTGCCTGGCGAGGGAGTTGACGGAGCTGCTGGCGTACTCGGAGAAGGGCCAGGACTACGGCGGAGGATACCTGGGAAAGAACGGCCACATGGTGCTGGCTATGCGATGAGTGGGAGACGTTTCGGGGTCTTGATGTGATGGGGCTGAGATGTATGGGCCTTCGTGAAATAGGGGTAAGTGATCACCGTGGATACTCTCCAATCATTCGTCCGCAGATATAGAGCCTTTTATTTTCTGACATCTGTTAATTTTTGGTAGGTATCTCTGAATCAGGGCTGCCATATTTGCCTGCTCTCTTCTCCCCTCACAGCCTTCAGATCGATCGTCTCTACTACCGCAATGTCATAACGTCGTCGTCCGGATCGTCCAGGTCTGCTTGCCATGTCTGCGAACATCGTGCCTTCTACTTCCACTGCCCCTTTCGGCGATATTTTCTTTCCACAGACCGTTGCCGAGCCAATGCTCCTTCTCTCTTGATCTTGTTTATATACCATGCGATGTCATGGATTTTCCTCCACGCCTGAGCATCTACCACGCATCACGCCTTCACCCGTCTTATCGATCATTCATTTTTGGTATGTTACAAGACACGCGGGATGCTGGAGCTGAGCCTCCGGCTTGTCAGCCTGGACCAGTCGTCAGACAGACATCACGTCTTCGTCCATCACCGTTGGGACAGCCGCCTTTGAACTGTCCGCCTCTGCCAAAGCCCGTCCGGCCCTCGCTGCCTCGAGATGGAGAAGTTGGAAATGCAAATCGCCGGGCTCCAAGCCACGACGCGGCCATCAAACACCCACAAATCGAAGCCGCCGAAGTCCCCGAACTCGTGTATCCCATCAAGTTGCCTGAACCCATCAGACTCGTTCAAGTCACCAAAGTCGTCAAAGCCGCCCGAACCACCGAGGCGCCGCGCTCTTCGAGACCCCCCACCGCCGCCGCGCGCCTCTCGTCATGGGCCGCCACGACACTGAGGACCAGCCGCGTCGGCCCCGGCCCGGGCGCCGGCCCCCGCGTCAAGCCCGGCTGCCCGATCCAGGCCCTGCACCCAGATGTCGTCTGCAGGATCGTGTCCCACTTCAACCTCCGGGACGTCGCGTGCTTCAGGGCCACCTGCACCCGGCTCAGGCAGATGCTGGACCCGATGCTCCTCGGCAAGGCCTTCGGCTGCACGTACTGGGACCTCGTGGCCACGTCGTGCACCCGGTGCCTGCGCCGCTTCCCCGACGCCGAGCTCATCCAGGGCGAGCCCCCCGCCGTGTTCCGGCCGTACAACCGGATGTGCCTGCCCTGCGCCGGCCGCGCGCAGAAGCTCGCCCCGGGAATGGTGTACAGGCTGCAGGGCGGCGGGCAGGCGGTCATCGTGTGCCACTGGTGCAGATACCCGCTCCTCGGCCACGGCAAGCAGATGCGGCCCGAGTGCCCGTGCCACGCGGGGTGTCTCCGGACGTACCGCCGCGTGGTGGCCGTGTTCTACGCCTGGCAGGTCCTGCACCTGGTCGCCATCGCGGGCGCCACTGTGCTGTCCATCGTGCTCCTCTCGGACGAGTTCTGGGCCATGACATGCATCCCCGTGAGCGCCCCCCCCCCCCCCCCCCCCGGGTCCCGTGACCGTTTTGATGTCTCCTTGTCTTCTTGGCTGACGTTTCTCTTGCGCCCCCCCCTTGGGCCAGTGCAATTTCGCGTGGACCTTTTTCGCAATGGCGATTATGAGAGCCCGGTTCAGGACCTTCCGGAACAACCGCCTGAAACTGCTCGACATCAGGAGCTATCACTGGTCCTGCTCGTGTGACGCCACGATCCTGGCCCTCTGGCACGTCCCACTCACCGGCGTGAGCCTCAGGCTCGAGTTCTTGAACGGCCCTCGGAGATCCGTGGGCAAGGCAGCTCTGTGCCTGATCGCGCTCTGCTGGTCAGTCCTCACCCCTCATTCTTGAGTCGCCCCGCTCTCGTCTGCCATCCCCGGGTCCGCGATGTCCCCCCCTTTCTTGGACTGACAATGCGCAGCCTACAACGCCTCGCCTCCTTGGTAGGGCACGGGATTCTCCTCCGAGACAAGCCGATCTGGCACCCGAGGATACCGACGCCGCGCCGCCGCCGCCTCGTGAACCTCGTCATGGTGGGATTCGTGCTCCTCGTGAACCCCTACTGCTTCGAGCAGAACTACCCTGGGACCATGGCGTGGGACCCTGAGGTAGTGCTGTTCGGTGGCGGGCGCATTGACGATTTCATCTCACGGGGCGCCATGTAGCCGCCGACAGAAGTCTAATGGTGGTCTCTCCAGAGGCTGCTCCGAGATACGGGAGGGTTTCTGTGTCTTTTCTTTTTCTCTTCTTTTTATAGCCTTGTTTCACCGAAAGATGGCCCAAAGCAAATTCAAGATTCCGCCGCCACACGCTACCACTTCGACAAAGACGCCTGTCAGTCGAAGATCCAAAGTCTATAGCCAGTGTTCCCATTGCTCCGGTCAGGTATGATGCGCAGATCCTACATCAAACACACATCCAGCTTGCCACGCCAATACCAGTGGGGGGGGCCCGGTGGAACGCGACCCTTTCCCAGCTCCCTCTCCTCCTTGTTTAGTTTGGCGAGTCCTTCCTGGTGGTATTCGCACAGGGCGTTGATGATGCTCCTCATATTGGCGAGCTCCATGGTCCTTGGCGCCTCGATCCTCGGCGGCATGACGGCCATGGACCACGTCCGCTGAAAGATGTAGCCAGCCAAGGGGGCGCCGACCCGGACCTGGGATGGCGTGACGGGGCCGACGCCTTCGCGGATGAGGCAGCCGAGGACCAGCCTGCGGTACTCCCGCATGTGGGCGTTGGAGGTGGCCAAGGAGGGTGTTCCCGCCCAGACCTGGAGTGTAAACGACTTCGCGTTCCAGCGAGTGTTGTGAGGAACGAATTCTCGGTGGTCCTGGTCGGCGGGCTGCGGCGCACCAGCCAGCGCCGACCTGGAGCGTGTCGTCGTCCCGACCCCGATGTGAGGCGCCGCGGCGCGGTTGGTTTCGAAGAAGCTGAAGCCGCCGTCGCCACTGTCGAGCAACGCCCCAGCATCTAAGTCATCGTCATCATAATCGACATCGAGATCGGCTACTGGTGTCTCTGGTTCGAATTCTAGCCGCAGGTGTCTCAGGCCGCGCAAGACATGAGAGGGTCGACATGAGGCGATCATTTCCCGGGTATCTTGGACAACGCATTCCTGCATCGAGAGCAGTCTGAGGAAGCCAATGAGCCTCTCGATCAAGGGCCCCGAAGACATTCGCGGTATGCAGGACAGTGTCAACGAGGCGAGGCGTGGATTGGTGTCGGGGACCAGAGCGAGGGGGAATGCTTGGTCGACCCGGGGGAGAATAAGTGTCTCTGCTATGAAGGCCCGTGCGAGCTTGGAGAGACCATCCATCTCAAGGCTCGGGATGTTGGTCACGATCGAGTGATGAAGCCTAAGAGACTGGAGGTTCGATGCGTACACGGGCCGGAAGACGTGCTCCTTGCCCATGATGCCGTACAGCCGTGCTGACCTGGGCCACACCCGCGAGCAGGCGCTGAATGTAGGGAGAATGGGCATCTTGCTACAGGCAAAATGCGAAAGATGGCCCCCGGACTTGCGGAAGAGCTTGTCAATGCCGAATGCGGACACCTCGTTGTTTGACAGAGACAGGTGAGTGATGCCCCGGGAGGCTGGAGTGTGGTCCGCGGCGAAGAGAGGGTCCCGGTCGCTGAGGAGCAGTTGAGAGACAGGATCGGCGCAGTCCAGCCGAGGAGGGGACCGACAGTCGGACCGCTGGGCCTCGAGGTCCCCCAGATACGAAGTCTCAGTCCGCGCCGCGGGACGGTACTTGGGGGCATCGACGAGATATCTCTCCGGGTGACTAAACGACGCGCTCCACCGAGACTCCTCGATGAACCAGAAGGGGCCATGCTGCTGTGTGCCGTAGCCCGATGACACGAGCTTGCCCTCCACTTGGGAGCGTGCAGCAGAGCGCAGGTCGGTCAACGGAAGGCACGTGTCCATGAGCGACTCGATGATGGAATCCGTCAGCTTGTTCCCGCTCAGATCAAGGCTCCACAGACGGCGGCCACAGATGTTGGCGAGGAGGGTGCCGGTGCGGTCATCGATTTCCCTTTTCCCAACCTTGAGAATGCGAAGACTGCCCAGGACGGAGGAACGCAAGATGCAGCTGAGAGATCCGGTCAAGCCCGATATGTCTAGGAAGACGAGATCCCTGAGACAGGGAGCCTGGAAGAAGTTGGGGGAGAGTTTGACGCGGCAATCGCTGACGCTCAGCTGCAAGAGGCCCCTTTGTCTCGCCTGGGGATTATCGAGAAGGGCGAGGAAGGACGGATCGATGCTGGTGTTGCCATCTAGCAGGAGAGATCTCACATCAGGCAGCAGCTCGAGCGCTCGCTTGAGGCTTTGCTGCATGAGGACGCTTTGGCGGTCCAAGGCGAAGCCGTGAACATCCTTGACGAAGCTCCTGAAATCCAGCACGCGGACCAGCGATCGGGTGTTTGGATCGACATGGGCAAGCTTGTGGAAGACAAAGTAAGGCCACCAGCTCGAGTCTGCGAAGGAAGCGGCCAGGCCCCCTCCCACGTTCAGGGGGAGGGCCAAGGCTCAGGCGTCAGTGAATAGTACTAGTACTAGTAGTAGTAGTACGAGTAGTGGCATGATGTCTGTACTGAGGACCTGTATCGGCGATGAGACAGTGTGAGGTCCGTGGCATGCATGGAGGAGAACAACTTGGAAATAGGAGATAGTATAGTACTACAAAGACGGAGTAGGAGAGGTAGTAGAGGTAGAGGTAGTAGGTACCGTACTGCTCATGGGTTGATGTATGTACATATCTGGCCAAGACCATGCGCAACGTCATGTGATGGGATGTTGTGTGCTGTAGGTGTGCGTGTGCGCAAGAGAGGCAGGCCGACTCACCAAGCTCGCAAGGTGCTAGACCCGAAAGGCTGGCTGAAAAGAGGATGTCGGCCCATAGAAGAGGGGCAAAGACGCGCCAGCATCTGCGATCGACACGGCAGAGGGCGCGATAGTCTGCAAAGTCGATGTAGGGAGCGACGAGTCGAAGCCAGTCCGGACGGGCGGTGGCTTCCTGGTAGGTCGGCAGTGTCGCCATTGTGACTCTGGTGGGAGCAACGATGCAGGCAGTGACCCCCGCAGGCGCGGGGACCGGATCAAGAGAAAGCGGGTTCGGTTACTCGAAGGCCATTGGAACGGAGCGGTCGAGGCGCTGTCATCCTGCCAAGCGATGGTGTGGCGATGGCGAGAAAAAGGCAGGGAGTCGAGACGGTGCAGAAGGATGATTGAGGAGGAGGAGGAGGAGGAGGAGGAGGAGGAGGAGGAGGAAGTCGATGATGACAATGCGAGCTTAGGCTTTCGGAAGTGCAGGTGCAATGGAGACGCTAGGACAGGCACCACCGAGCACCTGCCTCGTGCGCTTGTGTGGCTTTTAGCGCACTACCTACAGAGTACATTAGTTGGAAGGAACGACTTGGGTGGCAGGAGCTGGCAGTTGCCCATGCTTGAACTTATGGATTGATCAATGATGGATTGATTGATCAATGGGCTCAGGTACAGGTACTCCGTACCTCCGACAGTGCCGCTGTCACGGGAAGGCACGGGTCAATTTGATCGATCCACCTCTGTCAATCCAAGGTCCACCATGATCTATCCAGCCCTGTACGCGGCACTGTGCTTGAGTGGGCGGACCCCCGGTCCCGCAGCGGGCTACAGCGGCCTCGGGTACAGTGCGATCGATCGTTCAGCCCTGAGAACCTCCCCCCAGCCGTGCGCGAGCCCTCGTCCATGATGCAACTTGCAAGTGCCGCGGCGGGCGCGACCCCTGAACATCCAGTCCGTGCTCCTGCCGTGCCGCCGTAGGTGGTATCACGTCCTACAAAATCTCGATCGGTTAGGTAATCTATCCTGCTGCGGCCTTAGATGCAGGTAGTAGGTATGTACTCTTTCCCCGCGAGTCTGTGCATACTAGTAGAGATTGATGTATCTACCTAGGATGTATGCAGTACAACAGGTACTAAACAAGCCTGTCCCCCAGAAAGCAGCACGATCCTGCTTAGATGCATCAATGATCTACTCCGTACGGAGTACTCCGTACATACAGGTAAATGCACCCAGTCACCTGACTCGGACTCGGTCTCGACGCCCGCTTACAGGTATAGTACATATAAGGATATGCTTCTATCCATCACGCCCTCCCACCCCTGCTGCCGCCCCCTTCTCTCCTCTTCTCTTCTCTTCTCTTCTCCTCTCTCCTCTTCTCTTCAACTTCTTGCACACACATTGATTGGTTGATTGATTGATTGATTGATTGATTGATTGATTGATAGATTGATTGATTGATCCATTCGACAACGCACAAGAAGAACAACACAACACACAACACACGGCAGAACACGTACATACATACGCACACGCACACGCACACGCACACGCCCGCCAGACGTGACACAGCACGGCTACAACCACCAACGTCCATCCATCCAACTCCTATTCTCTCTCCCCTTCTTGGCCTGTTACTCATCCTTTTCTTGCTTCTTCCCGATGCTGCCTCCAGGCCATCGCCACGCGGCCCTCCCGTGTCCTCCCTCCCGCGGCGGCCACCAACAGCCGCCACACAACAGACGACATGGCGTCCACGGCCCATGATTCCTCCAAGCACTCACATTGATGTAATGCGGAATAGCGAGGAGAAAGCTCAAGCAGATCGTCTCAGAACGAGACCATGGCCCGACCAACTGAGCTGATGAAGCCCCCCTCGCGCCCTCGACGAGGACGAAAGACGGAGGACGGAGGACGGAGAACGGACGTGGACATGGACGCCTTGCTACTACCAGTAACTACCAATACAGGTACTGCGAGCACGGGTCGTCATTGTCACTCTGCTGCCTTGTGCTAATTGTGTGCCAGAACGAGCAACAGAAGCGGCACCGCAAGTCCGCGACTCTGGTGGTGGTGGTGGTGCAGGTGCAGGCCCAGGTGCAGGCTAAGCCATGCAGGTATCAGCGAGGATTCCGCCACTGAGTTGTCTCTGTTGCTCCCCAGGTGGGGCCCCCCAGGAAGCCTTGCATCGCGCAGAGAAGTCTCGGTCCTCGGTCCTTGGCCCAGTCTCCTGTGTCTGACAGTTGCATCGCCAACTCGACGGATCGGGATGCTTCGCCAGAGGATCACGCACTGGCAGCGGACGAGGCGGCGGTCGTCCAGACGGGGAGTGAGACACCAATGGCCGGAGTAGCTGAACGGCCAGTCCATTCGATTGGACCGGGACGGACAAGAGTGATGTCTCTCTGGCCTGCTCTCGGACCTGATCGCCGCGCCCATGCTCACAACAGATCAACATCTCACATGTGTGTCTGTTTGGAGTGCTCGCAGACTCGCAGACTCGCAGACTCGCAGACTCACGGCACAGGCTTCCAGAGGGAGAAAGAAAGAAAGAAAGGAGGGGGGGGGCGTCGCGACGCTCGTCGCCGCGGCATCCATCAACACGCACATGGGCAATCTACCAGCGCACGTTTCTCCGCCGGTGGCATCGGTGGATCCAGGATCCAGATGGCATCCATCGGTGCATACTCGTACCTACTCGTACCTATACAGTGGGAAGTCCTGGCGCATACGTCCGGCTGCATGTCAGATCTCCATCTCCCATGTTCCAGCACCCAGAAACTCCCGCCTCCTTGGCCTGCATGCTGTCTCTGATGTCGCGCGAGCTATCCCACCGGTGCTCCGCACATACATACATACATACATACATGGAGAGTCGATGCCAGTTCGTGCTTTGATCTCCCATCGCCATTGCAACCACTCATCGCCCGGGCCCAGACCCATGACCCATGCGACCCTCCCTCTTCTGTCCTCGTCGACGCGACGCTTACCTGTATTTGACGGCAACTGGTCTGCCGATCTCATTCTCCCACCGCCTCACCTCCATCCGTATGTAACTTCGCAGTGCAGCAGCGCGACCGCAGCATTGATGTTTCTGGCCTCCGTATTTGCGTCCTGTAGGCTTTCGACATCGAATGCATGCATATAGCCCGCATCCATGCAGGGGCCCACTGGCCATGAAGATCGGAGCTTCGTCTCCAGAATCTCCCATCGTCTCCTCGAGGCCAATTGCTTCCCGCCTGTACGAGTCCTCGTCCATGCGACTACGCCTGCCCAGTCCACCGAGAAGAATGGAAAGATATCTCATGTCTATGGCATCCCCCCCCCCCTT
>NIGB01000001.1:1614166-1630151 GCA_003055145.1 Escovopsis weberi | reverse complement strand
TGAGCAGGCATTGCATGATGGGAGCAGGATAAGGATGAGGATGAGGATGAGGATAAGGATGAGGATGAGGATGAGGAAAGAACCACCCGGCCGCAGCAAGAAGAGGCAGGCCTGGGCATCAGACACCCATGCCTGGCAGTCGCCATGCATTGAGTCCTGCAGTCTCCAAATATTCTCTGGTACTAGTAGTTAGTATTAATCCATTGTAGAGGTATGAGGTACTCGTACAGACTCCTGAGCTGTACCTCAGTAGAGGTAGTAGTAGTAGTAGTACAGTAGTAGTAGTAGTACTACTACTAGTACGATCTTCAAGTTGAAGTTCGCGTCCACATCGATCGCCCCTAAGTTTATTCAAGTTAGATCAAGCTGAGATCCATGATCCGTCAACCACGACATTGAGCTTGTTGAACTGGTCAACTCCAAGGTTCTCCATGAGCGAGGAGAGGTCAGCAGGATGTAGGTACCTCCTCTCCACTCCTGTCCTCTCCTGTCCTCTCCTCTCCTCAGGGACACGGACAAACAGACAGACAGACAGACAGACAGACAGACAGACAGACAGACAAGACACACCCGACATGCACGCACACACACACACGCGCGCGCGCGCGCGCACTGTTCGAGCCCTCTCTTACCTCTCCTCCCCATCTCAATACCTCGAATGGTATTGATTGCTCCTGTCAACGACTTGGAGACATTGATCGATCGTGACGATGACTACCGGTACCTCGTCGCTCGACCAGCTGCCATGCACAGCTGCAGCTCGCTGCCACGCCAGTGCGCAAATTGGTCCAGTCCAGTCTCGTGCTGCGAACAGGGCCTTGTGGGGCGAGGACGCAGTGAGGGATGTCGTTTTGTCGCAATCAGCGGTCGCCCGTCTCTGGTCGGTGGTGAGTCTTGTTGACCACCAGCATCGGACGCGCTAGCAGGCAGGCCAGAGCTGGGCCACTCCATTCCTCGTTGGGGGGATCGGAAGCCACCTCGCTCTCGGGGATCTCAGCAGTGGCATGCCGCCGGAGCTGCAAGAGGGCCCTGACGCCAAGTGGTGGATGGAGACCGCAGCGGCCCTGGGAGCCGTCAACCGAGTGCATCTCTTCATCATCATGTCGTCGCCTGTCCGTGGGTTTCGATGGTTGCTGGACCGAACATCTGGGACCCGGAGCCTCTATGCTCGTCCGCCAAGAAGGTGCCGGAGGGGATGGGAGTGGAGGATCCCGCGACGGACTTGTGGTGGCAGAGAGGGAGGCCAAGGCCAGAACCAGTCTAGCACTGACGGAGTACTCCGTACATACTCGTACATGCTCGTCCTGGAGGTCCTCGTATACTGTCAGAACGGTGTGGAACTGAGGACGTGCGCGGAGCCAATGCACGGATCGGAGCTTGAGCACTGATCAATCTCACCTCCGAGGTATAGTACTAGTACTACCTCTCCTCCGTGCGAGTACGAGTACCTGTTGTAGGATCAGCAGCCTGTCGATTCAGCAATAGTTCGACTCACCATCTGGGAGCATGGAGTCGCAGACTCTCCACACCGTGTTCCGCATTCCGCATCCTGCACCGAGTGGTACTCGTAGTGGGGAGTAGTGTATGAACTCGTACTCGTAGGCATCGTCGATCACTGATACCCAATCGAACCAAGCTGGGCCTGGGGTTCCTCCGCAGGGATACCCTGCTCCTCCGCGGCCATTCGTCTGTCTCTCTCTCTGCGTGGTCGAAGCGACAGCCTTTGGCTCTTCCGTCCTGGTGAGCTCATCACGTCCGTCCGTTGCTGGGTCGTGGACGCTACCGGTACTCGTACTCGTACAAGACACGGACGATGGGATGGACTGGAGGATGGGAGTCCTGTCCGTGCATGTGTTCGTCCACCCACCCATCCAACCATCATCCATCTCCTTGGCACACACTTGCATAAGGCGTGGCCTATGTACATACATATGAAGTGAGTCCCATTGCCTTGGATATGGGCCGGGAGCTAATCGCGTAGCAACGATTCCCACATGGCCTCGTAGTACCTCGAATTCTCGGGTTTTCCTCTTGGTATCCCCCCCCCTCCCTTTTTCTCCCTCCTCTTCTCTTCGTTCATCCTCCTCTCTCTTCCCCTTTGCCTTTCTCCCTACAAGTTCTTTTCTTCTCGTCCCTCTCTTCCATCCTCCCTCTCCTACTAGTAATAGGCCTCCCTTCCCCCCTCTGTGACCTGTCAGTGGGTACCTTGCCAGGGAGGCAGGCTCAGCCGGCAGTTGTGGTACTCGAGAGCGCGTCTGCATAGAGGTACTACTGTAGTAGTAGTACTGTACTTCAGCGCCCGCCTCGAGTGCACATGCCGATACACGCATATGAGGAGGCAGATAACTTGTTTTCTGGCGAGCGGACAAGAGCAGATCACTGCCCATTTCATCGCCTCTCGACCTGAGTAAGATGGAGCCCACATTGCAGGAGCTTGAGAGGCGTGACTGTTCAGGGACACGCTCAAGACATGCCCCTCCCGATCATTGGAGATCTGTCCCACACCCTCCCCAATCTCCCTGATGCCCATCTGCCCCCCTCATGCTTCTCATCCCTGTCGTAGCTCCAAGGAGAACCATGTCACCGCGGCATCTGCACCGTCGGCTTGCTCGTCAGCCAGACTACCTGCATGTATGTAAGTAGACTGCGAGATTCCAAAGCCAATCTGGCCCGGTATCATCAATGTGTCCGCGGTGCCTGCGCAGGCAAGCGGTGGGGACCATGCGGATCCTGGACACGCCTTTGGCTGCCCTGAACACGGTCGGACATCTGCGAGCTACCGGTACTCCGTACATCACTCCGAGATCCTGCGTTGGGCAGGACTGCTCTCCGACTTCTGCCCTACAGTAGAGATCTCGTTCAGTACTCGACCCATGCAGATATCAGTTGGAGTTGGAGTTGGAGGGGGGGAAGGGGGGAGGTGGGCTTTTAGGGGGTGCAATGTCTTCAGCAGTTGCATGAAGATATTGATGAGAAGACCAGACGGTGTTGGGGGCGAAGCAAACCCTGAGCTCCCGTTGCTCGGCGGCCTTGGATATCCGCTGTATTGCAGCACGGATGCCAGCATCCAGATCCATTGCACTTTTGGGGCTCGAGCCACTCCGAGAAACCTTTTCTGTCGAGGTCATATTAGCTCCAGCCAAGATGTCGGCAGAAGAGCTGGTCTTCGGCCAGGAAAGTTGGATGTCAGGTAGAAAGAGTCCGCGGAAGTCGTTGCCGCTTCGATGTGCGCCATACGTGGCCATGGACAAGATCGGTCGTGGATTGATCAATCCATGCAAATGATACAATGGGAAAGGCGGATCAGTCCAAAAGCCTGCGAACGGCCGCGGTCGCACAGCGTTCTGCTGGCAGCATTTGCAGCCTGCACCTCTGCGAAGCCCCCCTCAGCTGCGGCTTGCGTGCCGCATGCAGCCATTGGTCCAGAGATGAATGCTACTCCGAGCAGCCCGCCGCGACAGAGCGATCCATGCCAGGAGGTGGAAGCCAGGATCCAAGAATCAAGTTAGCATCATCCCAGTTTCGACCTTGGGAGGTTTAGGTAGCAGTACGGAGTACGGAGTACGAATAGGGGTCGTTCAATCAATTGCCAATCAATCCTTGTGCCTTAAATTCTTCCCAGGGATCCATCAATATGCATCTAAAGGGGCATGGCAATCAATACTGCAATATCCCATATATGCATGTTACGGGGCGTGGGACTCGCGGATATGTAAGCGGGACTTGTCCGAATCGGGAGAAGCACGGCTTCAATATATGCATATGCGGAGCTGTTATACTTGTACCGGTATGTCTAGTACTAGTAGGCAGGGGTACTATCTGTGCAAGTAGTGCGACTATGTGCCATTAGTAGTAAAAGTACTGTACCTACTCCGTACAGTAGTACCCAGTACTCCGCACTACCTAAGTACATTACTAGTATGCGGCTGCCAGGTCAACGGACCCCACCTCGTAACCACCATCCATCCCGCCCATGGACCACCTGGCACTCCCCCGCTGTCTGTCCTCCAACACCATCTCGAACCGCGAACCGTTTGGCCATTGCAGGCCAGCGTCAGTGCGGACAGCAGCTCCAGTCCGTGCCTAGATATTGACATCTCCGAAAGCCCGCCATGCCAATCTCCCGAGTGTTCCTGGGAAAATGACCTCGGCGGCGGCCGTGATGAAGATGACATCACGCTGCAAGGCACGTCCTCATGAAGCCTGGAGCTCGATCTTGCAAGAAGGGTGCTGGACTTGAAGTCAATACACTAATAAGTACCCAAAGATTCCATGGCAAAACATCCCACGACGCTGCCGAGAAAAGAAAAAGCAATCAACGAGCGAAACCGCAATCAGAGAAAGGAACGCGGAAGGGATTGTGTTTGCCCCAGGCGTCGCGGCTTCGAAGTGGGCACAAATCCCGTATTCCCGAGTCTCAGCTTGCGGAGATTTGCATCGCCGGCTGGTCGGTGAGACAGGAACCCTCAAGATCATTGCCCAAGAGCCTGACCAAAAGGGGCGGGGGACACTCTCCCCCCATAAGACCGGCTCCCAAATCTAGGCAGATGGGGTACAGGGTCTTTTCCCACCCTAAACAGTCCGGAACGTTGTGGTCTTGGTCTCAATCTAGAGCGTCGAGCTCGATTCGTGAACGCCGACCACCTGTTCCTGGCGGCTATGCAGCATCACGCTGTCAAGAGTTCGAGGCCTGGATCCCGCCCTGGTATCGACCCTCTGGGGGGTTTTGACACGCAACTTGCAGAGGCAGGCCGCGCAATCCGCGTCGATACCGCTTTCGGGAACTGTCCGTCAACACACAGCATCAACGCCTGGTGACCCTCCTCCAGTGCTGTCTGAGAGGCCTTGTTGGAGGAGCACCGGTCTAAGCAAGGCAGATGTATGCATTATTCTACGGCTAGTCCACAATGAGTAGCGACATCTGACGACTTTCCATCCCTCATAGACAGTCGTGTGGCGTGATCCCCCCGAATGACAAGTTTCGAGCGAGCAAGGGTCAGCCTATGAATTGGGCAGATTGGATCCTGAAGCCGGGGGGGGATCAGCACAGATGATGGCTTCGGCTTTCTTGCAATGTCATTGACGCTGGTTGATCCGATGCGTCCGGTGGAGAGGCAAGGGGAGGCGCGATTCTCACAATCACTGTAAGCGCATCTGCTCTCCGCCTTTTCGAAACCATTGGCTGAACTGCAACAAGGAACAGGGCAAAAGCAAGCAGAGACATGGCCGTCCTTTCATCCCGAGTTCGCTCGAGATGATCGCCAACGCGCCAATCTATTACTGGTCCTAGGCGGTTGGATCCAATGCCTGCCCGAAAGCATTCGCATTATTCAGCCGGCAGGGTGGTAGCACTCCAGATTTTCCCCAGGCTTGATCGGTTGCCCTGCTAGCCCAGGAGACACGCGCCCGAGGCAGTGACATTAACGCTTCTCACGCCGAGATCCTTTTTCGGGCGTTTCCTGGGATACTAGAGCTTCCCTGCGTGAAGTAGTATGTACGAGTACATACTCCGTACATACATATGCGCATACTCGAGCGCTCGGCCACTCCGGTGGATGCACAAGTGCATCCCGCCAACAGATCAAGCCTGAGACTGCTTCCAACATGCCCCTCTCCATCCCGCTCCCCGCCCTCTCGGGCGAGTTCAATCAGCCCTACTTATGGATACGATGTACAGAGCGTCGGGCCCGAGGAGTCAAGACACCCGACGTCTCTGCATTATGCTCCCCGCAACCCTACCCACCGCGAAGGAGGGCTGGGTCGCAGGCGAGCACGCCTTTGTAGCCAACGAGATTGGCTGCGCGTGCCCTGATTGGAGCAGACACACTCTATCCAGGCTTCGGTGGAAAGCAGATCGATCAATGTATGGAACCTTCTTTCGGTGGTATGGGAAACTCAGGTATAGCACTGGATTGGCAGAAACTGTTCTGCAGGCCGAGACGAAACGCTGGTGGGTGCTACTCCGTCGTAGTAGTAGTATTGAGGTGCTCGAGGTCCACATTCTCTCCCGCCTCTGACATTTCGCCCTCCATCCTTGCACAGAGCATCTGGGAGTCACAATGTCCAATCACAACCGGGTCCTCACGTCACGGGAACTTGATGGGGAAGAAGCAGAGATGCCGCTGTTCGTCCGAGACATGAGGGCCTGCTTCTCGATCTCTGCATGAGCCACCTCTCTGTATGGATGTACTCGTACTCCGTACATACATAAATTACATCAATACTATACTCTTATGCCCCAGGGATGTGCAGTCCGAACAGGTACTCGTAGTAGGGAGCCTGGCCGGCCCGCCTGCTTAGTATATAGTAGTAGTAGTTGTTGTTGTCAAAACTCCCATGCGAGTACTCCGTACATACACCATACTCGTATCATATCCTGGGGCTGAAGATCCAGGTCCTGATAACAATTCACGATTGGCCCGGTGATATGCGGCGGCCTGAGACCGCTTCTGTACTATCCGAGGTCTGGATCTTCCAGAGATAATCTATCCACATGGCTGTGATTTAAGATTCCTACCTGTAACATGAGCAGAGCCACATCGATATGCAGATGATGCCCGGAGTGCTGGAGGGTGCAAACCGGGGGTGGGTCCCCGGGGAGGGGGGGGGGGGATTTGTCCACGTAGGCCAGAGGTACCTGTACGAGTAGTACGGAGTACTCCCTACCACGTCTGGGGATATATGTACTACTCCGTACTAAGTACGGAGTACTGCTAAGGGTGACCCATTTTGATCTCCTGAAATTGTATTCACGCACACGGGGTATACGAGTACGAGTACAACGACTTCTTTGGTCTCGAACCCTCGATATCTGCAGGGCTATGATCTAGGTGACGGGCAGATGAAGACAATATAGTACTACTATACGGAGTACCTACTAAGGAAAGGGGCCGTTGACGGTTACAGGCACACCCGATCTGTTCAAGTACCGCAGCGGTTGAAGCTGATATCATTCAAGATGTGGCTTGCGGACAGACAAGTGGCTGAGAAGTTGATGGACGTGGACGCGACTTGTGGCTGAGTGACTTCGTCCTCCGTACGGAGAGGTACTAAGACAGTGCTGCGGCAGGTCTAGCATCTCTCCTCCGCACCTTACTAGTACCTGTCTACGGAGTACTCCGTACAGACTAACGAGAAGTTGAGGGCCTCATTGACGACCCCGGATTTCGATCGGACAAACGAGGTCCGAGTCCTCCGACGGAATACAAGACGAGTACGGAGTAGATGAATCTATCGATGCCTGCCTCTCCGCCGCTGCGGCTTGTGCTGACCGAACGGGAGGACCTACTCGAAGAAGCCTCAGGGTGTGACGGTGCGCAGTGTGTCCGCACAGTGCGGGAACAGTACAAGTACCAGTACGGTGCACTGGCGCTCCCGCATCGACCGACCCGTCGTACAGGTACCTCTCGTACCAACCTCTCTGTTATAGGATTTGATTAGTTAAAGGGAAATTGGTTGTTCCGCGCCGGATTAGGTAGATAAGGCCTATAAGGCCTATCTCTATATATAAGGGAATTCTTTTCTTTATATAGTATAATTTACTTATTTTTAGGCACTTCCTATTTCTAGTATAAGCTATAGGGATTAGGGATCCTAAAAGCCTATTTTTATACCTATTTATTAAAATTACCTACTATTATTATTTATTTTAAAGCTCCTAAGAGGCCTTATACTATAGCCTTTTAATTACGCCTACGCTTTTTAGGGAAGAAAGTACCTATTATATTAAAATCGCGTTATTACTATAATTATTACTATTACTATAATTATTACTAATAACCTATCTTTATTAATTAAGGATAAGAATACTTATTTACCTATACTTATTTTTACCCTAAAGACACTTATTTACTATAGCCTTTATACTATACTATTTACCTATACTTATTTCTTCTAGCCTATTTACTTTCCCTGCCTTTTTTATCTTCCCTTTTCCCTTTTCTCTCTTTTTTAATATCCTAATAAACATTCTACTTTTACTATTATATTTATCCTTTAAAGAAAACCTTACTATCTTATAAGAAAGATTACCCTAGAGTAAGGAAATTATAAGAGATTAGCTTCTTAAGGTCCTTAAAGAGCTCTAATTATCATTATTATAGGCTCTAAGGAGATCTACTACCTTTAGCTCTAAGCGCTATATTCTATAAGATCCTATACTTTATTTCCTTATATTTTCTTTATTTTTTCCTCTTACTAAGCATTCTACCCTTATAGCTATATTTTCCCTTCTAAAGCTTAAGACTACTATCTCTAAGACTAATATAGACTTAGACCTATAAAAATTAGGGTAAGACCCTATATCTAAGCCTATATCCTAGCCTTATACTAAGCTAATTAGTAAAGAGGATTCCCTAATCTTTTATAAAGAGTAAAAGAGCCTACCTAAAGAACCTACTAATCCCTTAAAAGATCCCTTTAGTACCCTGCCTTTAAAGGCTACTACTACTAAAAATAATACTATTATTATACTAGGGATAATAATATTATTAGTACCCTATATCTTTATACCTATAGAGGTATTTTATAGTAATAGCTTAATTACCTATTAGATTAAAAGGGTTATCATTACTAACTTTACTATACTTAGTACTAATATTACTACTAGTAATAAGAATATTAGCGCCTATTATATTATTAAGGCTATTAATATACTTCTTAATAAGAATTACTATTAACTTTATTAATAGTAATAAATCTCTTTATATTATTATTTAAAAGGTAAAGGATAATATTACTATTACCCTTAATCTAAAGGAATACTATAAGTCCCTTACTAAGGAATACTTATCTAAGGTATTTACTAAGGTTATCTTTTCCCTTAAATACCTACCCTTTTAATAAGGACTAAAGAAGACTATAAAAGAATACTATAAGTATATTAATATAATTATTAAGTAAAAAAGAGTATAAGACTAACTAGCTAATAATATTAACCTTTTATTTAAGATTAAAAAAGAATATATTTTTAAAATTACTTAGGAAATTATTTAAGGTATTAGAAACCTAAAGTTTTAATAAAAAGCTATTAGCCTTAATATCCTTAGGCCTAAGTAGGCTAATATTACTAATATATTTAATATAATTAGTAAGGCTAAGTAAATATTAAAGGCTTATAAAACTATTAAAAGAGTAAATATTAATAAAGGCCTTCTTAACGCCTTTAAGAAGATTATCCTTAAAGAGACTAAATAGAATACCTATTAGCTGCTTATTAATAAATACTATATTAACCCTTCCCTTCTTAAGAGAGATAATAAGGCTATCTCTACCCTTAACACCGCGCTTACTAGATAAGGGGTGACTTCGAACATCCCCCTCCAACCCGCTAAGACACCCGCACCTGCACTCCGTACTCCGTACTACTTCGAGGAAGGAGCAATCTGGCAGCGCCTCGCCCGAGTGATCACGTGGTCCTGTGGCGCTGCAAGCAAACCTCGCACGGTGCATCCTCGTTGACGACAACTCCACACGCCCCCTCCTCTCCGCCCCCCCCTTTTCCGCCCTCTCGAATATCCATGTCTTCGACTCCCCGGGACACAAACCACTTTTTACGCAACTTGTCGCGCCGCAAGTGATCTATCACTATGGAGCATCTGTGTGTTCCTACCACGCCGCCGATTTTGATCAAGGAACCACGTCTCGAGCATCCGCAAGTGCGCTTGCTTCGGGCACTGAGATGGCGGCTCAGCACCGTCGATTATTACCTACTAGTAGTACCTCTACTTCCACATACCTGGTACCTCGGAGCAGCCGTGGCTTTCACCAGGTCTCTGCTCTATACGGAATAACCTCTTGGCCTTTTCATACACTGATCAAAAATGTCAAAGGCCGCACTGTTGGGCTGTGCTCTGTCTTGGTGTCCCCATACGCATGAATGGGCAATTCACACGACCTGCGCTCCTCCTTTAATCAAACAAGATGCCTGGGCAAGCGTCTAAATCCCAGACACTCCTGCCTGTCTGGGAGGCTGTTCTTGTCGCTCGTCTGATTGATGGATCGTGGAAGGGGTAGCCGATCTGAATCGTTGCCAAACCCTTCTCGCCTTTCGGTTCCGATCGTGAAAGGTGCATGGCCTCTGCCTCGCCGGATTGTGGAGGAGCGGACCCAATGGATCGCCCCAGACACGTCTCCGCAATTTTCTTTCTCTCTTTGGACACGGAGGAGGGTGCCGGGCGAGCGAGCTGTGTCTCGTCGTTCGTCTCGGCTCTCGCGCCAACGCCCCGATCGAACAGGCCCGCACCAATCACAGCCCAAGAGCCTTCTCGCATGCTCCTTCGAACGTCAAACCTGGTAAGCCGCTACGCTTGTGAGCCGCTTTTGGATTGCGGCGAACGATGGATGCGGGCTTGAGAGCCGGGGCCGATGCGGCTGTTGATCCTACAAAGGCCATCGTCACTCACTCGGGGGTTGGCGGAGGGGCTGTCGGGTGCTTGAAGCAATTCTGCCCCAGGGCATCGATCCATATTGATGATTCCACCAGGTGTCGCTGCATCTCTGTCTTGGATAAAGGTGTGCGGACGGGCTCTGTCTCTGATATGGCTTGAAAGGTAATCCCCCTCCCCCCTGAGGAACCCCAGAGAGCGGCAAATGAGATCAAACCGGACAAGAACATACAGCTCCAGACTGATTCAGACAGCACAGACGAGTACATACAAACATACATGCTCGCACAGATGGAGAGACAGGCATCAGACAGCAAGACAGGCAGACGCTAAAATTCCAATCATAGGGCCTGATTCTTAACTAGAGTAAATAGATTTATACTATAAAGTACATCTTAGCAGTGAGTAAATTTTATATAAAAGATTACCTAAGCCTAGATTAGTATAGTATTTAATGAAAAAGTAATAGTTTAGTAAAAAAATTATAACTAAGTGCTATTAAATATACTATCTTAACTAAGGTTATTTATAGGCTTTTTTAGCTTATAAAATAACCTTTAAAATACTATATAAAGTATAAATACTAAGAGATTTAAACTAATAATAATAAATTCTATTACTTTTATAATATTAATCTTACTTAATAAAAGTAATAAAGTAAATATATAATATTACTAATATTGAGATCTAATTAGCTAATATTATATTTATTAAGCTTATAATAGTATTAGTATACCTAGTAGTATTAGTTGTTAATTAAACTATTACTAGCTTATTATAGCTTGATATTAGTAGAATTCTATAAAAAAGTAATTATCTATTAGTAAAAAAAAGAAATATATAAGTTATAGCTATATAGTATAATACTAGATTTTTTATATTCTAGTATATTATAAGCGTT
This sequence comes from Escovopsis weberi, assembly GCA_003055145.1. Lineage (NCBI taxonomy): Eukaryota > Fungi > Ascomycota > Sordariomycetes > Hypocreales > Hypocreaceae > Escovopsis > Escovopsis weberi. The sequence continues at coordinate 1,618,865 of NIGB01000001.1, read as the reverse complement.
AGGTAGTAAGTTTATACCTTTATAAAATAGGCCTTTACTATATATAGGTAACCTACTACTAGTATAAGGCTAAATCTATAGTTAAAAGGGCGCCTTATAGGTATTAATTTATATCGCACCGTTAGTGTTTCTCTTTCTCAATCTCTCTCTCTCTCTCTCACACACACACTCTCTCCATACATATGCATACATACGGCGATCAGACCACCACCCCATGTCGACAAGACAGGATGACAACACAAAACCTACTCGAAAGGGACTCGAGCAAGCGAAGAGTGCAGACGCTAGAGTCAATGCAGCCTGCGACCCTTCCTGCGGGTCGTTTTCGCCTTTCTGGGGGCCGTTCCGCGTCTTACAGTATCACGGGCTCCCGCCGGATTTGGACAACCACACAGAGCTGTGAGGATCATGCGAGGAACATACCAGACGCGATTCCCGCCTTCACATTGCGCGTGGATCGTTGACCTGCAGCCAACACTCGATATTTCGCTGCATCTGCATCTGCCCATCCCCACGGCCTGCTCAGATACATAGATCTTCTGCGGCAGGGAAGGGGGAGGGGCCGGTCCGGGGTTGGCCAGACTGGGGGCGTGGCTCCACCAGTACCGGGACTTTACGAGTACGACTGCTTGTGGCATGATCATGGTGCAGAGGTGGCGTGTCGACACCACACTCCGCTCCACCGACGATGTGTGTACTCGTACTCGTCCGGTGGGCTGTCGACACTTTGGCACGGGAAACGACTCGTCCTGCCCACCGCTTGTATGGGAGTGCCCGTACTCGGTACGAGCAAAGCGAATGCCGCGTCGATCGATCGATTGACGACGCGAAGCATCGAAGCAGGAAACCTCGAGAGCACTGCCTTCACAAGCCGGACGCTCTCCTCGATCAGATTCCCCGCAATACCGTGAGACAGATGTTGGATGCGCCAACGAGACTTCGTCTACGCGCCGCGGTATCGCTCGTGGTGGGTTGGTCTGCGGTCCAGGTCAAAAGAACAACACGACTTTGCCTCCATGCGCTCGACTCACCTCCATCCACACCACAGCCGACGAATTGCGAGTCCGCATTGACTCAGACATCCAAGGGACAGTGCAGTCCCCGATGTGAGGGCGAGATATCATGTCTCGCCACTGCAAAGCATCACAGGCCATGATTTTCGACCAGCCTTGGCGCGTCCGCTTGGGCAAGAGCCGAATCGGTCCGCGGAAAGACATGCTGGAGAGGAAGACGCAATGAGCAAGGTACGGGGAGATAATCCAGAGGCTGAAAGATGATTGCTCAATTTACTCAACGTTTTGACCTCAAGGGAATTCCAAATTGTTGAAAGAAGAAAGGAAAACAACAAGGGGATGGGGCAAGGAAGCAGAGGTAAGAAAAAAAAAGGAAGCGGAAAAGAAAGGGGGGCGAACCAACAAAGAAGGGAACGAAACGAGGAAGTGGCAGGCCTTGGATCTCTCACAAGCCAACGCCATCTTCCCAGGCAAACTCCCCCGAGCAGATTTCGTGTCGTCCCTGCTACTCACAAGTTCTCCTCTCCAAGTTGCTAACCCCCCCATACGACCTTCTCCCCAACGCGCTGAGCCGAAAACCTCCGTTAGGCCGGCCTCTTTCTCACTCATCAAGGGCAATCAAAGCCGGACGTCTGAAGCTCCGCGTTGGTTTCTCGACCTCTGCCCTCGAGGTGACAGAATCTAGGTAGGCAGATCCATTTTTTTCTCGCCCTTCACGTCGCGATATATATGATTCTCCCCAGGCAGATCTAACACTCTCCATCTTTCCCTTACAGGTCTGGTTCCGGTTCGGGTAAGCTCAGGAGAAAAAGACCACGGCATCCGCTGAGATGTTTCATGCTTTCTCGGCACAGGTATCGAGGTTCGACCGGATCGAGACGCTCTCTCGCGGCATCTAGTCAGATACAGAGGGAGCTCTCGTGGTCGTCGCCCAACGTGGATCCGCGGCCACTCGTGAGAAATGCAGGAAAGGAAGAGTTTTCACGGTTGGAAGCAAGGGCATCGAGCGATCATTGTTCGGACGGCTAATGTCGCCCTTGCTCATTTCCTGTTTCTGCCCTCGATCTGCCCTTGATTTCCCCTTTTGAGGATCAAACGGAGGAAAGAAGAAAAAAAAAAAAGAGAGAGAGAGAGAGAGAGGCGGACTCTTTCCTTTCTCCCGCGATCTTGGCCACTGCCAACTCGGAAGCTGGATTCGAAACCCGGTGCTGCTCCCCAAGCCAGGCTATCGCTGACAAGTTGCACTCCAGAACGAGGGCCATCCCTTTCCCTGGTCTCATTGGCGATATGCAGAGGACTCGTCACGCCCAGCCGCCCTTGGCTCGTCTTTCGGCCCCAACGTGGAGCAGGTCGAGGCGAGGCGACTGCCAAGGAGGCCGCATCTGGATCAGGACAGGTACTACTTGTCGAAGGGGTATCCAGACACTGCTGAGTCGTCGATTGACAGGTCGGCTTCCCGCGCTCCGGACGCGGCAGCGAGCTGCATGATCGATCGTCTCGAGACATCTAGACCGATGCGCATCATGCAGTTGAGGGAAGGGGCAAGATGGCAGGAGTTTGGGCGTCCTGTAGATTCTGGGCGGGCGGCAAAAGCAAAGATGGATGCAGAGATGCAGAGATGCAGAGATGCAGAGATGCAGAGATGCAGAGATGCAGAGATGCAGGAGATGAAGGGGAAAAAGGACTCATACGCAACGGTGCCGTGGGTGATGAGTCTTGTGAAACGAGGAGTTTGGGCAAGATGCAGCTTCGACATGCAGCTGGAACTCGACAACGATTCTGGTGAAGAAATAGCCGTCATTGAGGGTCGAATGCGCAAAAGAAAGCACGGATGTCTTTCAAAGCACGCATCGTCTTGGGTTGCTTCTTTGACCTTTTTCTTTTCCTTGGATTCTCTGAGCTATGACGGGATCAGTCCATGGCGGTATCGCCGAGAGTTGCTGCCACTTCCTGGTCCATCTCGTGGAGAACTTCATCCATTTCCGCCTGCGAGGCCTCCAAACCATCAGAGCTCATTAGTCTGTTCTCCTTGTCCTCGGCTGTGAAGAAGAGAAAAAAAAATCGTTAGCTTTTGGTGTCCTGCGTGAAATTTCGGGGTGTGAGGGCAACGATTCCGGGGCCAAAGGTCATAGACTTACTTCGTTCCTCGACGAGCAGATTCTCCTGGACCTCGCAGTCCGTCAGGACGGAGCCATCGCCGATGACGCATCGCTTGCCCAGGATGCACTTTGTGAGCTTGCAGCCCTTTCCGACGACGACGCCCTCCATGAGGAGGCACTGCGAGAGCTTGGCCCCCTCCTGGATCTGGCAGTTGGCGCCGATGATGCACTCCTTGATGGACGTCTTCTCCTCGACGGTGACGTTCTCGCCAATCAGGCTGTCCTGCTTGGTGATGGTCGTGCGCGACTTGACGCCCTCGGGGAAGGCGATCTTCCTCGGGTGGGCAAAGGGCGAGGCCGCCTCCGGGCCGACCTCCTCGACGGACGGGAGCTTGGCCAGCTGCAGAGAGACGGCGAGGAGGAGCTGGGCGGTGTCGACGCGGCGCAGGATCGAGCCGGGCTCCTGCTGCGCCTTGCTGGGGTGAATGTGGGCGAGGATCGGGGGCGGCTCGACGGCGGGCAGCGCGGGCTCGGGGGGCCCGTTGGTGGCTATGGTCGGGACGCCGCGGGGGGAGAGGTCGCCCGAGGACTCCCTCCGGCCGCCCTGGGCGTCGGGGCCGGCCTCGCTGGGGACGGCGTTGCTGTCGGCGACGGAGCCGGTCTCGGCGTCGGCGTCGGCGAGGCGGCCGTCGTCGTCGTCGCCGCAGACCTCCCTGAAGTGGAGCTTGTCCGCGAGCCGGGGCTGCCAGCCGGCCTTTGCCCACCAGCCGACGACGTCCTCTGCGATGCTCTCGAAGTGCTCGTTCTCCCTGACGAAGTCGAGGATCCAGCGGGGGAAGACGTAGATGTGGGCGTCGCGGTGGGTCGTGTGGACGCGCAGGCGCGGGTGCGCGCGGAGGAGCCCGTGGCGGAGGGGCAGGCCCTTGCGCTCCTCCATGAGGTCGTTGAGGGAGTCGGTGGGGACGGAGTAGACGAGCCTGGCCAAGTCCGGGAGGATGGAGCCCTTGGGGTGCGGGACGGGCGCGGCCGGCAGCGGGGCGGTGGCGATGAAGTCGGTCTCCTCGCCCTTGACGGGGGCGCTGGTCTTGGTGTCGTACCAGACGCCGAGGCCGCCGTTGTGGCGGGACTCGTCGCCGTTGGTGAGGCGGCTGGCGCGGAGGGTGTGGGCGAGGTTGGCCGACTTGACCATCCACGCCTGGAGCAGCTGCTCGCCCGTCGGCTCGCAGACGAGGTCGCACGGCAGGACGATGAAGTCGCCCGTGACGAGGCTGCGGACCTCGTCGAGGCGGAGGATCTCGGCGGTGCCCATGTTCTGGTCCAGGCCCGCGCAGGCCAGGATGTCGGGCCGCGGGGAGGGCAGCGATGTGAGATAGGGGCTTGTGTTGAAGGCGGCCGTCAGGGCCTGAGACGCCGATGAGGGGCAGATGAGCGTGATGCCTGGGCGATGTGAGCTTTCCGGGACCTGATGAATTTGAGGGCGTTCCTTCGACTCATGAAAAGGGAAATGATGTTGATGATTCAAACCCGCCGTCACATGCGTCGATGAGATTCAAGGTGTGTGTGTGGTTGGAGGGGGGGGGGGGGGGG
>NIGB01000001.1:1610457-1614154 GCA_003055145.1 Escovopsis weberi | reverse complement strand
GGGGGGGGGGGGGGGTGAAGCTTTGCTTACTCGTGATGCCCGTCCGGAGACAGTAGTCGATGGGATACCAGACCATGGGCCTGTTTGCGATGGGAAGCAGAGCCTTTGGATTCTCATCGGGATTGGAGGTGAATGTCGGGAAGGATGATCCGGGCCCGCAAAGGATCAAGGCCTGGAGCCCCGTGGAGGCCATGGCGGTTGCGTGAGGCATCTTGCAGCTCTGAGGGCCTCACGAGAGAGCGGCCAGAGGAGCCGTGCGGTAAATGTAGCGAACAGTGATTGGCGTTTCAAAGAGAGAGATGTGATCGATGAAAGCTCGAAGATGAGATGATTCGTAAGCTCGGCCAGGCGTGTCTTCTTTGTAAGGGTAAACCAGCACCCGCGATGGCCTTTTTGGTGGGGAGTCGTGAGCGGAAGTTAGAAATTGAAGAGTCATCAATCAAATGGATTGATCATTTCTCACGGCCTCGAATTGGCAGCCACAGCAAGATTCGCGGGCTTGTGGCTGGTAGGGTCATTGACTCTGTGGCTGAATGTTCAAGTTGGTACGGAGTACTCCGTAGACCTGGCCCAAGCCACACTTTTAAGTTCCGGTACTAGTACCTATTTGTGGCGCAGCACCTTCCATGAGCTGATCGTGAGTCGTGAGTCGTGACTTCCTCCAAGATCACGAATTTGTCACTCTTTCAGCCTCCAGAAAATTGATTGATGGAATGAGGTCTGCACTCCAGGGTAGGTAGGCTTTGGTCCTCGGGAACTCGGGTCACATACATACATATGTAATCAACGCGTCCATTGAGCTCGAGCTGGAGCTGGACATCAGCCTCGAGGAGAGCGGAAAAGGGCTTCGCCGCTTCTTGCATCTGACATCTCGCCATCTTCCTGGGAGCTTCGGAATCCGCACGGTCATCAATCAATCTCTCCGAGTTCCATTGATTTGTTCCACCCGCGATCGACCTGGCTGGCACCCCAGCTCTCCGAGTCCCAGCCACCACATTTGACGCAGCTTCACGACAGCTCTTGCTCGCCAATCCCCCACTTCCATTGCGTCGTCGAGGTTTCTGTCTCGGCTCTTGTGAGTAGGCAGGTTAGTACGGAGTACCTACATACGGATCACGTCCAACGGTCGCATTGGAGCAAGATTACGGAGTAGTACGGAGTAGTAGTACGAGTGCATACCCGGGCCGACCTCCTACATACGACTACTACAGTACGACCTGCTCAACCGCATAGTATCAATCGATCAGTCCCTGGGCGATCCGTCATTGCCCTGCACATCCCGTCGGCGCCGCCTCAGCAGAGCGATGCGACAGACCCGCTCCGACTAGATGCCGCCTCCTTACGACAGCCGTGGGTCATCCCGCGCGCGGCGTGGGCTCTGGGGCCACTGGGTGCCGCTGGCCGTCACCGTGACCGTCGCGACCGTTGGTCTGGCCGCATGGGCATGGAGCCAGCGGAGGGATGAGCAGGAGGAGGCCGCCGGGTTTGCCGAGCACGACGCCGACCTCGACTACGGCCGCGGCGACTATGACGCGAACGCGCCGTACGGGGTATACAGAGACGATCACCATGATGAGCAATACGAACACCAACAATCACAGCAACAGCATCCCCCGCCGGCTCAACGCGGGCTGGGTTCTGGTCCCGACACCAGCCGCGACACGGCCGGCGAAGGCCCGGGCTGGACATCTCGCATGAACACACAGCAATTCTTGGACTCGACAGGAAAGACGATCGCGACCGGCATTGCTGCTGCTAGCGCGGCAGTTGGTAAGGCCTTGGCATCAATTCGCGAAGAGGAGAGATCGTATACTGAAGAGGACACCTCGTCGGAAGAAGGAGAAAAAAAGAGAGGAGGGCCGGCACCTGCACCTGCACCAGCACCAGCACCGGCACCGGCACCGGCACCATTATCAGCATCAGCATCAGCGTCTGCGCCTGCACCCATGGAGAACAGGCGAAGGAAGACGGTCGCAATTGTGGTCTCTGCTGATGCGCGGGTCGCGGACGTGGATGACGGCGGACTTCACGAACATGCAGTAAGCATCTCTAAGGGGGGCGAAAAAAAAAAGGGGGGGGGATTGACAGCTTTAATTTTGCTGACATGATTTCGCAGTCTATCCTGTCCCATATCCCTCGTTACAATGATTTGTCCATGCTCAAGATCTTTGTTTTGATTTACGCCCCAGGTTTGAAGGAGTCATCGAATGAAACCCCGACGAGTAATCGCCCGCCGCCTTCAGAGAGCTCATCATTTTCTAACATTGGACACGATCAAGCGCATACCCCTGGCGAGAAGAGCCCTATGTAAGCCCCCTCCCTCCCCTTTCCCTCCCCATTGTTTGGGTGGTGCTCTCAAGCCATCTTCGACCCAATCTTAAGACTCATGACTGACAAGCGTCACCCTCCTATCTAGTCTGGGCGTCTCATCCGAGAGCACCTTCTACAATGCTGTCTACTCTGAGGCGCTGTCTCTTGTCTCCAAGGAGACCATGATTCTTCCCTTCACCACACCAAACGGCTACGCATACATCCTTCGTCATTTGCAGCCGGACATTCTCTATCTCCAGGAGTCCCTTTCCGGCGACAACGGCAGCGTCATCACCAATTTGCACACATGGCTTCGTCACGATGTCGTCCTCGTCGTCGGGGCCGAGAGCGGGCACGGTGGTCTTGCCGATAGCGAGTCCGAGACTGAGCGGGTGGAGAAGCCAGGCAGGCTGTCCAAGTGGTGGCAGAAACCCGAGAGGGTCGGCCGTGGGCGCGGCGTCGTCGTTGTGGACAGCATCCGCGTGCATGAAGATTGGGCCCACCGGGTCCAGGACCGGGAGTGAGGGTAATATGGCGTCGATTCACGAGACACGATGATACAAGTAGAGGCTGTTCGGCATGGACTTTGCGCCGTGGGAAAGGTATCATCCTGGGAAGGACGCGACAGGCTAACCCGACTTTGAAGCCTTGTCGTGTACATATGGAGTTTGTCTCCTTCTTTTTTCTTTCTTTTTCTTTTATTTATTTTTTCGTGTTTTCCTGTCCTCTGCATTCTATCTGCACAGTATGCAATATCTTATATGGGTTTGAATGGATAGATCTGCGTGTAATGAACGAAATGTTGACAATACTTCTCTCCTGAGCAACAGAGTATGAGTACGGAGTATGCGCTTCCCCCCTCGGTGTTTTTGGGATCATGCCCCTGAAGCAACCAAGTCCGTGATACCGAGATGGCTCTCTGGGCCTGACTATTGATGAAATATTTCTCATATCGTACCGAGTCCCTCCACGTGATGCCTCCATCAATTCTTCTTCAGCCAGTGAATCTTGATATTCAGGTCAAGGTTGAGGACGGTCACGTGCAAGGTCAGCAGTTTCGAATTCCCAAAACCGGCTTAGCGTTTTCCTGGCAGGGAAAGTCCCATCGGCCTGCGGCAGGAGTGCCTACCTACTTCGTACTCGTACATGCCTCTTGCCTATCGCAGAATCGAAGACAACCTACCTCTACATGACCTTGAACCGACGACATGATTGTCGATGATTGATTTGATTGATTCTCGTGAGCGTCGCCCTCCAGCCGAGAGCCGCAACTGAGCGCAATCCGAGCATCTCTCCATCCCGTCCAGCCGCCCGCGGCATCCGTCCATGGATCGGCTTTGAAGTTCTCACGCTCCCGCTGTCGACTCGTCCATCGCTGGACCCGCGA
>NIGB01000001.1:1582957-1605457 GCA_003055145.1 Escovopsis weberi | reverse complement strand
TAATCCAAGATCCATTAAATCCATTAAACCATCCACCCACCATCCACACCCTGGTGACAACATCTACTCGTAGATCCTCCAACACCTTCAACCTCCATCCATCAATTAATCCACGACTTGCGCGACCCGACCGGTCAGACCTGCGACGACCACGACCCCCGCCATCGAGAGGCTGTCGAACCACCACTCTTTGCTCCTTTTCTCGCCTCCGGTCCTTTCCCCCGCCGCTGCTTGTTTCCTGGCCTTCCCGTCTTCCATTATCCAGCATCCTGCATAGTACTACTGCCTACTACTCGTCCTCGACAACTCTCGCTTCAACTGCCCCTCGGGCTCGCACACCAGCCCTCTAGCTACTAGTACCAACCCACCTCCTACTACTTAAGGTACTAGAGTGGCCGAGAAGGGAAAATAAAAGAAAGCACCCGCATTCGCTAATTCCACGCCGTTCGCGTCTCGTCCCCCCGGCCCCGGACCCAGAAACTCCAAGGCGTGCCAGATGCATCCACCTCAGCCGTCGACGCTGCTCTATGGCCTCCTGCTTGGCCCCCTGCAGGCGGCCGCCCTGCTGGACTGCAAGAAAGTGAGGGTTGACGGCCACAACTTCGACATCTCCGCGCTCGGCGGGCCGCACTCGGTCGTGACGTCGAGGTTCGAGCCGAGCACCAACGCCCACCAGAACACGACGTACACGGTCGATGTGTGCCAGCCGTTGAAGAAGAGCGGCAAGGGCAAGGGCAAGGAGGACTGCCCCAACGGCACGAGAGGTAAAATACCCCTCTGGTAGTCCACAGGCGCACATTGTGGCCAATCCGCTTCCCGTCGACATATGCTGACAAAAGTGACCGACTTAGTGTGCGCCATCGAGCGCTTCATCAAGGGGGACCAGGATTTCGTGGAAAAGGTCGTCGCCATTGCGGGCGGCCTCGAGAACGCCGGCGGGTCACAGTTCGAGTACGAGGCGGTACGGCTCAGCACGAGCGACTCCAACGCGGACTCGAAGAAGGAGGGGCTGCGCCTCGTGTTCAAAGGCGGGAAGCACCCCCTCACGGGGCCGCCCAGCGAGCAACGAGAGCAGAGAGCGGTCATCGAGTTCCTCTGCGACCCGGACAAGAAGGGCACCGAGGGCGAGTGGGAATCCGAGGACAAGTACGAGAAGTCGAGCGCCGAGAAGGCGGACGGGGGCAAGGGCGGCGACGGCGACGATGAGGAGGGGGACTCTTCGATCGAGCATCAGCTCAAGCTGGACGGGGCGGCGCTGATTTGGGAGAGCTACGGGAAGGAGGACGACGCGGATGTTCTGCGGTTGACGTGGCATACCCAGCATGCTTGCGAGAAGCGAGACGGCGGCAAGGATGGCTCTTCCGGCGGCGGCGAAGAAGGCGGCGATGCCAATTCGAACTGGGGGTTCTTCACGTGGTTCATCATCCTGTGAGTCCGAGTCCATTCTCGTTCCTGCAGTGAGACGTCTTCGATTTGGTCGATACTGGGGCAATTGCTAACCCCGGCCGCAGCCTGTTTCTCGGCACCGCAGCCTACCTCATCTTTGGATCCTGGCTCAACTACAACCGATACGGAGCGAGGGGCTGGGATCTCGTGCCCCACGGCGACGCGATCCGCGACATCCCGTACCTGATGAAGGACTGGACCCGCCGGGTGCTCAACACGGTCCAGGGAACGGGCAGTCGCGGAGGGTATAGCGCCGTCTAGTTGCCTTGAACGCATACGGAATAGATCCGCCTTCTTGCCGGGACGGGGTGAAAAATGACGACTTGACGAGCGATATCCCGCATGTTGTTCTGCGCAAGTGGACGAGGCAGTGGTCTAGATTGTACGATGGCTGGGTCACTAATGCTCCCCCTTTCTTTTGCCTTTTTTTTTCATCAGAGTTTTCAATCGCGGGGAGGGAGAAAATGCCTTGGGCTCTTTTATATGCTATCGTTTCTTCCCCAGATGGGCCCTCAGGGAGGGCGGCGTTGCTGGTTTGCATAACAAAGACTCATCGCGTGTGTATCTGGATGGGGCTTGTAGCGCCGCGATTTCCCCCTTTGAATCTGTATCTCTTACGTTTTTGTATCGTCTCGCGGTCCTTGGCAAAGCATTTTTTTGATCCATTCCATCTGTCACTACGAATTGCCACCTGAATCTGTGAAATATTAATCCCTCCATTGATCCCTTTCACGATCCAGGGGCATCTTCAGGACCGAAATCGGGCCTGCGATGACGAGACCGCTTATCGATAAGCCCGTCCGACTCGGCGAGCCCAAAACGTCAATGAACGGCATCATCATCATCATCATCATCACCACCACCACCATCATCATCCTCGTCCGTGGCATCAATTGCGAAGCCCGCTGATCAATTGAGAGGGTGAGCGATCAAGATGGCATCCAGGGCGACACTGCATCGTCCATCTGCCGCGTTGGCCGGCTGCGCAATGGGCCGCCGCGCGGTTCAGGCCCGGCGGCCGTTTTCCTCTCGCCCTGCCTCGAGCGCCTCCGCGGCGGGGACGTCCAACCTCTCCGAGGATCTGAAACAGAGCATTGCCGCAAGTCTCTTCTTGCATTTTTGATTTTTATGAGAATCACGGGGGGGGGGGCGGGAAGAGCATTTGCTGATGCTATCAATGTGTCTAGCGAGCTGCGACCCTCACCAACCCTGATCCGACGCCGGACTCCCCCAGCGCGGCGCTCGTCAACGAGCATGCTCCCTTCATGGTCGCCACGTATGCCCGCCCGCCGCCCGTGTTCGTGCAAGGCGAGGGCTCGTGGCTCTGGGATATCGAGAACCGCAAGTACTTGGACTTTACGGCGGGCATTGCGGTGACGTCGCTCGGGCACAGCGATGCCGAGTTCTCGAGGTTGATCGCACAGCAGGTAGGCCGGCTCTTTACTCCTTTCGAAGACGGGGGAAGGAAAAAAAAAGGCAAACATGCGATGAGACAGGTCAATGAACTGTGTGGGGGAAAGTGTGGTTCTGACACTGACATGGCAAGGCAAAAACCCTGGTCCACGCCTCGAACCTGTACCACAACCCCTGGACCGGCGCGCTCTCGAAGCTGCTCGTCGAGAAGACGCTCGAGGCGGGCTGCATGCACGGGGCCGCGCGCGCCTTTGTCTGCAACTCGGGCTCCGAGGCCAACGAGGCAGCCATCAAGTTCGCCCGCAAGGCCGGCAAGCTGGCGGACCCGTCCGGGGCCAAGACGGAGATTGTGTCCTTTGAGAACGCCTTCCACGGGCGCACCATGGGCTCGCTGTCGGCGACGCACAACCCCAAGTACCAGAAGCCGTTCGCGCCCATGGTGCCGGGCTTCCGGGTCGGGCGGTACAACGACGCCGCGGCCGTGGACGCGCTCGTCACCGAGCGCACGTGCGGCGTGATCGTCGAGCCCATCCAGGGCGAGGGCGGCATCCACGCCGGCTCCGACGAGTTCATGCTCGCGCTCGCGCGGCGCTGCAGGCAGGTCGGCGCCCTGCTCATCCACGACGAGATCCAGGCGGGGCTCTCGCGCACCGGCGAGCTCTGGGCGCACGGCGCCCTGCCGCGCGACGCGCACCCGGACATCCTCACCACCGCCAAGGCGCTCGGCAACGGCTTCCCCATCGGCGCCGTGCTCGTCACCGAGGACGTCGCCGCCAAGATCCAGGTCGGCGACCACGGCACCACGTTCGGCGGGAACCCCCTCGCCAGCCGCCTCGCGCACTACGTGCTCACGCGCCTCGCCGCGCCCGAGATCCAGCACGGCGTCCGCGCCAAGTCGGACGTCTTCCGGCGCAGGCTCCGAGGCATCATGGACAAGCACCCGCTGCTCGCAACCGAGATCAGGGGCAGGGGGCTCATCCTCGGCCTGCAGCTGACCGAGGACCCGAACCCCATCGTCGCCGCGGCGCGGGAGAGGGGTCTCCTGGTCATCACGGCGGGGACCAACACGCTGCGGTTCCTGCCGAACCTGCTGATCACGGAGGAGGAAATCCATCAGGGGATGGACATTCTGGAAGCAGCCATAGCTTCTACGAGGCAAAAGTCTTGACGTCTCACCATTGGTATTGGTTTGGTTTTCCCCCATTCTATCTCAAAAGAAAACAATCACAGAATAGAGCGTTGTGAATTTCAGTCCATTCCATATTCCCTTGTGCAATCACGGGCCTCTTGCGCCCCCGCCTAACAAATGGCGTGTGTCTTGCCAGACTTGCCTTGCAATGAGTGAGACTCGCCCTGTGGTGTTTTGTTAGTCAAATCTTCTCTTTTTACTCCCCCCCCCCTTTTTTTTTTTTTTTTTTTTTCCAAGTTCAAGAGGCAGCTCACCTCGTACTGCATGGTAGCTCTGCGCTTCATGTGCCTCGCCTTGCCCGTCGACATGACGTGGTCCCTGATGAACTCGGCCTGCCTCTTGACCGTCTCGGCGTCCGACTTCTCCAGCAGCGCGACGCAGAGCTTGATGTCGTCGATGAGCATGTCGCACCTGCTCTTGGAGAAGTCCTCGCGGACGACGACGCGCAGCAGCTTCATCTGCTCCGTGTCGGGGGCCATGGTGTACGCGGGCACGACCCAGCCGCGCGAGCGCAGCGTGTGCGCGAGCGCGAACTCGTCGTAGTGCCTGTCGCGGCCGCTCTCGGCCGCGTTGCGGAAGCGGAAGGCGACGAGCGGGAGGCCCCGGCCCGAGCGCTCGGACAGGATGACGAAGCCGAGCGCGGCGAGGGAGTCGGTCAGGTAGTCGGCGGTGCGGGTGAGGTTGCTCATGATGGACTGGTAGCCGCGCTTGCCGAGGCGGATGAACTGGTAGTACTGGCCGATGACCTGGGAGGCGCCCTTGCTGAAGTTGAGCGTGAAGGAGGACTGCTCGGCGCCGAGGTAGTTGATGTTGAAGATGAGGTCCTGCGGGAGGTACTCGGGGGAGCGCCAGACGACCCATCCGATGCCGGGGTAGACGAGGCCGTACTGGGAGGGGGAAGGGGGGATCTCGAGTCAATATTCATTGGTGAAATGAGAAGACCGGAGGTTCCAAGGTAGAAGAGAAAGGAATGCAGGGGAGACGCACCTTGTGCCCGGACACGTTGATCGAGACCACCTTCTCGAGCCGGAAGTCCCAGACCAGCTCGGGCATGACAAAGGGGGCGACGAACCCCCCGCTCGCCGCGTCGACGTGGATGCCGATGTCGAGGTCCTGCTCGAGCAGCAGGTTGTTGACCGCCTCCACGTCCTCGTAGTGGCCCGTGTAGGTGGTGCCGAGGATGAGCGCGATGCCGATGGTGTTCTCGTCGACGAGCGCGACGGCCTCGCGCGGGTCGATGACGAAGCGCTCGGGCGTGCAGTTGACGTAGCGCTCCTCGATCTCGAAGTAGCGCGCGGCCTTCTCCCAGCAGACCTGGACGGCGGAGGACATGATGATGTTGGGGTTCTCGGTCGACTTGCCCTCGGCCTGCCGGCGGAGCTTCCAGCGGCGCTTCATGGCGAGGACGCCGAGCATGATGGCCTCGGACGAGCCGATGCATGACGTCCCGATGCCCGTGCCGGTCGGGGCGTGGTACAGGTTGCCGATCATGTTGACGCAGCGGGTCTGGATCTCGGCCGACTGCGGGTACTCCTCGTAGTCGATGAAGTTCTTGGGGAACGCCTTGGCCATGAGCTTCTCGGCCTCGTCTTCCTGCGGGACCGGTCAGATGAAGTCCTTCCCAGGGGGTCTGGGGCTCAGGGGAGTATGCAAGGTAGTGACATATATACCATGTAGGTCGTGACGAAGGAGGCCAGGCTGCTCTGGGTCAGCGACTTCGATTGCAAGGCCGAGGAGGCCGGGGGCGGACTGACTTCAACTTTGGGTTGTTGTCCAGGCTCAGATGGTCGTCGATCATGTGGTATGCGACGTCGCGGGGCATCTGCGTGTCCGGGATCTCGTGCTTGGGCAGGTCCTGCGCGGCGAAGCGCGAGGCGTAGACACTGGTCGTGAACTCATCCTCATACTTGGCGAGCCGGACCTGCGAAGGGCTCTTGTGCAGTCCTGATGCGGACTGGTCGACGCCGAGGGTGTCGCAGGACGGACCCGCGTCAGAGGCCTCGAGGTGTTCTCCGGAGGGCGATCGCGCGATACCGGTGAGATGAACCATGATGAGCGGCGAGGGTCTTCTTTCACAAGATTAGAGATGATCGACTCAACCAGAAGCAAGCAGGAACGGGATCGATGAATGGGGAGTTGTATTAATGAATGAGATCGATCATGAAAAGCTCTGGTATGCATCTTCAAGGTTGACTCAGGAGAAGAATGAAGAAGGTGGGAGGAGGGGAGAGACGGCTCGTTACTGGTGGCATCTCCATCTGTGACGCCACCGGAAGCACAACTTACATAGCTGCCCCCCCCTCCCCCCCCTCCCCCCCCCTCGATCGGCATCCTCTTCCGGTGAGGGGCTTAGCTCCGTGTAAGCTCGTCCCGGCAGCGCTACCGCGGGCCAACGGGCCACGCATCTCGAACGATGGGGGGCTCTGCTCTGTATTCCCGCTCGATCCATTTTCCCAGCAGCCAATTAACCAGGGCATCTGCTCCGTAACATAAGTCCGGTGGTCTGACTGATTTGTGGCAGCGGTGTGTTTTGAAGCCGGTTGAAGCTTCCGGCCGAGGTGAACAACAACAAGGAAACTGTGTAGGGGGATATCCATAGATTGCTTGCTTGCAATCCGGGTATTCCCTCCCTCCAGCCTCAGCTCTTCTCTGCACCGGGCCTCCCGCTATTTTGGGCCGCTTTCCGCGACCACGGGGCATGTGCTTGGCCAACTACTCTGTAGTCGATCACAGCACAGCATTGCTACTCGTAATGGTGCCGGTCTAAGCTGGGATGTGTCGTCATCAGCACAGGATCGCCAGACATGAAACGTCACACGTTCTGGTAGAGCCAAGGTCCGCTTCCTTTTTTTTGCAGGTTGTACGGAATACGGAGTAGTGTTTGCGAAAATGGCATGATTTGAAACAAGGTGATTTAGATGCTCCGATCACTTCCTCTATCATCTTTGGTTCGCTCGCTTGTGTTGACAATGTGCATCCGGAAAGGTGAGTGGCATTCCATTCGATTTGTTGACACGAAGAACGAGCACTGCCGAAACCATCAGCTTGCCTCCTGTTGATGGCCCGCTGCATCCTGTTTCCAGGCCCATTTCCCCCCATTATCTTGTGTAGTCATCGTCATCGCCCCGCCTCGTCAAACCACTCGTCAGTCCGTGCATTCTCCGACCGAGCAGGTCGTCGGAGCTGCTCAACTTGACCAAGCTTCTATTGCCTCGCAGCTTCTTGCTCTTCTTGCCGCCGTTCCTGTCGGGCCGGCCCTCTGCGGACATTGCCGGCGGCGAGGCCGAGCTTTCTCCGTCCTGTCCCTGCCCACCACCATCCTCGGTGGCTCTGCTCTGACCCTGGCCTTCACCTTGAGTCGTGGCGGCGGCGGCGGCAGGGCTCGAAGTCGAGTTCTGAGGCGTGCTTGCGTTGGAGGTTTTGCCGCGCAATTTAGTCATGTTGATCTCCAGCGGCCTGTCCTCGTCGCCGCTCGACTCCGTGGCGGAGTATTTCCGGCTTCGTCCACGCCGGCCAGATCCCTCCTGGGCGGCCGCAAGCCGCTCTTTTCTCTGCTTTTCGGTTCGGTGATGGTCGGCGTCCGCGAAGAGCTGCTCGAACCACCCGGCACTACGCTCAAAGTGCTTCCACGCGGGCGGGTACACGCCGGGGAACTGCATGAAGCCGTGAGACGTTCCAGGGATGAGCAAGACCTCCGCAACGTCCCTATCATCAAATGCCCCCTCGTCATCGCTCGTGCCCAGGGGGCGAGACAGCTTCGCCCGTGCCGCCGCCTCCTTGGCCCTCCTTAATCGCCCGGCGAAGATAACCGTATCATCCACCAGAGGATCCCGCTCGCCAGTCATGAAAAACGTCTTGGGGAATCTGGCCAGTAGAGCTTCGGGCGCAAGGACGGGGCTGAGAAGATAGTCTTTGGAAAAGTCAGGTCGGTTGTGCGGGCCGATGTACAGGATAATCATGGCGCGCATCATTTCGGGCGTCAGGACCCTGTCGTTGAAGTAGGAGATGATGGACGAGGTCGCCAGCCGAGTCCTCATGGGCTCGGGATGGTGGGACATGCCCTTCTTCTCGCCCGGCTGTCGCGCCGAGGTGAGCGACCGAGATCCATTGTGCGAGAACTCGGGGCGGGGTGCGGGCGAGGGCTGCGACGACAGCTGCGCCGATGGCGACGTGGCCAGCAACGACTCGGAGTCCGTTTTCGAAGACGGGGTCTCGTCCTCCTCGTCCGAGTGATGCGGCGTGCCAACCAGTTCGTTGTACTGCGCGCTCTTCCGCCGCACAATGGGCTTGTTGGTCTTCCTCATTTTGCGATCTCGGATCAAAGACATTTGCTCATCTGTCATCCAGTTGCCAATGTTCATGTCCAGCGTCGGATAGAACAGCACCATGCCGTCTGGGGGACTCAAGGCGCTCCGACCAGAGGGGCGCTGAAACTGGGCACTCTCGGTCTCGAGGATCATGAGCGTGGAGGCCACGGCAAGATTCCCGCCGGCGCTGTCGCCGGTGATGATGATCCTCGGCTTGTCCTTGCCAGACATGCCGATGCAGCTTCCCGCAGTCTTGTCGATCGTCGCGTAGACATCAAAGATCTCGTTGACCGCGTAAGGATACGGGTACTCCGGAGCCTTCCTGTAGTCTATGCTGAGGATCGGCAAGCCCGTCTTGGCGGCCCACGCGAACAGCTTGTCGTCGTTGCAGCGGGGATCCATTGCGACGAAGCCGCCGCCGGGAATGTCGAGAATGAGCCTGTTGTGGTGCGCCAACTCGGCGAGGGGCCCGTCGTAGTAGAGCCAGGCCATGACGGGCTCCTTGTAGTCGCTGTTCGCGGGCCGCGGGATTCGGACTTGCCTCGGGGGCCATCGAGTGAAGCGCGGGCGGACCAGGCGCTGGAGGAAGCCGAGGTAGGGTGTCGTCCCTTTATTCCAGGCGACGCGCAGGTGCTCGACGGTCAGCATCCCGCGAACCTTGCGGACCTTTTCGTCTGCCTTTTGGGTGGCTATCAGGTAGTAGAGAGTGAAGACGAAGCTGGCGAGGTCTCGCAACCACTTGGTCCTGATCTTCATCGCAGTCCAGAATCCGGCGTCGAGCGCGGTCAAGACCCAAGTGGCGCGGAAGTACGTCGCGTCGTACATGTTGGCCATGGGCTCGGGGCTGGCAAGGTCGACGAGGGCACTGAAGTTTCGCGCCCCGTATAGGTACATCATGGTGATGGCCACGGTTTGCCATGTCGTGAGGCGCTTGGAGAAGATCTTGGAAATCGTTTGGGCTCCGGGGGGTCCGTGTTTGTCGCCTCTGTGATTTCTTCGTCAGACTGCATCTCGCTCGACAAGGCCGAGGCCGCGACATACTTGTAGAGATAAAATGCCCAGAATGACAGGACCGCGAGGACTTGGAGCCGCCGCGACTTGGTCGACGGCTTTCCCAGAACGTGATCTATCATGCTTGGTGTACACGGGTTGTTGATCTCAAACTGTTGGTCTATATTCGGTCGTATTGGTTGAAAATGGCAGTGCAATCTATCATTGCAGGATAGGCGGATGCGTCAAATACATTGTCCGCGATCGGAGAAGAAGAATCAAGTCGAAAGAGAAGAACTCGAGGTCAAGATTGGAGCCGATCAATGAGCAGGGCTCATGCGTGCCGAATTTTTGAAAAGTGCCGAGTGAGTCGCTTCCAGCACGCGCGATGTCAAAAGGAACATAGCATTGATCTGTCGCGAAGTGCCCGAAAGAAGACGATGAATTGACGAAATATAAAGCGGAATCGAGCACAGAAGAAATCCAGCACCGAACCTAAAGACGGGCCAACAGCGGCATCGCGAGATGGTGTTTCATGCCTCGGTCCCTCTACATATGCGAAATATGACTCTGCGAGGGATCGAAGAAAGCCAGATGATTCGAACGAGGCGCAAGTCGGTCAGCAACTCCGTTGTACCGGGAGGGAAAAGAAAATAGGGTGGCCTTTTGGCGATTGATGCGGTATGTTTGTCCTCGTGACGCCTTGCCTCTGGATGTCGCCCAAAGGGAAGTAGGTAATACTCGTTCTCGTACGGAGTAGGCTCGTGCGCCGGGCCGATTTTGACATGTGAAGACCTGTTCGGCGGAAACTACCCGTCAATCAAACATGGGGGGACCATGTGCTTTTGGTCCGATGAGCTTGGAGCCGGGCTGCCCTCCCACCACGAGAAACCGTTAGCCACCTCCGCAAAAAGCCACAAGGCCAGGTCCAGCCCCGGGGCGGGTAGTGCGGACTGTAGAGTGCGGGACGGGTTTCTAGGTAGGGATCAAGTCCACCATACGAACACTGTGCTGTGCGATATTACCTGTCGAGGTGGATGGATATGTTTTTGGAGGGGGGAATCCATCCATACAGTGTCTGGAATTGACAGGCCGAGAGGCTCTCCGTCGATTTGCCTCCAAGGGTCTGTTGCATTCTTCCTCGGTTGTGATCCCGACTTGATTGGCAGGCTAGTAACTCGAGATGGTGGGACGGATCCCAAATCCGGGGGAGGAAGGCGAATGACGCACCCTTCTGGTGCCATGGAGATTGATGAAGATGGATGATTCCGAGCGGGTTCAATGGTGGGAACGAAGCCGTCGTCAAGGCTCGAATGAATTGATGTTTTATTTTCTCTACTACACCTACTGGCATATTTATTTTTGAAACGTGGTCACATCGTGGCTCGCTCTTTCCTTCAAGTCGTCCTTGGCTCCTTCCGCAAACCGACCTCGGGATCGGAGTCTCGGGTAGCCGCGGACCGACGCTGACTAAAAAAGAGGCTTAGTCCTCATTGGGATTGACAGCGCACGCTCGGTTAGTATTGCCGACAAAAACCCGGGCCAACGCTTGACTTCCAACTTCTTTCGACTCCCATCGACTCGAGGCATCGCGAAAGATCACAAGGCGTCTACGGATTACTTCGTATGCACTCCGTAAAACGACCTCAAGCGAGCTCTTGGCGTCAAACGCGGGAATATTCGAGTCGGCATCTGGATCATCGTCCTGGAAGGATCGAGCTGTGGTTGCCCCTCCTCCGCCGCAAGCCAACGCGGTGAATGGTCCACTGCTGCAGTCGTCTGCATCCAGGCCTAAAGACATGAAGGCCCGTCTGCACATACATACGCCTGCTGTCTGCCGGGGCTGTGTGATGCATTGGTCAAGCTCACAGAGATCGCGGGTCCGAATCCCGCCTATCTCGTCGACTATGTACAATCTCGCCCCTGAAGTCAAGAGTAGGCCCTTTCAGGATCTTTGAAGAGTCTGGTTGCGAGGACGTACCCCCCTGAAAGACTGCCTTTCAAGATAGAGAGAAAGACGATAGTGCTCTGTGCAGAGTACGCGCGAACAGTGCTCTTTTATATTGTGTCTTTCTTTCTTTCTGCCTTGTGATCCCGATATATCAAGGACTAAAAGACAAAAGAGGCCAAGAGTAAGCACGGCTTCTGGGTATGTAGGTGATATCACTGCACGAGACAGTCACATTCAATAGTTCAAGGGCCAAGCTATATTTCTTTTTTTACTCCGTAAGCAAATCGCAGTAAAGAGAGGCATCACAACGCCACTTTACCATCATTCTTGCCCTTCTTATTGGCTCTCTTGACCTGCACGCATGCCCGATCTTGAGAAACGTTCAGGGGTAGCATTGTACATACATATGTACATATTGATGTTTGGTGCCTCTAGCAGCGGTGAAGGTTTCCCTCCATATATACTGTAGAGGTTTTCTTGATTGATCTTCGAATATAGGAGTATTGAAGACTCAAGTCTCCTAGTATCACTGTCATTGATGTAGTAGATTAGTGCTAGGCACCCTATGCCCTTACTGAGGCGTGACCTGTGAACAAGCACACGGATCCATTACCGGGGCGAAATTCGATTTCATCATCAGCACACAGATCCATGAGCGGCGTTGAATCAATACGAGTACATCTGAATCATCATCATCATCACCATCGCCTGCTGTCTGCCTCGAGTCCCCTGCGGCCCAGTAAGCTTATCCCGAACCCCTGCTGATTTGTTGGGGGGAAAATGTCGACTAATCCCCAGCCTCGCTAGGATTTCCTGCGCCAATCGCGCAGTGCCGGCGTCAGTCATTGCCTCTGCGACAGCGTCATTGGCGAAGGCGACTGGCATGTCCTGGGATGTGCCCCATCTGCCGTGATGGAGCGGGCATCTGCCGTGATGGAGAGAGGACCTCCCGGCACCAACAGCATCGCGACGGTGGACACACCAGCTGCACGCTTATATGTACATATTGACGGGATCTACCCGTACTCGCACATATGTATGCTGTATGCACATACGACAATTTCTCAGGGGTGCGGCCCGCATGCCGGCATTTTCGCGCTGATCTCCCCTCGACTGAGGAGGAGGGGGGGGAGGGGCAACGGCACTCGTCACTCCTTGGCATCAATCCCATTGGGCAAGACTGTTTCCCGGTGCTTGGTGACAGCAGGAGCTGAAGGACCCTCGAAATGTTGCCTCAGCTCGATGGCTTCAAGAGACGGGCCATCATGAGACATGTATGCGTCATGATACATGGACACACATGCGGCCCGTTGACCGACTCGAGACAGAAGGGTTTCTCGCACAAAGCACCAGACAATGGATTGAAGTATAAGAAGGGGCATCGAGGCCCCCCAAGTTCCGGAAGATCGATGAGAGCATCTCAAAACCTTAAGAAAAGACATCAATTCGGACTTCCTTTTCACCAATCCCGCACTCATCATGGCCATTCTCCGCAACCTCGTTACCGCTGCGGCCTTGCTTTTGGCAAACCCTTGCGCCGCGCAGAATCCCGCGGCCATTTACGACGGCGGCTACGGTAACGACACCCAAGTCAAGCTGCGAATCGGCAATGGCGGAGCCGGCCAGAGCGGACTGATTGAAGGTACGTTGTGACGAGACGGGAGACAAGACGTGAGGGGGGTAATCCATATAGGTCGAGAAGACGATGGCTGACGTTGATTCGATGTTGGTTTCCAGTGCTGGCGAACGCCTTCATCAAGGACCAGGTGGCCCAGGGAAAACCCAAGTTCTCTGTGGCGTGGTACACGAGCGACACGACGTACAGCATCCAGTACCTCAAGACGGGCCTCATCGACGTGGGCATCACCTACGTTCCGGCGGCGGAGCAGATTGCCATTAAGCAGGGCATCGCGTCGTGGCCGAGCCAAACCGTGTTCCGGGACCACTTCCTGCTCGTGGGGCCCAAGTCCAACCCGGCCAAGCTGTCCAAGTCGGACGACCTCGACACGATGTTCTCCAAGATCCGCGAGGCGGCCGAGGGCCCCGCGACGACGCCGCCGACGCGGTTCCTCAGCCGGTACGACAAGTCGGCGACCAACATCAAGGAGGCGCTGCTGTGGGCGGGCATCGGGCAGACGCCGTGGGCGACGACGTACTCGACGTGGTACCACCAGTACATTGCCTTCCCGATCCAGGCGCTGACGGCGGCCATCGTGCTCGAGGAGTACACCATCACGGACCGCGGCACCATCCTGTCCCTGGACCCGGCGCTCGCGGACCGGACCGTCATCTACAAGGCCGGCGGCGACGGGCTGTCGGACCCGCTCCTGAACCCTGCCCAGCTGCTGGTGGGGAAGAAGGCGCCGAACCCGGACATGGCGCGGGCCTTTGCCAAGTGGCTGAGCGGCAGCAAGGGCCAGAAGATTATCGCCAACTTTAAGAAGAACGGACAGCAGCTGTACACCCCGGCTCCGCCAGGATTGTCGTTTTGAGGGGTAGACGGAGAGGTAGATGGAGGGAGGAACAATGGATGATGGATCTCCCATGAGCCCATGGACCCCACGCTTCAGCAGAAAGCTTAGAGTGCCTCTTGAATACAAATATATGTCGTCAAAGAATGCTGATGATCTTGTGGAGACCACGTGAGGATCGGATCGTGAATAGAGTAAAGAGTACTAAGGATGTTCCAAGCACAGGCAGAGCGAGCACGCTTCATTCCCGTGCTGGCGGTCAAAGCCAACACAATCCTATTTAATGACGCCCTCGTAGCATTGATGATACAATCTGGAATCCTCCCATGCCGCTTGCAATAGAAGGGAGTGAAAGGTATGTTTGTACTGAGTATAGAGGAACCGCATTGTAATGTTTTGTCTGTCCGAAGCTCGATGAGGACTCGAGACGGTCCATCCCGCGGGAGCCAAAGTCGGCCAACGAAAGCCACCACTCGTGCCCGCTTACGCTTGGTCGGCACATCCAATGCTTGATCCATGTTGATGAACTCCCCTTTATAGTCGGTGTCATCTTTGACGATCTGGCGGGGTGGCCCAGCAATAATGGTTGGTTGATTGCATCTTGACGGATCAATTGATGTATTCACTAACAGAGCAGATGTACCTCCCTGAGGGCTCGTGCTCGCCAAAAGGGTCCCGCCTCGGCAGTTCGAGGTCTCTCCGCTCACTGGAACAAGAGCTGAGGTACCTCGAGACGCCGACCCGCGCGCGGATCTGGTCAGGGGATCCTCGAGCAGATACCTCGGTCGGCATAAGAAGGACATGAGGTCAATCTGGCATTGAATTGATTGATTGATTCTTCTCTGAGAATCATCAATCAATCGACCTCTTTTTTTTTTTTTTTTTTTTTTTTTTTTCTTTCCCTTCCGCATCAACTTCATCACCGCCAGTTCCCCGTCTCTTCGTGGGCTCCTGGTCAGCCCGATCTAGATGCATTGATCACTGCAGTAGCTCGATTGGAGCCCTCGAGCGAATCCAGGTCGTTGATCCTTGATCCATCCACCCACCCATCGACAAAGGCGGCCCCCCCCCCTCTGCGCGCCGCCGAAGCCACCCCCAGATCTCGCCAGCTGGTGACCCGCGTCTGGTCTCGGACTGCGCGTCACAGTCACCGTCACCGTCACCGTCACCGTCACCGTCACCGTCACGGCAGCCTCTGGGCAGCGACCGAGCAGCAGAGGCTCCAAGTCTCCTCCAATCTCCTCCTCCTCCTCGCCATCCTCATCCTCATCCTCATCATCATCACCACCAACAAGGACAGCAACAACGACAACAACGACAACAGCATCAAGGTAGGTGACGTTTGATGCGCCTGCGCGGCTGGAGACGCGCTGCGGTCAGAGTGAGATGGTAGACACTAAAATAAGGCACTATGCCTGAGGAGTGAGATTCGACCATCATCCGCCCTAAAGCAGGCCATCATCCGTCCATCCGTCCCAAGTCGATCCATCAATCCTCTTCCTCTTCCTCTTCCTCTTCCTCTTTCTTCGGCACGCAACCTCGAGCCTTCTGCTGTCTTCTCTCTTCTACATTGATCTATCCCGCAGATCAAGCACGCACCAGTCGCCATTCCCCAGTACGGGCTGGCTCCCCGAGTCTGGAATCGTCTCAATCGCCAGATTTCCCCCGGCCTCAATCGCTTCATCCTCGTCCTCCCGGATCATTGTTACGTCATCTGCCGAGCAGCCCTCGAGACTCGGCATCGCGATCGAGGAGACAGAAGAACAGCATAGACAAGACGTTGATCAATAACTACCTACCTACCTACCTACCTACCTACCACTACTCCGTACGCCGACATCACAGCCAGCTCGGAAAAGCGATTGATCAATCATTCGACAAGTCCTCCATACCGGCCCCGGCGCCCACAACAACAAGACCGCTGCGACAGATGGACGACGCGTTCGAGTCCCTCACCTTACGCGACATCGCACAGCGCAACCACAACCACAACCACAGTCACAGTCACGGTCACCACCACAGGATGTCATCGGGCTCGGCCAGTACCTCGGCGCCTCGCGAGGTCTCCTTCGAGTCTGTCAATGACGGCGTCCGCCTGAGCACAACCGGCGCCAGGCGCCTGCCGCGATCCTCCGCCCTCCGATCCTCCGCCAGGTCCACGCCGGACCTCTACAACAGCGGCGGCCGGCCCTCGTCGCCCGACGCCTTTCTCGGCAACCGCGCCAGCCCCCAGTACTCCCAGACGCCGGTCCCGCCCGCATCCATCTCCGCCATGTCCAACTTCGGGCTCGGCTCGCCCGGCTACGCCCCCGCCGGAAACCGCTCCGTCAGCGGCGAGCAGCAGAACCGCCGCTCGGGTCCTCTGCTGCCCCCCCACCTGTCCTCGCTCGACATCCCGAGGCGCTACGGCGGCAACGCCATCTTCGACCTCTACTCGCTCACCTACGTCTCCGACGCCGACGTCAACCTCCTCTGCCCCATCTGCCACGACCCCCTGGTCGACCCCGTCACCACCCCGTGCGACCATACCTTCTGCTACCGGTGCATCCGGAGGAGCATCGCCTCCAGCCCCTCGGGCACCATGTGCCCCATCGACCGCGAGCCCCTGGTCTGGGCCCACTGCTTCAGCGCCGCCCGGCTGATCCGGACGCAGCTCAACAGCCTCGTCGTCAAGTGCCCCTACTCGGCCAGGGGGTGCCACCTCGAGCTGCGGCGGGAGGCGGTCGAGCAGCACGCCAAGAACGAGTGCCGCTTCCGCATGTACACCTGCCCCGGCGCCGGCTGCAGCAAGAAGATTCGATACAAGCCGACCGACGACAAGTGCCGCCACGAGCAGGACAACTGCCTTCACTGCTTCGCCGTCATCGAGGACGCCGAGCGCGAGTTCCATCTGCTCTCCTGCCCCGGCAGCAAGACGCGCTGCCAGACGTGCTGGCAGCTCGTCGTCCGCGACAGCCTCGACCTGCACTACGAGCTCGAGTGCGACGGCGTCGAGGTCTCGTGCCACTACTCGGACGCGGGCTGCAACGTCCGCGTCATGCGGGGCCACCTCGACATGCACCACGCCGCCTGCGCCTTCCACCCGGACACCCCGACCGGCGCCATCATCCGCACCCAGCGCGACCTCATCCAGTCGTACGGCGACATGGGCAGCCAGCTCCGCGAGATCTTCGCCCGGCAGGACGAGGCCAACGGGCGCCTCGACGCCATCGTGGCCGCCCTGGCCTACCGCGGCATCGACAGCGGCGACATCGGCGGAGGCGGACCCGGAGGCGGGGCGGGGGTCTTGCTCGGGCCCGACGGGGCCCCGCGCGAGGGGGGGGGCGCGCGGCCCATCTCCGACCTCGACGCCGGCTTCGAGGAGGTCCACCAGAACCTGACGCAGCTCGAGGCCCGCCAGAGCATGTGGACCCTCAACCAGGTGATGCCCATCCGCGAGGAGGTCGCCGAGCTGCGCAACAACATGAACATGCTGCGCATGCACGTCAACTGGCTGCTGACGAGGTCCCGCGACGAGGACCGTATGAGGGCCGCCACCACCAACCCGGGGTCCGCCGCGAATTCCGGCGCCCTGCGCCCGGACAACTCGGCCCGGATCGGCAGAGTGGGCCTCCCCGACCGACGAGTGAGCATGGAGTTTGACGTACCTCGATTATAGGCAGAGTCCATGCACATCGGAGACACAAACACGAGAGGGAAGAATTTGCCTTTCTCGTCGTCCATATACCACCACTATTTCTGATACTACTACTACTACCACTACTACTACCTGTCGGGGATTGGATACCCAAGATGCGCGGTCTGCAGCGTATTGCCTCATGTCTTCGATTTGGGAAGACAAGTCTACTACATACTAGGTTTTGTTTTTGTCGTTCATTCACGCGATATACATGTACTTAAGCGTCGATAGCCGTATATTTGAATCAACTCTATGTGCCAAGCACTCTGCGATGACCATGATAGTACTGCCCGGGATGACTTGCAGTGACGGAAGCGAGTTGATCTCATGCTCTTCATTTCTTGATAGAGTATATTCATGAAATCTTCTGTACCAGTAGACTTCCCATGATCTTTCAACCGGACTCTTAATTTCCATTAAACAAGAGCGAGGCCGCATCCGTCTTGATTTTTGCGTATTGCATGTGGCGAGTGAATCCGATGCAGTTATTCGAGTTTGCATAATTGTCTGTATGTGCATAATATTCTCAAGCGAGGAAGGATCGACGGGCGTGGGGCGCCGCTCCTGCTGCTCCCGCCGCTCGTCCGTCGCAGCTGCCGTTGATGAGGAATCTATTATAGATGCCACGTCTTCTTTTTTTTTTTTAAAGAAAAGAAATCAAAGAAAAAAATTCAGTCTTGGAGAGGAAAATGGATCAATGTCAATCGAAAACAAGAATCACGAAAACGAGGCGTAAAGATCAACATCAAGCGAGCGCCAGTCGTTCCAAGCACAGCCTACGGAGTACCGGTACAGACATTCATTCACGGTGACCTTGGACCGAGAGCGCCCCGTGATTGGCAGCCCCGCACACGACATCATCCCGGGCGCCGAGCGGCCAAGCATCATTGATTTGATCCCCCACCAAATGCCATATAGTTGGAGCTAACCTGGAACCGCAGATGCGCCTTTGTCAGCCTCGTCGAGCTCAACTCCATCCCGCCCACCTCGACCGAGCCGTTGATGCTGCTGCTCTCTCCCATCACACCCGGACCGGGCTAGACCTGACAGCAACTTCATTTCTAGGGTTTCGTTCTTGAGACCGCATTCTTCGCTTGCGACGTCCTTCCTTTCGCTCTTTCATCGTCGAGACAGAGGAGGCATTGAGGGCTTTCGTGAAACTACAACAACCCACCACCGACCACCAACCACCAACCACCACCACCATCGCCCTCGTCATGGATCCAAACAACGACCCGCCACAGCCCGCCGAAGGCTCTGCCAGGCAAACGCTCGACCAGGTGAGGATCAGACCTGACCTCCCTCCCAGCTGGCGATGGGCACAACCATCTTGGAACCCGGCTCTTAAAATGGCTCTCTTACTCATTGGCGCAGATCCGAGCACGGCGCGTCAACAAGCTGAGTGGCGACAGCTCGTCGCAATCGGCCGAGAACCGAACCCAAGAATCACAGCAAACGCCGTCGTCGTCCGCACCGTCAAGGCCGCAGTCGACCGGAGCCTCCGAGACGAAGAAGAAGCCGGAGACCAACAAGGCGACACCTCCCGCGACCACGCCGTCGGGGCAGTCGAGCTCCAATCCCTTCTCACAGCTGGCAGTCGATCCCGGCAGGTCATCCGAGGCCGCCGGCTCGTCAGGTACGCCTCGTCTGAACCTCAAGCGCCCCGTCTCCCAAGTTGACGATGGCCTCCCAGCGACCTCACAACAACGCAAGCCCACGCCCGCCCCGCCCGAGTCCGACGAAGACTACATCGACCGAGTACTGAGCCAGACGTTCCGCGTCTCCGTCGACCCGCACCGCATGAAGACCGCACAGGGCAACCACCGCCTGATTTTTCTCCCGAACCTGAACCAGGAGCTCAACGAGAACAGAGACCCCCTGAAGCTGACCATCGCCAACCTGGACCAGGCCATCATCGAGGCCTGCACGGCCCTGCCGCACAGCAAGCAGCTCATGGACTACCTGCTGCCCTGCTGGAAACGGACCCTGAAAGCGGCCGCCTCGGCAAAGTCCGCCGGTGGGGCGCGGGCGAAGGCGGTCGAGGAGGCGAAGCGTTTGTGCATGAGCAATTGCCTTTTCGCCTTGACAATGCCCGTCCTCTACGGGTGAGCCGATGTCTTCCCTCCTTCTTGGACTTAACACCCTCGGGGGGGGCATATCTGACACCAGACCAGGCGCGAAGATCCGCCAGAGTACGGGGCTCTGGCTCCCTATATTCTACGTGGCGTCAATGATACCGAGGGTATCGATTTCGAATTTTACCAGGAAGCTATAAAACGCTTCGACGAGGATGAGGCATTCCCCGCCCTCTTCACCGATGCCATGGTCACAATCGCCAAGAAGCTGGCGAGTCAATCAATGTCAGGCGAATATAAGCCCTCCATCGAGGTAAGTTTTCGGGCGCTTGTGCTTTAACATGTTGGATGAGGGAGGTACTTTTCTTTTCTTCTAATCATGAACAGGCATTACTTGTGTATACACGTTTTCCCGTCCTACTGTCTAATCTCGCAAATGACGAACGTTTTAACATGCCCTTGGCACCCCAAGACATCGAGAAGGAGACGATTCTGGGGCCATTCTTCCGGCTGTCTCCCCTGCAGCCGGATGTCATGAAGAGTTACTTCCCTACAGCTCGGTACCTCGATAGGGGCCGAATCCAAAGCGGGCAGGACTCCCTGCGAATGGTGTTGCAGGCGCACCAGGATGAGTTGTTCTCTATCGCCAACGCTTTTATTCGGGCTGGCCCCGAATCGAGGAAGAGGACCCTCAGCTGGTTCGCTTCCATTGTGAACACGAATCACAAGAGGAGGGCCATCCAGGTGAACCCCGCGGAGGTCTCCTCCGACGGCTTCATGGTCAACATCACAGCCATCCTGGACCGCTTCTGCGAGCCCTTCATGGATAATAGCTTCAGCAAGATCGACAAGATTCACGTTCGGCACATCAGGCCTCATCCCCTCGTCAACATTCAAGACGAGACTAAACTCAACGCAGACCAAGCTGCGTCTGACGCGTTCTTGTCCAAGGACGAGGAGGGGGAGCCGAACTTCATCACAGACATCTTCTTCCTCACGCTGGCCGGCCACCACTACGGGACCCAAGCAGTCCAGTCCTCCTTAAAGTCGCTCGATCGCGAAATTAAGTATTTGCAAAAGCATATCACTGCCATGGAGGCCGAGCGGCCCAAGGTCGCCCACTCGCCTCATCAGCTCAAGTTGTTCGAGGAGACGCTGCGGAGACATCAGAACGTGCTCGAGAAATCGTGTGCAATGAAGCACACCATCGAAGGGATCTTGATGGACGAGCGAATGCAGAGCTTATCCCTGAAATTCATGCGATACGTCACCGTCTGGCTGCTGCGAGTCGCCACGGAATCGGATTACAAGCCGGGTCTGGAGAGCGAGACTATCAAGTATGATCTTCATTCTGCGTTGCGCCTGGACTGAAACTTTTTGATTTATGCCTGCTTCAAAGAAAGGAACCATCGATGACGGGGTATCTGCTCACCATTCTCCAGACTTCCGATGACCATGAGCCCCGAAAATTTCTTCCCGTACCTCCCAGAGTACGTTCTCCAGAACATTGTGGATAACTTCAAATTCGTGTTCCGGTAAGTAATGACCTGCCATCCCTCCCCACGGCTTCTTGACGTTGATGCTGAGACTCGAGTTCCCTGCGGCAGATTGCTCCCTAAACTCCTCCCGAACGCCATTGGCGAGGAGCTGATTGCGCTGAGCATCACGTTCCTCAGGTGCTCAGAGTTCATCAAGAACCCTTACCTGAAGTCGTCGTTGGTGTCTCTGCTCTTCCTGGGAACGTGGCCCCTCATGCACCTGAAGCGCGGTGTGCTGGGCGATCTGCTCACCTCCATCAAGTTCGCGCACGACTACTTGCTGCATGCCCTGATCAAGTTCTACATTGAGTGCGAGTCGACGGGGGCGCATACCGCATTCTACGACAAGTTCAACATCAGATACGAAATCTTCCAAGTCATCAAGTGTATCTGGATCAATGACGTGTACAGGCAGCAGCTGATCAAAGAAAGCAAGTAAGTCATGATACACGTAGAGCAGTGGCTTGGGGAAGAAGAAGAAGAAGATAGACAGTCTGCTGACATTAAACCCAGATCGAACCGAGCGTTCTTCATCCAGTTCGTCAACATGCTGCTGAATGACACGACATACGTCCTAGATGAGGCCTTCACCAAGTTCCCCAAGATGCGCCAGCTCGAGCGCGAGCTTGACGATCCATCCCTCATCGGGGAGGACCGGCAAAAGAAGGAGGAGGAGCTGCAGACGCTGGGCAGCCAGGCTACTTCTTACATGCAGCTGGCGAACGAGACGCTGGAGATGATGAGGCTCTTCACGGAAACGCTCAGCGAGGCCTTCACCATGCCCGAGATCGTGTCGCGCCTGGCAAGCATGCTCAACTACAACCTGGAGACCCTCGCAGGCAAGAAGGCGGCCGCCGAGCTCAGCGTGTCGAACAAGGACAAGTACCACTTTCGGCCGATCCAGCTCATCTCCGACTTTGTGGACATCTACCTCAACCTCGGCTCGTCGCAGGTCTTCATCGACGCGGTCGCCGCCGACGGGCGCTCCTACAGCGTGGAGCTGCTGGACCGCGTCACGCGCATCCTGATTTCGAAGCACCAGAAAGACCCGCAGGACATTGCGAGGTTCGACAAGCTCAAGGCGAAGTTCGCGGCCGCCAAGGAGCTCCAGGACAAGGCCGAGCTAGACCTAGGCGAGATCCCCGCCGACTTCGAGGACCCGATCATGGGCGACCTGATGAGGGACCCCGTGCTGCTGCCCAGCAAGCACATCGTGGACCGGTCGACCATTGTGCAGCACCTGCTGAGCGATGCGAAAGACCCCTTCACGCGCCAGCCGATGACGATTGACGACGTTGAGCCCCAGCCGGAGCTGCAGGACCGGATCGAGAAGTGGCGCCTGGAGAAGATAGAGCAATCCAGGAGGCAGCTGCAAGGGGACGAGATGGACACTACGGAGGGGTGAGGCTCGAGAATCAAGCTTCGGCGCACCTCTCCCCCC
>NIGB01000001.1:1572488-1582945 GCA_003055145.1 Escovopsis weberi | reverse complement strand
CCCCCCCCCCCCCCCCTTTTTTTTTTTTTCTGAGATGGATATCACGAACAGGGCAAGGCATGAGGGCATCTGGAGGTTCTAGTGTTATTCGATATTGTTATTTTGAAGAGGCATGGATGGTACATGTATGCTATCGGTGAGCCTTTGAGTTTTTAGGAAATAGAGGAGGGCGTTATTGTTCTATTCTTTTTTTTATTTCTCTTCTCCCACCTCCTCCCTTCTCTTTTCTTTCTTGTCTCTGCTTTTCTTCTTTCTTTCTTTCCCCGAGACATTCTTCCCACCATACCTTTGGCTGCTCACTGTGTTTCAGGCGCAAGAGCTTCCGACACCTTGCACCGTTGGAGAATCCTTCGAAATGCATCTTTGTATACATCTATATCAAGCGGCTTTCCTTGGGCCACTCCATCGCCCCCATCCGCACGGGGCCCTCTCATTGATCCTCCTGATCCTCAAGGGGCCACCTGGAGTTCCAGCGAGGCGAAGTCCCCCCCCCTCCGACCTCCGACCTCGCATCCATACATGTAGCCCACTCTGTACATGGAGCCTTGCCCCCCCCCCCCCCCTCCGTCATTCGTGAGTTCGCCCCTCAAGACAAGAGGATCCCGTCTGCCGGCGCGGTGCTCCGCGTGCTCCGCGGATGCTGGCGCACTGCCCAGGATAGATACTAAGATGGATGGATGGATGGATGGATGGTTATATGGATGGATGGGTATATGGATGGTTCAAGGCCCGAGCTGTTTGCGGAGCACAAGGCAGCAGCGGAGCATTTGATCGGAGATTTGAGTCGCGCTCCAGGTCGCACGACATGCCCCGGCCAGGTGATCCACTGATCCATCTGCCTGTACATCGCACGAGGACGAGTACATGCCGGTATCTCCTCGCACGCCGGGCCTCGAAACCGGGCGCTGCCTTGCGCTGCCTCCTCGGATGTACGTACAATAGTAGATGTACTGTATGTATGGATGTATGTATGGATGTACGTAGGAGCACGAGGATGTAGTATATATTTGGCGCGGCGAAGCTCGTGCTAGTGCCGTTCGGGGCCTTGAAGATGCTGCGGACCACGGACTACGGACTACGAGTACGACGTGATGCTGCGGAGGACCTGCTTCCTCAGTGGATGGTGCAATGCGTGAGTGTTGCCCCTCGGTCGGGTCTCGGGCCCTGGACCCTGGGCTCGGGGCACTGTGCGACTCTGGGAGGGGATGTGCGGGTATCAAGCATCGAGTATCAAGATCCTGAGCCTTGTTGCGCTGGGCATCTATGTATGTACGAGTATGTATGTACGAGTATGTACATATGTATGTAGGTACTCGTACATGGGATTACAGGCCAGGCGTGCGCTTCTTCGCTGCGGACGGGTGCCAGCGGAGGGGATGGATGGATCAATGGATGGATGGGGTGCCGTTAGATGGAGCAGATCCTCCGGGGACGTATGTGTGGTAGTACTTGAAGGCGCTGCTACCTGCTTGAAGGAACGAGGACTGCGTTGTGCGAACTGGAACGCGTCTTTTATGGAAGTCCGGCGTGGACTGTCCATGGACGACGTACATACACACACATACATACAAACGCCCGCCTTGCTGGCGGCACGGGGTATTAGCTGTTTCGAGGGTGTTTGACTGATACTGGATGCAGCGGTAGGAGTATCCAGCACAAGGGTCCCAGGGGGAGGGACAACCCTTTGGAGACGGTGCGGGCGGAGGCAGAGGATAGACGAGGATAGACGAGGAGAGGAGAGGAGAGGAGAGGAGAGGGCGGTGCGTCTGCCGAGGTACTTGGTGAGACACTTTCCCGCTTCGCTGCAGGCATGGTTGTGTGGAAAAGTACTCCGTATTAGATCCATATGTCGTTGGCTCACAAGAGCCCGGAGGTCTGAGACGGACATTCAAGGCAGTGGACACCTCCCTAGTCGATGCATACCCTTATGTATGTAGACGGATGAACACATTCACGGAGATGTCTCAACGGGCGCCCTGGCTTGCTGGTGCCGAAAAAAAAAACGCCCAAGGATCCGAGGCCTCGAGGGGGCTTCGCGAGCCGTGCCTGGACGGGGGTGTGGCGGGCTCGCAAGGCTGGGCCGGATAGCCCCGTACGAGTACAGGCACAGATCAAGAAACCAGTTTCATGACTGCAGACACAGATGCTCGGGCTCGTGCTCGTGCTCGTGCTAGTACGTGTACGTGTCCCTGGATCCTTCGGAGAGGATCGTGATGCCTGTCTCCGTGTCTCGCGTGGTTCTGAGGCGCGAGGGAAGTATCTCGGGAGGCTTCCCAGCGGCCGGCGACCGGAGGGGGGCTCTTGTTTCGACGGGTGACACCCAGTGAGTGTGCCGCGCGCGCGAGCCAGCGGCCGGTAGAGGCTCCGGCTGCTCTTCTTGCTGTCGCCGGAAACCAATATTCGGGTGTGTTGATTCGAGTGGAGAGGCGAGAAATAGTGGTGGGGAGAGAGCAAATTGGAGAAGGAAAAAAAAAAGGGGGGGGAAGGGATGGGCTCAGAGACAAAGTCGGTCAAAGTGTCCTCGGATGGCCGGTAAAAGTCTTCATGGCTCGCAAACTAAAGATCAATGGCATGGCCAGATGAGCCACTTGCGCGATTTAGGAGGACAAGACCCTAGAGCCTTGTGCTTGTGC
The DNA here is from genome assembly GCA_003055145.1 of Escovopsis weberi. Classification (NCBI taxonomy): domain Eukaryota; kingdom Fungi; phylum Ascomycota; class Sordariomycetes; order Hypocreales; family Hypocreaceae; genus Escovopsis; species Escovopsis weberi. The sequence goes on along the minus strand of NIGB01000001.1, from coordinate 1,580,312 downwards.
TCTCTTGCTGCATCCTTTGGACTCGTGATGGTGCCGGTACAGGTACGGGCCGAGAGAGAGGGGCAGGGAATGCGCAACAGGACAGTTGATCAGGGGGCCCGTTTGCGAGTATGTATGTACTCGTATTCATGATAGATGTATGTACGAGTACTCGTACGAGCACTCGTATGGCGCCCAACGGCCACGACTGGCCCCGGCGGAGGAAACATCCATCCCAAGAACCCGCCGGGGGGCCAAGGCTCGTTCCGGACGGGATGGTATCATCGATCAATGCCTGCACATACCCACCCCTCCCGGCTTTTGGTGACGCCTGGCCCGTGATTATAGCCATCAGGCTGTCCATAGTACTCCGTACCAAGTCCACGCTCCGAGGGACGACCAAAAAAAGTGGGAAAAAGGCTTACCGGTGCTCGTACTCTTATGTATGTACGCTGCCCCAGACTTGACCGGGTTCAGGCTTCTTTTCTCTTCTTGGCTCCTCTTCTTCCTCTTCCCTCTTCTTCCCTAGTCGAATCCGCTCCCCCCTTCTTGGCCATCAACCTCCTTCTGTTCCTGCTGCTTCTCCGGCTCCTCTTGTTTGGATGCTTGACCCATGCCGTGGAGCTGGATGTCATGCCATTAGTCTCGGCTTGAATCACCATCAGATCGACAAACGGCCGGCAAGCCTCATGCCGGACTGACGTTGGCCATCACTGTCAGCCGTCGCCGAGAGTCTTCTAAGCGGCCTCACAGTCGAATGCGAAAGCAGGTCTGACAAATGAGGCACATGGCGCACGGTTCGTCGACAGCAAGACTCCCCGTGCTCGCCCCGAACAGTGTATGTACATATGTACTCGTACTCTGTTTAGGAGGGACTCGGAGCATGTGATGTTGCAGTGAACGCCTCGATCGTGCATGTGTACTCGCATGTAGGAGTTCCCCAAGGAGTTCCCCTCAGTGCGGAAACGGTGGCAACGCGGGGAAAGGCCATTCGGACTCTAGTGAGTTTTCCGACCCCGATGCGAGGAGCAGTCCGAACCTGAGGATGAGTCTGCTCCGCGCCCTCTAAGGGCTCGTGCCGCATTGAAAGATGAGCAGCTCCTATTTCACGGGGTCTTTCGAGTTGCCAAGCTCGCCATGCGTTGTCGTGCATTTGGTCTAGAATCGATCCAAGCTTGAGGGTATCGAGGTTGGCGATGACAACAAAGCGGAAGCTCCCTTGATTCATTCCGATCGACTGAAAGTCCCATGGAGGCGTGCCTTTCTGTCCAAGGATTCTTGATGCGGCAGCGGAACTTCTTCTCAGGTCCATACGAGTACGAGTACTCGTACTTGCTGCTGACATGAGGTTCTCATCAAGGTGCCCAGTTCGACGTGCAAGAAGTCGGCATCTTCACCAGGAGGCCCGCAGGAAGTATTGAAAGTCCAGTGTCCCTCTTTAGTGCGAGTATGTCAGCTTCGATTCCGCCAGCGTCAGTAGACGGAGCACGAGTGGCCCGTACGTGGCCTACTCGAAAGCACTTCCGTGCTTGGCTATCTTGACATACAGCACTCCGTAGATACTCGTAGGCAGTCAGCATGAGGCGCAGCATTTGCTTCCTGTTATCAATCTCCTGATTGGAAGAAGAAGGGAGGAAATGACAGGGTCTGGGAATGATACTCGTATGTACTCAGGAGGACGAGAAAAGGAAGAGTATTGATCACGAAGAGCAAAGACCTCCCTCCAGCCCAGTGGATCTGTCTCTCACGGTACGAGTATGTATGTACGAGGAAGTTTACCTCCGTGAGTCCGTTATGCAGCATCCTTGCTCCAATAATTTCTTTTTGTGGGAACGGGTCAGGGGTCGCTGGTTGCCTGCGTCTCGCCATGCTTATCCGGAGGGAACCGATGACCGAGTGCTTGCGGAGCGGCGCGCAGATCCGGAGTCCTGGATTTGGGGCGGCTGGCTTTCCCACTTGCAGGGCACGAGGGCGGTACTCGTGCTCGTACCTTTTTGGTTTGATTATCTTCTCGTCTCCCGGGCGGCGGCACAGCTGACCTCGACGATTCATGTTCGTTCTCCTTTGTACGGAGTACTCCGTACCGTACTCCGTACCGTACTCCGTAGTAGTGTCTGACTGTCTTGAGCCCCCCTTTTTCCCCAGTCCAGTGGACGGAGGCCATCAGGCGCCGAGAGAAAGCTCGAGGTGTTGTGCTCCGTACAGAGGACTGGTCTGAAAATCATGTCGGCGATAGGGCAGAGTCGCTGGAGTTCTGGTGGAGAGGCAGTCGGGGACGAGCTCACACTGACAGGGCAAAAGATCCACTGCAGTGGTCCTGCGGTGCGCTGGCGGGCGGAACTGTTTCCTCGCCGTCAAAAGCCGAGCGGCAGCTCGAGTTCTAGAAGCTGCAGAGCGACAAAAACACGAGACCCTGACAGGCCACCGGCTCCCTGATTCCGCGGTGCGAGTGTTCCGTACCTGTACGGAGTGCGAGTACTGGTACTCGTACATCAATGGTTTCGTACCAGTACGAGTACATATGTACGCGCACAAACGCACTGACCCTCGGATATCGGAGGTGCGGTTTCCTGGCGCGCCTCCCAAGGGGGGAGGGGAGGGGATGTGGATCGTCGAAATCAACCCTGGGTCTTTGTGTGGAGTTCGGAGTACGGAGTACAGCACATACAGACAGAACGAGTTGTATATACTCGTCCTCGAAGCTGTGCTCGTACTAAGTATGTACCATACTCGTATCGGTAGTATGTATATATGTATGTATGTGGATGGACGAATTCGCACATGGGCTCCTACTGATAGTGGTTAGCTGGCTGGGGCATATGTCCTGCAGGTGCTGTTCAGCCGCAACGCCGGTGTTTCGGAGGAGCTTGAGATTTCATAGGAAGATGGAAGATGACGCCCCAGCCCGAGGCATGCCAAGGCTGCGACCTGCCGCCTGCCCTTGCTAGCACTGCGTACGAGTCCTCGCACGAAAATGTACATACATACATGGCGGTACGGAGCCCTCGTACGGGGAACGTCCTCGAGGACAGCCAATGCCGTTTCGAGTGAGCAGGAGGGTCTCTTCAGCATGCATCTCCGAATGCGCCCAGGCGGTCCGTAGGGCTGTCTTGGTGGTCGATGGGCAGGGAGGGTGCTGAGATTCGACGATCTTGACGACTCTGGTGCTGCGTCTCTGGCCTCTGCCGCGGATGCTGATGATGGGATGAGGTTGAAAAAGAGCAGCCAAGAAGGGAGAGGCTAAGCGGGAATTGATTTGTTTGTTGATTTAATCCAGGAGATCAATCAATCCATTGGATGGATCCATCAATGCTTGGCTAGTAGAGGTACAAGGTACTCCGTACATCTACTAGTAGTAGTATGATGCTAACGCCGGCCCACTGCAGTACAGGTACGAGTACCTTTAGTATTGAATGCACAGTGTCATCTTGGCTCCCACACTCTCCCTGTAGGGAGCACTTCAGCGACTTCCTGGCAGTTCTGCCGCGTTTCGGCCCCTCGTTTAGCTGTGCTGCTCCACATTGCAGCCCTGCTACAGTGCCGCGCGGAGAGTAACCTCCTCGGACACTGTGTGCCTTCCTCTGTTCCTCCGTTCCTTTCGCCCGCGAAATGGATCCGGAGGCAACTGAGTCGCACGAGTACTGCACGAGTATGTACAGGTCGGAGTACTCCGTAGTATTCACTGAGTCCAGGCATTCATCAGTAGTAGTACTACTCGTACTACTCGTACTAGATCTGGCCTCGTACGATGGCGGCTGAATTTCTCCCGCCCCAGCTGCCATGGTGCTATCCGCTGGAATCTTGGCCTGGTCAGCTTGTCCAATATTGATCGCTTTCAGAAACCAGGAAAATTCTGCATCAAAACGCTCGTCAGATGCTCATCTTGGCACGGCCTAAGTCCGAGGACAGCCTGTCAGTCCTTCTTGAGGTACGAGCACAGCGTGGCACCTCCAGCTTCAACCAGGCCTCCGTACCTCCTTCCAAAGTTGTTCTCGTACCCATCGAGCGCGCTCTTGCCTTGAACGTCGGACCTTGAAACTTCCTCAGTCCTCGGTAGTACGTACCTGCCTTGAAGAGGGAACCAACGGACTCAGGTGCGAGTCGTGACTCCCTCTGACAAAAGCCCGTACGGTACGGACTCAGTACGGAGTGGTACGGAGTACCTCTAGTAGTAGTATGATAGAGGAACTTGCACCCGTGCGGGCTCCTTGTGCACACCTTCCTGAAGGCAGCCGCGGATGGATGGAATGCCCTGGCAGCTTCAAGTTCCGGATCATGATCCCCACGGAAGGTACTCCGTTCTGCTCCATACTACCCGAGGCATTGCCTTCCCTTTCTGCTGCTTCATCATCTCGGGGTTCTCCCGCGTGGGACGAGTACGAGTACATTCACTTCATGCTACCAGGTGGAGGCTGTCCGAGTCCGCCGCTTTGGTACAACTTGAAGGTACGGAGTACGGAGTACTACCTCCTCCTCGTCATGCACCTTCCGGGTAGCGCGTAGTGGGTAGCGACTACCTCCTGCGCCGGCAGTGTTGCTGAAACCAAATCAGGTAGGCACCGAGGACTCTGTGCGTTAGTTGCTCCTTCCCTCACACGGATCGAATCTCGCCCTCGTCGCCGAGATCGTCGTGAGATCAATTCTCAACGTCTCCTCCTCCCCCTCCCCCCCCCCCTCCTTCTTCATAGCTGAGATCCTCCACCGCAGTCGCCCGCTGCCATTCCGAGCGTCGTCATCCCCTGTCTGCATCATCTCGTGCTGGGGATTGTTGTGGCCTTCGCTCGGTGGACTTCCCGACATCGACTCCGGTCGCTCAATCTCACATGCCAATCACGCCCCCTTCCAAGATCGCCATGCTCCGCCGCGAAACATACCCCCCTCCACCCCAATTCTCGATTGCTCTCGACCGGTGGCCGACCGAGGATCCCCACCCGCCTGAGATGATGTGCGATTCGGCGAGCTCGTCATTGTCCTCCCCAGAGCCTTCAATCCTCCATTATACGAGTACAGGTACAGGTACCCGTACCTTCTTGTCCCGTCCTGGCGTTGACCCTGCCAACCTGAGTCCTTGAGGCAGACTCTCCCCGTTGCGCCGACGGCCAAAAGTGTGACGGCCGTCGCGAAAGATGGGGGCCACGGCAGGGGTCTGGGGTCCAACCAGTCAAGCACGGATGATTCCGATCAAATCTCCAGGAGACCACTGCTCCCCGCAGGCGAACAAATACTGAGAGGCGCGGATGCCCCGTATCGAATCCCTCTCACATACAGAAGATCCCTTGGAGAGGAGAAAAGAAGGGGGGCGGAGAGGAAAAGGGGGGGGGGCTTCGCATGTGCGATGGTGCGTGGCGTTCCACAACATTTCTCATGCCCGTCTCATTTCTTCCCAGGTCTGCGCAGGGCGAGCCTTGGAGCACTGAGATGCACATGCCTATTGGGTGAATTAGTGCCATCTTGGCGCGGTATACTCCATACGGAGTACGGAGTATGGACGGAGTACAGGGACTCTGGCAGCAACGCGGCAGGAAAGCAACGCACACCCACGGACGACGTGACCGTGCGAGTTCCGGCCGATTCCTGGGCTGGGGGATGGCCGTGTTCCGATGTGGTGCGTCGATTTGCGCTCGGCCCGTGTCTCGCCTCGCAGAAGGGGTCAGCGTCAGCGCTGTTGCCTCTAGTCTATCCTCCCTCCCCGACGACGACGACGACAAGACGACAAGACGACGATGACAATAACAACAACAAAGGGCACCGTTCGGACGACCTTTCCACGCTTGCTTGGAAACTCGGCTCTATAAACCGAACACTCCACCACATTAGCGTGAGACCTGTCACTTCCTTCAGCCATCCTCCACGGATCCTTCCGCACCATTGGCGCGCCTGCTACGGAGTAGTCGCAGAGGATGTGCGGAGTAGCGCAGTTCCGCAATGGAGGGCCACCCATGGTGATTTCTATTTCCACGCCTAAGCCTCGGGTCTCGGCAGCCACTCTTCATGTTGTTTTGCGACCAGGCCCATCATCACGTTCCACGGCGGCGACGTTGCTTGTCATCCATACCGGTACGAGTACGCTCCGGACAAGGAGTCCGGAGACTTTGACCGCAGAGCGCTCAGAACCCCCGTGATCTAGCACCAAATCTGTCTACTCGTACGAGTATTCCGTACGGAGTAGGTACACAAACAACATCCAGCCCCTCTCTCCATACGGAGTACCTATGCATATCCGAGTACAAGTCTGTACAACATATCTATCCTACCGACAGGTCATACATACGGATACCCACCGAGCTATTGGCCTCCGGGTACGGCATCGAATGCCATCGATACCGGTACGAGTGCCTACCTCCGACAGACCATCCGCGCGACAGATTGTTTCGAAACGAACCCCAGCCGAAGGTTCGGGGACCACCCCGGATCGGGCCAAGCGCATCCACGGACTCATGGAGTACCGGTAGGGGGCCGTTGATCTGAACACCACTTTGTTTTTTTATTTCTGGGATGTTGCCGGTAACATTCATCTGTTGCCACCAGCCTTCAAGAATACGGACACGACCAGACATGCTCATTGCAAAGACGCCACCACTTGGAGATTTACAAAATCTCTAGGACAATTTGCCGGGCTACGAACTGGATCGACGAGACCGGTATGAAAGGCAGATCACGTCTTACATACGTATCCGGACCTACGTTGCAAAATATCGAATGCTTAAGCATCGGACGCACCTTCTGGGAAGTACTGAGCACTGGAGATTCATCACCCGCATCGCAGCCAAACCCAGACTTGCGCCGGCGACCCCTTACTTGGATGCAATCGAGCGTCCCGTTGGGACGGGACATCCTCGCCCAGGGGACATCAGCGGCCAGTTGCTCGTGCTCGTACATACATGCCTCTGCCTACTAATTGCTCTTGACCTGGGTGCGTGGTAGGACGACATGTACAGATACAGGGAGACACGATGGCGCTCGGGTTCCATTCTCGAGAAACACGGTTGCCGCCGAGGGAGCAATGGAATTCTCCGAGTCCAAAGAGTGGCCACGCGACGGACATGCGAAAATGTGTCCCATTAGATGCCGTCTCGCCTGCCGCCACCCGCTGAACATGCCAAAGAGCCAGTCGGCATAAAAGAACCATTTGGCTAAAGGCCTTGTCGCAATCCCTTGTTTCCTGCTTCTCTCCTTGCGCACATCAATCATCATAATCTGCGGCAGCCGTCATTCGGCCCCAGATGTACTACTTACGAGTAGCCCACATGCCGAAGGAAGCTTGGCGAGCGGCCGCCGGACGTGATGAGACTGGGAGACGAGAGCACAGTGCGTCCCATCGAAATACTGGTACCTTGCAAAAGCAGAATAAAAGGTCTGCAGTTCTGGCCCGCCATACCTGGTCGTTTTCACAGCTCAAATGCCTGGTAGGTGTCTGGATGATTGCGGAAGCTGATGAGAGAGGTATTTCCAATGTGGATTCCGGGGCATCTCGAGTGGGTTGATGCCAAGGCTGGGATCCACCGCCGCTACACATGGCCACGTACGGGAACAGCATGCAAGGAGTGTGTTCCTACTTTTGCTGCCGTCAAGGAATCAGGTTGTTGAATCTTCCCGTCGAGATGTCCCGGCATGAGGACTCGTACTCGTACAGGTACAGATGCACAAACACGACCCACGGCCTGCAGGCACCAAGCAAAGGACTACTCGTACGGCCACGCACTGAACAACAGACCGCAATCATCTGATGGCCTCCCGGGGCCTGTGAAGAATACTTGCAAGATCAGGGATTCCTCGACATAAATCTTGCCGGCAGGATGGGGAAGGCATTTCTTGCCTGCGAGGGAGGGGTGCGGCGGGGATGGT
>NIGB01000001.1:1508435-1567106 GCA_003055145.1 Escovopsis weberi | reverse complement strand
ACCCCCCCCCCCCCCCCCCTTTTTTTTTTTTTCTTTCTTTGCCGTCAGCATGGCCTAGATGTGTGCGCGCCCCCTGATCACCCGATGATCGACTGCGTGAAATGCCCGAACATGAGCATAAAAATTTGCATCCGCATCCGCAGCCAAGATGGTGAGGACAAGGAGAAGGGAAAATCAAACACCAAAAAACACAGGTTATATCCCTGTCATCCCCACGACGGGGCGGCATTCTCGGGTTCAAATTCTCTCATAGGAATGCGGCACTGTGCGGTGTCAGTACGGAGTAGATTCGCATCGCTCACAGAGGAAATATGCATCGTTCAGACTCTGCACTATCCTCGTTGTCACCACATCCTCCGGTCCGGGCCGTCGAATCGCAGTTTCGCAAAATTCGTCTCGAGACCGCCCCGCAGCCTGCCGTCGTCGTCGACGCACGCCGCCAGATCCATGGCCTTGAGCGCCCACGTATGACATGCCGCCTCTTCGCCGCGGGAGTAGAGCTCGATCGCGTGATTGAACGCCACGGCAACGAGCCACTCGAGTTCTGTGTCCGGAAACCGCTGGCTGGCCTGATCATCACCGTCAGCTTGTTGAACTCGTGGATACAGTATTGTATCTCGTGAGGAATGGCAAGAAGGCGAGGGGTCTGGGATGCCCACCGTTTTGCCTGCTTTGGCTATCCCGAGCGCCTGATCGAGGAGCTGAATGGCCGCCTCGTCGTCTAGGGGAAGAATGGCCTGAAACACGCATCGGATATACTTGGCCATTTTCTCGCGATCAAAGTCTTCCAGCTCATAGATCTCGGTGATGATGAGCCTCATGGTAGCGAACATGACTATCTCAGGGGGTCAGCCTGTCAGCTCCTTTTTAGGATCGACGGATGTAGCTACTAAACATATCACGCGAGAACGAACAATGACAACGTCAACCGCCACTGAGGGAGTAGAACGTACCTCTGCCCGGCGCCTTGCTTCTCAACAAACAGTCTCCCATTGCTTTATACGTGGCCTCATCTTTGCAGGCCTTCGCCTTTCTCACAATCTCATTCAAGTGATCCCAGTTCTCGAGCTGCGTTGCCGCTTCGAAGTCAAAGACGGATAGCGTGGAGAACTTGGCAACGAGATCCTTGATGACGGGCTCCTCGTGGGCGTCAGCCTCTGTCTGCAAGAGGCTGTCAAAATTGCCAATGTGATGTCTCGCCTCGAGATACTGGCGCGCCTGCTCGTCCACGACGTCGCTCGCCCGGGCCGAAGCGACGAGAGCCACGGCGATGACGAAGTGGCAGCGCAGCGACATCAGCGCCCTCTCCGAGACATCCGCCAGGGGCATGTCGCTTGGGTAGCACTTGTTGAAGGCGAGGCAGGAGGCGAAGATGCGAATCACCAGTCTGAGTTCCCAGGCTTCAAGATTCTTGGCCCCGATGTTGTACGCGGTCTTGCGGAACCAATTCAACTCCTTTACTGGGAACATCCGGCTTCGATTGCTACTGCCACTCAGGGACTGCGCATGATGGGCCGCTGCATCAAGTGTCAGTACTTCTGTTGAGCAATATTGATCAATTGAAAAGCGCTGGGAGGGGCAATCAGTCATACCAGTTTCGAGCATCCTGCACAGGTCCTCTGCGAGACTGCCCCTTTCAGGATCCGCGGCACTCATCCCCGAATCATCCCCATCATCTTCCCCTACCGAGGTAATGAGATGGATAGCGCATCGCAGCACGGCTGGCAGGTTCCCCTCTTGCCCGTCGCCTCCGACCCAATTCTCAGCAACGCACCGCAAGGCAGATAGTGCGCAGAGCTTGTCCCCAGCCTGTTGTGCCTCTTGGACGCAGGTATACAGGTAATCTCTGCTTTGAGTCTTGTCCTTCGCCTTACTGATCTTCTCGATACATTCTCGTCCGAGTTCATGGTCCCAGCTGAGGAGGGAAACCTTGAACATGAGATAGCGAGTCTGTATGTGATTCCTGGCCGATTCCTTCATGGACTGGAACGCCCCTCGGGCCTTTTCCACATCGTTGAGGCCGATTGCGCAGATGATGAGTTTTCGCTGGAACACCTCCAGATATGTCTCGCCGCTGCTGGAGAGGATCTCATGTAATGCGGCACGACACCATGCCTCGGAAGCCCCATGATTTCTTTCCACGAAAAGCGCTTGGATTCTTTTCCAGATGAGCTTTCAAGGTCAGCCGGTCTGAGCCAGCCAGCGCTCAATGGCAGAATGGGAGAGGGGAGGGGGGTTGAGAGACGTGACCCACCGAAAGAACAGCGGCAGAAATGTCTGGCGTCAAGGGTCCGGGATGATTATATCGGACAGAATCGAAGAGACGCATGACATCTGCCGGCGCACGCTCAGCTTCTCCGGCCGTGCCAGCATCCATGGTGCTGATCCATACTCTCCAGACAACGATCTTGTTCAGCCACTCCACCTTGTTGGACTGGAAGACGTGGCGCTGCAGCAGCTCGTCCAGCAAGCAGCAGGCCAGCCGCGCGCTCTTCTCCCTCAAGCCCCTGACATGGTGCAGCAAGAAGTGGAACGTCCCGTCCGAGAAGTCGAAGGATCGGATCAACCTCCGCAGGAGGCTGACGTACGCATCGAGATCGAAGATTTCTCCCGGCACCTTCTGCAGCAGCTCCAATCGCCAGTGCAGAATGACCGGCAGGTCTCCGAGCTCCGTCTCCAGGAACGCAACAAGATCTCCGGCCTCCTGGATGCTGGGCGGAGAGCCCTCGTCCAGGAGGCTCTTGAAGAGCCCCTGGCACACGGACAGCCGCAACTCCAACCCGTTGGCCGAGAGCCGGTCCAGCGGCTGGTGGTTCAGGATGTCGTACCCCCGTCGCAGCCACTTGATGGCCAATACGTGATCGCCCTTGCCGGCGAGGTCAGATCCGATGTGATTGAGCGTGTCGGCAACAATCTCCGCAGACGGCACGTCCAGCGTCTGTCTTAGGGCGTCGCCCTTGCTGAACATGTGCTCCGCGACGTCCAGCCGCCCTTCTTTCCACGCCTTGCCATCAGTCAGAAGATCCGCCCGGCCATGGGAATCAAGGAACGGGAAACGGGAAACGGGAGACCATGGGGCCGCTCACCAGCGCCGTCCTCATCGCCAGGTACTCCGCCTCGAACTTGCACCGGGCCGCCCGCCCCTCCGGATCGCTGCTCACGCCGGGAATGTCCTTGAGCCGCTCCACGTACTCGGCCATCTTCCGCAACACGAACCTCGCGGCGTCCAGATCCGCGTCCCCGTCGCCGAAGCAGTTCCTGCCCAGGGACACGGCCAGGTTGATCAGGTAGAGCGTATCCATCTCGACGTCCCCGCCTCGCCTCCTCGCGCCCCGCCCGAGCTCGAGGAGCTGGAAGCCCAGCAGTCTCGCACGGAGCAGGAGTCTGCGCTTGTGCCCGGGCATTGACGCGGTATCGCCATCGCGCTTCGCCCGAACCGCGACGTTCCACAAGTCCCTCCCCCGCGCCACGACCTCCCTGGCTATCCTGCGCTCGGTGCAGCTCCCCGCCTGCGTGGCGGTCGTGATGCTCTGGATGTGGTGGTTGACATCCGCAAGGAGGACATCCAGCGTCCTGGCGTCAACGCAACCGTCTCGGAGTCTGGGACACAGGTCGGCCGCGAATTCTGCACCGCACATCAGTCAGCTCATGACCATTTCTGGCCGAGAAGATAATCAAAAGATTGGGAGGCTCGCCTGCGGCGGATTTGAGTCTCCTCGAGAGTCCAGCAGCGAGCGTGTCTGGGGGCGCCATTACGCGCTTCGACGGGCCAGCGGCCAATGGATGACTCTAAGAGCAGCAACGGAACGACGGGATCATTGCCCCAATTGCTGCTATATGCTGGAGACCAGCAATTTTCGAGTCTTCCTGTCCGAGATGAGATGGTCAAGTCCAAGTTTCCACGCGCATCTTCGCTCTGGATGGTGCCTTGAAGACATGATACGAGGGCACGATGGGCAAGAGCACCTGCCCCCGGACGCACCTTCCCTCGAAATCCGACGGCCTCGACCTGCCACAAAGGATTTCGAAATGAATTGGAAATAAAATCATCAAGCAATGCATGATGCCCATAGCCAGGCAGTAAGGATAAGTATTCTATTCCAACGAAAAATGTCAAGGAAGCCAAGCGGTCGTACGGGATAGGTATCTCGATCATCCAATTCAAGCCAATCTCCAAGGCACCGAGCGATCAGTGCCATCCGACTTCCCTGAGCGCCTTATCCAAGGACAGCAAGAAGCCCCTTTTAGTCGCCGTAACCAAGCCCAACAAGAGTGCGATACCAAGAAGAAGAAATAGAAATAAGGGGCAAAACGGGACGTGGATGAAGCGTCCGCCGCACGCCTCGCCGAATCACGGCCGGAACCCCTATGATGTTTTTTTTCTTTCAAGTATTATGAAATCCGACTATTGCGGCGGAGGATCATGCGGCAGAAAATTGCCCACAATCAAGGCTGGCCTGCGTTGCGTCGCATCCCGCCGGTCAGCCATCAAGAAAATCCAAGGCTCCAAAACACAAAGCAGGATGAGCTTACAGTTTATGTTCGTCGCGGCGGATGGTAAAGGAGAAGCAGCTCTTAACAATCGGGTGATCAGACGAGTCGCTCGGGTTCTTCAGCGAGCACGCGGTGAGCAACGTGTCGTGAGAGGGATCGAACGCTATCGTCCCGAACTCTTCCCAGTACCTGACCATCGACTCCTCCGTGAGAATCTCGTGCAGCGCAATCTTGCCCTAAGGCGTACGTCAGCATTCATAAGCCCTTCTCCTTCTCCTTCTCCTTCTTCTTTAAATTGTACTTTGCGCCAACAGTGGAAGAGGGGGACTCACATCTCGGAGTTGATCGACCGGGACGTTGATGAGCTCGGCCATCTCCTTGTTTCCCCGAAAAATCTCTCCCGTTCTCCTCCAGCAGCAGGCCGGCACGGCCATGCTGGCAAACACGCGGTCGTAGTCCATGAGCTGCTTCTCGAACCACATCTCGACGTACACCAGCTGCATGTCCGTCAGGCCTTGAGCCTTCTCCCTGAACTTGGGCCGGAACTGGTTGATGGTCCGCAGGATCTTCTGCTTCGACGACGGCGCGATGTGGCCGTCGAGGTATTTCCCCAATCGGGCGTAGCCGTTGATGTAGTTGAATGGCTTGAGCAGCCCGGCCTCGTACTTGGCCCTGAGCACGCGGGACATGCGCTCTTCGGGATTGTCGTTGCCGGACGGGTCGGCCGCCTGGAGGTAGTATTCGCGAGTCTTGTCCTTGTCCGAGACTCTGCCGGGGACCTTACTCCCCACAGGACCGAGCGTCGGTTGCAGCGTGAACCCCCCGGGGAAGTGGCCCGCTGGGATCGGCTCGCCAGCGTGGATGCCGTGGCTGTTGGCAAAGTTGGGGATCATGTCCGACGAGGAGGCTGCTCCAGCCCTTGCGATTCCGGGGTTCTGAGGGTCGCCCAGGGCGGCTCCACTCTCATTGAGAAGGTTGTTGTGGAGGAAATCGTTGAGCAGGTTGAACTCGTGTGTGACTTCGGACCCGATCATGTAGTTCGGGTTGTAGATGCTCATGTCTTGGAAGTTCTGGGCAGTCAGCCAGGCATCTGAGAAGCCCGCGACTGTTTTCGGCCGGTCAGCAGCAAGCTCAAGCTTCCGCTCAGTGCGAAGTAATGTGCGTTGTCATATGAGGATCAGGTCCTGGAGCCAGGCCTGGGTGGATGGAGGGGGTGTTCAGCGGCAGTCGATCAATTAATCGAGCAATCAATCTGCCACATCTGGGGCTCGGCAGGGTAATTGAGGAATTGAGGAATTGACTGCCTCAAAAAACCTGAAGTGGCCGGATGCTTCTTGTTTCGTTTTCTTTCTTTCTTTTTTTTTTGTTCGATTGTATTTGAACCACTTTTCTTTTTCTCATCCAAGACTCACATTGATTCGCATTCCCACCGCTGCTCATCGCGCTGGCCTCGAGACCCGACGTAGCGTCCGGTTGCACGAGAGACAACGGATCGTCCTGCCTGAGTAGGTCTCCGGCTCGGTAGCCGGAATTGCTCCTCTGTCTTGTGCCATCAAACCCCAAGGGGGGTGGCATGGAATGGTTCGCCATGGGGTTCGAACCTGCGTCGGTAGGAGCGGTTTCGTCGGCCTCGTCGGCAGTCCTGGCGGTCTTGGTGGCGGCCGTCTTGCCGAGCTTCTTGGCATCTGTCTCGCGGGGCTCATCGTGACATAGGTGTCCAATGTTCCTCTTGATACATCTGGTACATGGCCTCTCCTTTTTTGTTTTCACTTCCTGCGTCAGCGCGTCTTCTCGTGTTTCTTGTTCTTGGTTCGCAAAGGAAAGCAGTGCACCGCTCCACAAGACACGGTTCTATGTATAGAGAGGATGGACTCACAAGATCGCATGTCATGTGCTACTCGTTGGAGGCAAAGACCCGTTAGCCACACTCCCAATCACACACTCGCACAAACACAGGGGAGGACTCGGCAAGGGGGAGGGGGGAGAAAAGGAAGAGACGTTTCGAGAAAAGGGGCGGGAAGTCGGAATACGAGTCGCATCCTCGATGCCCATCATCAGTGCAGCCGTAACCTCTTGCCGCCGTAAACAAGGAAGAAAGGGGGGGGGGAGAGATCAAAGGGTGGCCATGACTCACAGATCTCCGGCAGTACAAACAAGCTGCAGTTGTCCGAAACGATGCGCAATGACGGGTTAGCTCATGATTTCGACCTGAAACTCCAACCGTCGACAAGCTCCTGTGCGTGTATGCATGCGAGCGATCCATTGCGAGCAGGGAGAGGAACGCATCTCTGGGGTTCTCTCTTGTCTGTCCAGAGCCCCTGGGGCCACAATCAAGAGAAAGTCGACGGGTTGATGTCCGTTGTCCGTGGGGAACGAGAACGAGGACTTGGGTGAAGAAGAGACATACCGTGAGAGACCTTCCTCCTTTTCTTGGGACTCTTCCCCGGCCGGCCGTTGCCATTGCCGTTGTCGTTAACGGTGCCACTCGCGCTCCTGCTGCCATTCGCGCTGGCATTCTCGTTCCCGTCCCCATTCCCATGCTCATTTCCGTTGTGCTCATCCGAGTCGTCATCTTCCCTCCTTTCACGCGCATTCGCCTCGTTCTTGTTCTTCTTCGTGCCGCCGGCGAGTCCTAACGGGCCCTTACCGTCGGCAGAGAGAGCACCTGCGGCAGCCTTCCGCTCGCTCATGCTGTGCTCCATTTCGTCCTCGCGAAGCCTGTCCCTCATTGGATATGGGTGTGGTGTTACGCAGTCAAGGCCGGTTGCCTCTCCCCCTCCACCTTGTCGGAGAAGTCATGGAACGGTAGATGCGTGTGCGCGTGTGCGTATTTGTGTGCGTGGGAGCGTATGTGTGTGTGTGTGTGTGCACCCTCGTTGTGTTTCTTTTCTCCTTTTCCCCTCCCGATTCTTGTTCTCTTCTTCGCTCCTCTTCCTCTCTCTCTCTCTCTTTCTCTCTCCCAGTTCTTCCTGGTTTCGAGAAAGAGAAAATTGGGAAGAAGGGAAAACAACTTAAGACCCCGAAAGTCGTTTAACCAACACCCCGGGCTTTTTCCTTTCCTCGGCAAACCCGCTGACCCTCCACCGGGAAAGGGAACAAAATAAAGAGAGAAAAAAAGACGAAAAAAAAAAAGATGAGAGAAGGATGATCAGGCCGTATGTACGGGGAGATATGCAGCCGCCCTTGGACGTCGACTCCGCTTCCACAGGCCAGCCGGGAAGCCAAGGAACCGCAGGTGTTCGAAATCTCGCAGCGGCGTCGCTCGCGTGAGACCTCTCTCTATGCAGGCGTCTGCTCTTTGGATGCAGGTGCAGGGTCCGTCGCAAATTAGAAGAGCGTCGAGTCAGCCGGCCCCCCTCTATCTCTGGACTTTCACTGTCTCGAGCTCACAGTCTGTCCTTCTCTTGGCCGCGCGCGCGTGCGCACTCTCTCTCCGTCTCTCGTATCGCAGATGCGGTGGTGCCTCGTCGTGCGCCGACACAAGGGGAGCACCAGATGAGATCTTCTGTCGTGGCCCGCGAGCAGAGAGCAAGGCAAGGCAAAGCAAAGCAAAGCAGGGAAGCAGCCGCGGAGAGGAGCCGATCGATGGAGGAGGAGAAGGAGGAGGAGGAGGAACAGCAGTGTCCAGTCGTCGGGCGGGATGGACGGTGCAGCGACGAGCGATGAGCGACGGATCGAGGATTGGAAACTCTCGAGCAGAAGATGTCGGCCCGGGAATGTAAGATCTAGTAGGAGGTGGTAGTAAGATCTGTGGATGGAACTTTGAAGAAGTTGATGCCTCGAGAATGACGTATGTCGCGGGTCTGCCTTGAGCCGACAGCAAAAGCTCTTGGGAATGGATTGAAAGTATTGCAAGCCGGTGGATTGGCGATCTTGATGGCTCGATCCGTTCAAGGATGAGCCGATTGATCGATTGATTGATTGATTGATTTGCGTCTGAATACTCGATATGCATGTACTCGAGTGATCGAATTGATTGATGGATCCTTTGCTCTTCAGTCACATCAATCAATGGACATCTCGGATCTAGTGCCTCTATCTTACAACCCTAACCCTGAAACGGGCTCTCCATCGACTCTAGGGTAAGTCGGTAGGCAATTGCCACATTAGCACTTGACATCAATATTGACGATCAAGATGGCCTGAACTCGACATATTCACCTCGCTTGATTTCATCAAATCCTTGCTTCCCAGACTCACGATGCCGACTCATCTAAAGTCATCCTATACAAGGAGTGCTTTAGCCAGATTGCCCGGAAGAATCTCCATCCAAGGCACACCGACAACGCCCCGGGCCTGAACACGATACATACATACTAATGTACATGAATCATTGATCTCCCTGCAGACACGATGAAACCACGTTACCACACTGCCTACACACTACGGTAGCAATATAGGCAAGGCGAGCCTTGGCATGGCTACATAGTTCTCCTCCGTCAAGCCATCCATCGATGGAACCGCCCGCGATGCATCCTCTTCTGGCAGGTCGATAGGTCACTCGGTCATTCCACACCTTCAGCCCTCCCAGATCCCTCTTCCAAGATAAATGGGGGCTCAAACTCATACCGGTACACCAGCCGGAGGACAATCCGTCAAGGTGAATAAGACGAGCTCGGAGTCATCATGGTGCCGCTACAGATCGACAGGGGCTGCTTGGCCTCAAACCTCCGACTCCCAGCTCCCCCAGCCAGACGCCACGGCCCCCTACGAGCCCTTGATGGACCCCTTGTTCGCGAGTCGAGGCTCAGAACTTGGATTCCATGATCATCTGGGGGAAGGGGGGCTACTTCACCCGGGTCCAGAACCGTCGAGATGCCCAAGACAACAAGGTCGTCTATTCAGCTCATGCATGGATGGAAAGAAATAAGCAACTCAAAGTCTCCAACCTGGCCAGTAGATACGAGTACAGATTTCCCCAAAAACATGCCAAGGACAAAGTGAAACCCATGCAGTATGTAGTGCTCCGACAAAGCGCAGACGCTGGATGTTGATGAAGGTGCAGGAAAGAGACAAGGATGAAGAAACGAAAAAAAAAAAAAAAAAAAAAAAAAAGGCGAGACGGACCACCTCAGATCACCACGAAGAAGCTCTGCTCCCCCTCCCGCGCAACCACCCTCGCCCGCCTCATGATGTCGTCCTCGCACGCCAGCCGGATCCGCTCGGGCGTCGCAGGGCTCTCCAGCCTCAGCAGGCCCTCGCTGTCGTCCTCGAGCAGCTTGGCCTCCACCCCGTGGGCCCGCCTCGCCGCCCGGAGCGCGTCGCGGATCGCGAAGAAGACGCTGCTGCCCAGGAACAGCGGCGGCTCGCCCACGCCCCTACTGCGCGCAATCGTCCGCAGGTCCTTCCACTCCACGTCCTTGAGCAGCGTCACGTTGAACTCCTGCGGGATGTCGCGGAACCCGGGAATCTTGTACGCCCCGGGCCCCCGCGTGAACAGGTTCCCGGCCATCGGCCCGCTGCGCACCCACAGCGCCTCCTCCATCGTGAAGAGGCCCACCCCCTGCACGAACGCGCCCTGGATCTGCCCATAGTCGATCGCCGGGTTGATCGACTGCCCGACGTCCATCTTGATGTCCGCCCGCAGGCACGTCCACGTCCCCGTCAGCGTGTCCACCTCCACCTCCGCCGCCGCCACGCCCTGCGTGAAGTAGAAGTACATCTTGCCCTTGTTCTCGTCCCAGTCGTACCCAATCTCGGGCGTCTTGTAGAACCCCTGCGCCGAGAGGTTGACCCGGTCGAAGTACGCCGCGTGCGCGAGTTCTTTCATCGTCGCCTGCGCGCCCAGCTTCTCCCGGTACGGCGCCAGCCGCTTGTTGAGCTGCTCGCACGCGTTTAGGATCGCCATGCCGTTGAGGTCCGACGTCGCCGACGCCGCCGACGGCGACGCGTTGGGCACCGTGTTCGTGGCAGTCTCGGAGATGTGGACGTTGTCCAGGGGAACCTGCAGCGCCTGCGCCGCGATCTGCGACATCTTGGTGTGGATCCCCTGGCCCATCTCCGTGCCTCCGTGTGCCAGCAGGACAGACCCGTCCGCGTAGATGTGGACCAGCGCGCCGGCCTGGTTGAGGAAGAGGGCGCCGAAGGAGATGCCGAACTTGGTGGGGATCAAGGCCATGCCCCTCTTTCGCCACTTGCTCGCGCCGTTGAATTCCTCCACCTTGGCCAGCCGCTCTGCGTAATTGCTCTCTTGCTGGAGCTGCTGGAACATCAACGGGATGTGCCAGTCCGTGACGGGCTGGTTGAAGGGCGTGAGCTCCATGGGCTTGTAGAAGTTCATCTCTCGCAGCCTGTCCGCAGGGATGCCCAGCCGGTCGGCAGCCTCCTCCATCAACGTCTCCGCGATGAACATGCCCTGCGGGCCTCCGAAGCCGCGGAAGGCCGTGTTCGACACGGTGTTCGTCCTGCAGATCCGGCCGCGAATCCTGGTGTTGGGAATGTAGTAGCAGCCATCCGCGTGGGTGATTGCTCGACTGCACACCCCGGCGCTGAGATCAGAGGACCATCCTCCGTTGTGATAGATGTCGCATTCCAGCGCCATCAGCTTGCCGTCCTTTGTGAAGCCGGCCTTGTACTTTCCGAGGGTGGGATGCCTCATGCCCGAGGCAACCATGTCTTCGTCTCGAGAAAGCATGTATCGGACGGGCCGTTTGGTCTTCTTGGCTGCGAGGGCAACGACGGAGCTGAGGACAGAAGCCCTGGTTTCTTTTCCGCCGAAGCCGCCACCCAGTCTCTTGACGCGAACGACGACCTTGTTTGAAGCAACATCGAGCACGCGGGCGGCACATTCTTGTCTATTTTTTTTTTGTTTTTAGATTAGAAGCCGTTCAAAGGGAAAATTTCGATCGGAACGCGAAAGGCAAAGGAGAACAACTGGGCAACAGGACTTACCCTTCGTTGGGATTCTGCGTGCTGGTGAAGATCTCCATTGCCCCATCCTCGGGACTCGGAACGGCCACACATCCCTGAGTCTCCATATAGAAGTGCTCCTGTCCTCCCATCCGTGCTGTTCCGGTGAAGACATAGTCGCAGTCCTTGTATGCATCTTCAACGTTGCCGGTCCTGATCTCGCGAGTCCACGGGAGGTAGCTCTGCTTCTCTATCGCTTCCTCGATCGTCAGGATCGCCGGCAGTTCCTCATACTCCACCTTGACAGCCCTCGCCGCCTCCTGAGCCTTGTTCGCTGATGTCGCCAGGATCAACGCGATGGGCTGTCCGGCCGTGTGGATTTCACGGTCGGCGAGGAGGAATTCATCAAATTCCGGGGCAAAGACCTTGTTCGCCTCGGGGGAGGGCATGTCGTCCTTGTCGACGTAGTCGACAAAGCCGGGCATGTCCAACGCGGCCGAGTAGTCCACCGAGACGATCTTGGCGTGCGGCTTGGTCGACAGCACGTAGCAGGCGTAGAGCTCGTTCCTCTGCGGGGGGATATCGTCCGTGTACTGCGCTTCGCCCGTGCTCTGCTTCAGCGCAGAGATGTGCGGGTTCGATTTCCCCGTGATGGCCAGCTCGTAAGCCGCGGCCGACTCGTGGTCGATCTCGCCCTTGGATATGGACCTCTCGAGCTCCTCGATTGCCTCGCTGTCAAGGTGCTGAGGCTGAGTCTCGCCAGCGAGACTTGAGAGGACGTCGTGGTAGAATCGGTAGAAGAAGCCGAGAGCGAGAGCCTTTCGGTACGAGGCCATTCCTCCAGGGACGCTAAACTTGAGGTCAAAGTCAGTGCCGAGGGCGTTCATGACACCCTCCAGCGTCTCGAGCTCGGCGAGGCGTTTCCCGATCAAAAACTCGGTCGCTGTCTGGGCGGCCACGGTCATTGCCGCCAGGCCACCGTAGATCAGATTGCAATCGGTGACGACGCCGTCGTCGTCCAGCTTGACCCTCAAGGCAGCCGTCACGATGGCAATGTCGTCGTCCTTCCTCTTCGCCTGTTTGTAGGCCCGGTAGAACTCACCCTTGGCGGCCGTGGCGGGGATTCGGATAGAGGCAAGGACGGCATCGGGGCTCAGAGACGTCTTGCGGTAGCCGATGAAGAACTTGGAGAGAGGGATCAGCGTCTCCGGGGCTGTCGCAGACTTGGCGACCAGGACGGCATTGGCGCCCCAGAGAGCGGGGTTCAGGTCCGAGATGGGGGATGCCGTGACCAGGTTTCCGGCGGGGGTTCCGACGTTTCGAATTTGTCTGCCGGCAAAGTACTTGAGCTGCCTGAGAATGCCGTCGAACACCTGGCCCCTGACGGGCCCGAAGTGCTTGATGGCCTTTTCGCAGAGGAGCTCGAGGTCGGTCAGGGAGACGTTGCCGCCGATCTCGAGGTGGTCCTCGGTGAGGTTGTACTGCCTCAGCTCAGCGATGTCGCCGACGTATACCGAGACGGGGTACTGCAGGGCCTTGAACTTGATCTCGATCTGCGTCTCGGTGCTGCCGCCGATGATCTTTGCCTCGGGGTAGGCGTTTTTGATCTGGAGGAGCTGCTCCAACGTGACGGGCCGGAGCCAGGTTTTCCTCTTGTTGCCGAAGGCCAGGGGGCGGAGCTCCTGCTTCTTGAGGGCGGGCGGGAAGATGATTTCGGTGTCGGGGTGGTATTCGATGAAACCGGGCGGGGTGAAGCGCTTGATGGGTTGATCTTTGAGGCTCAGCTTGTCCATGCAGCAGCCGCCTCCGTTGGCCTTGATGCCATCCCCATTTTCCATGCAGCAGCCACCGCCGTTTGTCTTTTTCTCGTCGCCGCCATTCTCCATGCAACAGCCGCCTCCGTTTGTCTTTTTCTCGTCGCCGCCGCCATTCTCCATGCAGCAGCCGCCGCCGCCATTGGCCTTAGCCATGCCGCACGCTGCCATCTTGTTCCGCGCGCTGAAGGTGTGGGCGGCGTCGAGGATCGACCTGTAGCCCGTGCAGCGGCACAGGTTTCCGTCAAAGGCCTCCTCGACGTCGTGCTCGGTCGGGTCGGCGTTGTTCCTCAGCAGCGCGTAGAGGCTCATGACGATGCCCGGGGTGCAGAAGCCGCACTGGCTGCCGTGGGAGCGGGCGATGCGCTCCTGGGCCGGGTGCGGGGCGTTGACGTTTCCGACGCCCTCGATGGTGATGACATGCTTGCCGTCGAGGCTGACGAGGGGCGCGAGGCAGGCGTTGACGCTGGCGTGGTAGATCTGCTTGGTCGTGGGGTTGAACTGGCTGACGACGATGGTGCAGGCACCGCAGCCGCCCTCGCCGCAGCCACTGTCGTCAATCCGTTAGCTGTCTCGATCCGTCGTCCGTCTGAACTGGTCCAAAGGCTGACAGCTGATCGCTGACGGCCTGGGGAAATCCCCCCGCAACTCAAATTATAAGGTTGTGGTGGTGGTGGTGGTGGTGGTGGTGGTGGTCAGCGCTTACAGCTTGGTTCCCGTCAGCCCGATGCCTCGCAAGTATTCGAGGACGGTGACTTCTGGATCGACGTCGTCGAGCACGACGCGGGTGCCGTTTAGGTAGAATCGGATCGTGTCATCGTAGGTGGCCGTCAGAGCTGCCAGGGACTCTGGCCGGCTTGTGCGCTCTGGGGAGATGGCGCTGGGCGCCATGATTCGGGATGGATCAACGCCCTTCAGAGTCGTGAGGAAGGTCGAGCGATGTTGATTTCGAAGAGGGCAGGATTGGCGGGACAGACTGTGATGGTAACAAATGGTCAGAAGAGGGGAGAGGAGAGGAGAAATATCATGCAAGAGATGGGAGTCGAGAGAGGTTGTCGTGTTGAATGCGTCGGGTACTCGTACATACATACGACTCGTACATACATACTTTGAAGTATCAGTGCCTTGATCGATGCTGATATGGAGTCATGTCGGGCATCATCCGGAAGGGGAATTGCATTTCGTCAATGCATAGGTACATAGGTAGGCATGTACGGAGTACCGAGTACTCTCATGGGCGATGTGGCGAATCACAGAGGATCGCCGCGGACGGATGTGGTGGATTGACAGATGAAGGATCAAGTCGATGGATCGATGGATCGATGGATCTACTGGAATGGAGGGGGTCAGTGGAGACTCATTGGAGGGGGAAGCAGTTGATCTATGCGGAGGTGGCGCTCCGACCACCTGTCGCTCTGGCAGGGCATTCTCTCACCAGTGCCTTGGAATTGATGGATGATCGGATGCGACGGGGAAAATAAACAGGCACTGCATTGCATCTATGCAATCTCGAAGCGCTTTCCATATCAACCAAGCGATGATCGAGTCCTTCATTCATTGTGGGATGGATACCTCGCTGATGATGGATTGGAATTGAAGTTTAAATGATTGATATCGCCAGTTTACGACTACAGGGTAGGAGTTACGAATCGAGGACGAGGCCTTTCTCGCATAGTCGGCCCGCCTCTCTGACACCCTCGATCCCCGATGATCAGGGCTGTTCTCTTCGCGCCCTCGCGCGGGAACCGCCTCGCGGCCGCCCTGACCGCGAGGACGCCACTCTCCTTAACCACTGCCTTGATGGTGTCTGCCTCTTCCTCGTCTTGGACGTCTCGGACATCGACCCTTCTAGCAATGAACTGCTAAGCCCTCCGGTGTCTTACCGCGCCGGGCCCGAACGCAGCCTCTACCCCAGCCTTCCCTGTCGCTAGCTTCTCTGCATGATCCTTGAATGTGACGACGGTATCTCCGCTCTGGAGCCGGCGCGCTGCCGCGAGGGCTTAGTTGACGGCCTCTTTGATCTCGGTGGGGGAACGTTGTCGGCATGCTTCTATAGCTTAGGCCCTTGATCAGGGCTTCCCTCTCGAACCGCGGGGGCACCTGCTTGGCCGCTCCAGCCATTGTCAGGCCCGGGACAGGTCCCGCGGCGATTGCCGCCCAGCTTCGTGCCTTCACCGATGGCTCTCCTTGTTTGTATCTGCTTGACTGCCTGTTGCATCGCGCTCTGGATGAGCGTATCGGTCGCGGCCCGGGTCCGTAGCACTACCTTGTTCAAAGTCTGCAATACCCTCCAGATGTCGATCCCCCCGGGACCAGCTCGAGTATCCTGCCGAATGCCTCCTTTTCGTAGTCTCCAACTTTATGACGTGACTCTTCGTTTTTACGCGATGTTCAGCGTAAGGGGGGTTCCTATATTCCGCGGCTGTTTTCAACGCGTATTCTAGAAAAGTGAGGCGCGCATTTAGGAACTCGATTTGCACGCCTGTGAAAAGCCCTTCTTTGCATCGCTACAAATCGTAGAAGCGAATCGGTCTGCATTTAATCCGCTCCGTTACCCCGCCCTAGGCACCAGGTACTTAAGCTACCCCCTCCCACTTTCTTTCTCTCTCTTGAACTTCTACTACGCATCTTCTCACATATCCGCACCAATCTCACCTACCGCGCTACTATATATTATCTACTTAATTCTTCATCCGATCTCTATAAAGACTGATCATTAAGCTTCTGATTTGTTCCCCTATCTTATTACTTTGCAAACACGCCGACTTATCGACAGGCCTTGTTCTATAAAGGTAGGCAGGCGGAAACCACTTTCATTTTGTATAGCTCCCTAAATCCCTATATCTACGATCACTACACCGTCTACCTCCCCAGCCAATGATGATTTCTAGATGAGATCTTGTTCATAGGGATCCAGGTTTCTGTTCGTGTGAAGAGGGAAGGTAACCTGCCATCAGGTTGCCTCGTCCCTGACATCTCACGTAACGGACTCCGGTGTGGAAGGGCGGGCTTTTGTCCCATCACCCTCCACTTAACAGGTGTCCCGTGTGGTGGAGTGGACTTTTCGTCCCAGTCGCGGTTCTTGCTTGTCTGTTGAGATCATGGCTCCCGCCCTGCCACTTTATGAAACCCCGTCGATGCCTGATATAGGATCAGTGTCCAGCGCGTTGCTACATTGTCCGAATCTATCGTTCAAGGTCCGCTCCCGCCCTGCATTCGTACGGAAGGTGTGTTTTGATTGAACATTGTTCCGCGTGTTGCTTCTTTGCTCCCGCCACTCACACGCATGATCACGTCGGGGCCTGGAGTGCTACAACTGCTGTGGGTTGCATCCCCGCCCGTGTGCCCCGAGGTCTTTCATCAACCACAAGGCTCTCTCTAGTACCTCATCATTGTTTAGGGTTTCCTTTTATATGTTCACGCCCCCTTCCCATAATATCCCTTTTAGAGAAGGATGCAAAGTTGCTAGTTTCTTTCTCTAGTCTCTTATATTGTCAATTCCTTTGTATGTCGTTTCTGACCGCCTATCTCCTAGATTACCTAACAAAACTGTCCCTCTTTCCATAATTGATTTTCGTTTGACCAGAGCTATAGAGTCAAACAGACAATTCAATGCTGGTAGCCGGACTAGTAGGCGGAGTTGTGGCCTGATGCCACTGTCTCGTGGGATCTCCCTCAAAAAACGTCGGTAGAATTATCATAGGCTTATCCTGGCTTAGCTCAGCGCTCCGGGGCCAACCGTGTAGGACAAAAAGCCGGGGCAGTCGAATAAGTAGCCGTAGCCAAGCTCCTATCAATCGCTGTTAAACGATTCTGAAGCTGTCTTGCATTCTTTACTGGTTCTCATTCCTAGATTGTATTGATCATTATCAAAGCTTCAAAGTTGTATACAAAAGGGCGTTGTAGACGAAATCTGCGGTGTTGGTTGCGTCAAAATCCCCATTTCAAGCAGGGTAGTCGAGCACGACCCGGCATATGTGGATTGATTCAATGATTGATGTCTCGATGACTAAGCATATGATTCATTGCCGAGCCTAACCGACTCGCAGCAACTTCAACTCTGGATTGACCAAGAACATCTCAAGGCAGAAAGCCATCAATCCATTGATAATTGCATCATCCTTGATTCTCTCCCCTTCTTTAAGATGGCAGCTATTTCGACTTCGAGTTCCTCAAAGGCGATGAGACATGTCCTCGGACAAGCAGTACCCCGCCATGAGCACAAACCACGATGCGACCCAAAGCCCCCCCGACCTCTCCCGCTGAAGAGGCCGGGCAACAACAGGCCTGAATACAGTTGATCCATTGTATTGATTGATCTCGCCATGCCATCGGCATTCTCAGGTTGAACCATCACTTCTTGCCATACCAGTCCCCTGCGATGCTTCATGGCAGACCCTACTCGTATTCGTATTCCCCCGCAGACTCGAACAGCAGGTACAGCCCTCACTCCATGTACCGCTTCAGCCCCCGCAGCCTCCGCTTCGCCTCCTCCAGCACCTCGTCCTCCTTGCACACCGCGAACCGGATGTAGTTCTCCGCCAGGTGCGCGTTGCCCGGCGTGTAGAACTCGGTCGGCGGGATCGCCGCCACCCCGAGCTCCTGGATCAGCAGCCACGCCAGCTTGAAGTCGCGCGGCCGCCCCGCCACGTGCGCCGGGAACGGGTATCCCTCCGGGATCCGCACCTTGCTCATGTTGGCCAGCACGAAGTAGCCCCCCTCGGGCTGCGAGAACGGTATTCCCAGCTCCCCCCAGATCTCGTTGAACCGGTCCATCTTGCCCTTCATCTCCCGCACAGACGCCTCCCAGAAGCCCTCCTCGTCCGCCTTCTCGAATCCGATCGCGCACGCCTCCTGCAGCGGCGACACCGACGAGAAGCAGATGCGCGTGTGCGCCGCCGTGACGTACTTGATCAGATGCTCCGGTCCGATCAGCCAGCCTGTCAACAGAGTCAGCGGTCGTCTTCGTAGAGCTATCAATCCATGGATAGTATCTCAGTAGAATTGTTATTTAGGGGGGGGGAGACTCGCCGACGCGCCAGCCCGTGCAGTAAAAGTTCTTGCCGGCCGAGCCCACCGTCAGCGTCAGCCGCTCAATCTCCGGAGACAGCGTCGCCATCCTCGTAA
Source organism: Escovopsis weberi (assembly GCA_003055145.1). Lineage (NCBI taxonomy): Eukaryota > Fungi > Ascomycota > Sordariomycetes > Hypocreales > Hypocreaceae > Escovopsis > Escovopsis weberi. The sequence continues at coordinate 1,548,822 of NIGB01000001.1, read as the reverse complement.
ACGGCACGTAGTTGAGCCGGTCGTACACCTCGTCCGACAGAATGATGATCTCGTGCTTGACGCACAGGTCCCCGATCCTCTGCAGCTCCTCCCGGGAGAAGATCTTTCCGACGGGGTTGTCTGCACCATCCTGCGCATCAGCTCTGCCCTGCCCGGAAGGAAAAAGAGAAGGGAAAAAAACTCGGCATCTCTTACGAGGGGTGTTGAGCACAATCATCTTCGTCCTGGGCGTGATGGCCCTCTCCAGCTCGTCAAAGTCGAGCGTCCACTCGCCCGCCGAGAGGGTCTTGGTCGCCCCGTCCTTGGGTGGATGCAGCGGCACATAGACGATCTTGCCCCCCGGCATCTTGATGTTGCTGATGTACCTGCATTCCCTCGCATGAGCTCTGAACTTCTGAACCCTCCATACATGTGTATCCAACGCATGCGAGGCTGTGGGTACTCACTGGTCAAAGAAGGGCTCGAAGACAATCACCTCGTCGCCCTCCTCGAGGAAAGCCATGAAGGCGCTCAGCATGCCTGGTATTCTCATCAGCCACCTATCCACGCCAATTCTCATAGACAATGAAATCGGATGCAATGGGGTCGGAATCAGACACTCACCCTCGTTCGCCCCCGTCGAGATCGCCACCTCAGTCTCCGGATCAACCTTCCTGCCCATGTGCCCCGAGTACGCATCCGCAATCGCCTTCCTCAGCCTCAGCCTCCCCTTCGGCGGGCTGTACTGGTTGCACTCCACCCTCTCCAGCGCCTCCTTGGCCGCGTCGAGGATGAACGCCGGCGGGTTGTATCCGAAGAAGCCCTGGCCCATGTTCACAATCGGCTGCTTCGGCGACGCCGCGGCCGCCTCGTTGATGATGGACCTTGAAACGCCTTCATTCAGCTTCTCTCGTCCACTTCATGACCATCACCACCACCACCACCACCACCACCACCACCACCACCAGCATCACCACCACTCTCATCATCATCATCCATCATCACCATAATCATCATCATCACCAGCGTCAACAACGTAGAGGGCATGCTCACCACACATCCTGGTTCTGCCCAACCACCCGCGCCGCGGGCCGCAATTTCCCACTCCCGCTCATCGTCGAATACTTCAAGTACTCGTACTCGCAACCGTGCCCGTGCCCGTACTTGTAAGCCCCGCCGCGCAGTCCTCCGGCTCGTCCTCGCTCAAGACAGCCCGCAGCGATAGGGAGTATTCCTGCCGTGAACGATCTCGTCGCGGCTCGCAACGCTTCTCCGGGTTGTGGTCGCAGGCGCAGGCGCAGCAAGGAGGACATGGAGGCACCCACTGTGCGAGGTGAGACGAGGCGTGTTCGAGTACCCGGATGGCGAGGAAGAGAAGAAGAGGAGACGAGCATTTATTTAGTATGAGCAGAGCCGTCAGCAACCAAGCACAAGCACGAGTATCGATATCAAGGACAGTAGTAATCACGCAATGTGGAGGGGGAATGGATGGATCAATGGATGGATGTCAGCACGACTGCGAGATCGGGCCACGCTCGTTGGCCTCGCTTTCTCCTGGATCCATTCAAAGAGGTTCCAAAGAGTCTCAGTGCGGTCAAGGAATGCGATGACTAAGCACACCTCTCGCACCGCCAGACCAGGGTTAGGGTCAGTGGACTCTCCCGTCTCTCCTGACAACCAACAAAGAACAAGGTTGTTGCATCGCCGCTTCATCACAACAGATCAAGGACATCCAACACGTCGTCGCGGCAAAGAGGCACGGGACACAAGATAGTAGTCCCTATTTCAGGAGTCCTCCCACATTCATGGCATTTCAAATCTTCTAGACCCCCCCAAACCCTGCCAATCCCAATCCAGCAAAGCAAGAAAATGAACACAACCCGTATCCCACACGAAGCAAAGCAGGAAAGCAGCAATGCAGAGAACCAAAGCAAAACAACATGGAATAGCAAACGCGTCAAGGGAGTTCCTAATAATACATGGGGTGCATCGTCAAAACCAGAGCCACAAACCCTCAAATTGCAATCACGCGTCAGTCATTAGTGAAAAGTCCAGAGCAAAGAGTCCCGTTTTTTTGCCCTCCAACGCCGGATGTTCTCGAAAAGCAGACACAAAATCGATGCCTCGTATGAGGCTTCGACATCAGCAGAGAGATCAATTCGCTGCTCGGCGCTGCGATGCTCTCCGCAAGTTTCCAAGCATGCGCTCAACGAATTCCATAGATTCGCAACCGGGGACATCGGGAAATTCTTGGTGGTGTTCCTGTGGCGTCGGTGACGCAGACAAGCTTGGCGCCTCTGCATGATCCGGCTCGTCATCAGGAGCTGCGGCGGCGGCGGCAGAAGGTGCCGCATCCGCCTTGACTTTTGTTGTCTTGCCTTTTGACCGCGGGGCAGTGGCACGAGCGCCCTTCCTTGATCTCGAGGTAGCCGGCCCAGTGCGCTCGGAAGAGAGCACGCTGCTCACTGTGGCGGTGGCCGCAGGCCCCTCGACCTGAGTACTCGCACTCGTAAGGGCCGGCGGCCCAAGGCCTCGTGGGGGCTGTGATCCTTGCAGACTCGTTACAGCCTTGGATGGACTAGTAGGGGCCGTGGCTCCCTGCGGCGGCATCTGCCTAGTCGGGCCCAGTGCGCGTGACGAAGAGGATGTCCTTCTATTCTTTGTGGCCCGCGCACTCCGAGGGACCCCCCGGGGAGACGCTGTCTTGATCGAGCTTGTCTGCAGAGCCGGAGTACTCAAGGGGAGTGGACTACTAGATAGAGATGATGGTGTGTTAGGTGAGGATGTCATTGCGGCCAAGAAATTTGCAGGAAGAGGCACTGGAGATTGCTTGACCGGAACCTGCATTGCGGACTGAGTCGATTTCAGGGAGAGACTGACAGCTGCGGGTAATCCAACCTTGTACGGCTTTGGTGCTGAGGCTGGTGCTGGTGCTTGTGCCGGACCTGGTGCTTGTGCTGAAGTTGGTGCCGAGGCTGTTCCGGGTGCCGATGCTGGCGCTGGCGCCGGCGCCGACCCCTGTCCCGGCCCCGGTCCCGGCGATGGTGCAGATAAAGATGCAGATGCAGATGCAAGTGCCGGTGCCGGTGCCGGGGCCGGCGAGGGTGAGGGTGCTGGCGCTGGCGAGGATTTCGGCTTGCCTGATGGTGTTTCCACTGCCTGCGTCGTGGTCTGCTTGATCAGGTTTCGATATTGAGCCTTGATGGCGGGAAGGCTCTGGTGACTCGGCGGCTCGACCGGATTCGGTGGTGACACAGACGGCGTCTGTTGAGCGGGAGGTTTGCATGGGACTGGCGTTTGCGATGCCGATGGGGAGCCTTGGGGAGGCGCCGGCGCCGGTTTCGCTTGAGTGGGTGGAGCGCCCGAGCTCATGGGAGACTGTCGCAGCAGATCATTCTGGTTCTGCATCAGATGGGCCCTCAGGTCACCTTGATAACCGTTGGTGAAGCCACCCCAGGGAGAGTAGGGGGTCCGATATTTGGAAGAATCCCTAGGATTTTGTTAGCCACGACATCGTCATAGATGGGCACCCACGATCACATGCCTGTTGTGATGGACTTGGTAGAACGGATATTTCTGGAATATTGAAGAGTGCACTTGCCAAGTAAGCTTGCTGTGATGCGATGGTGGTTGCACCGGGGTCGGAGCTTTCCGGCCAGTCGCTGAAGGTTGGAGAGGGCTCGCAGTCTGCGGCTGCGGAGTTGGCGGCACGATGGCTGGAGGAGGCGCCGCAGGAGGCGCCGCAGGAGACACTGCAGGATGCGCTGGAGAATGGGCCGAGGCGAACGCGGTGGAAGGCAATGAAGCATATGCCGGCGGCGGTGCCGTTTGGGGAGCTGAAGGAGGCGGAGGGAGAGGAGGAGGCGCGTGAGCGACAGGAGGCTGAGGCTGGAAGTATTGGGTCGCGTAGTTCTGGTGAACAGCACTTGATTGAGGAGCAACATAGTAGCTAGGAGTTGGAGAATAATGCTGTTGCTGCTGCGGCTGGTGATGTTGCTGCTGCTGCTGCTGCTGCTGGTGGTAGTGGTGTTGCTGATGCTGCTGGTGTTGTTGAAAAGGGGGCGGCGGAGGAGGAGGAGGAGCCGGAATCGCGTAATTTGGAGTGAATCGCTGAGAGGCATACATCGGCATCGGATTCGGGGCTGGGCTCATGTTGTAGCCTGGGTATTGCCCAGAATGATACATGTAGGGCTCAAAAGTCGGGGGTCCAGGATGCGGTGCCACGCGATTTGGGCCGGCGTTGGGATACGTGTAAGAAGAGCCTGGGTGCCCATAATGGGCTCGGTAGACAGGTCTCGGTGCAGGCGCTGGCTTCGGGGGCTTCGGTAACGTGTCCAGGAAGTTCCCCTTGGGGTTGAATCGCGGTTTCGACGGGTCCTCTGTGAACTGCGCCCTTGCCTCTGTTGAATTCTTCCCGAGATAGTACCAGATTTGATCCGGTTTGGAGAGATCGACCTTGGCCTGGTCCTTGTTCTTGGTATCCAGAGTGTTGAACTCGACCCAGGTGAAGCCTCCCTCCACGAACGGATCGTCCTTTCTCGGCTTGTCATCGTGCTGTCGCTTCGCATTCAACTCGTCCTTAGCCTTCCTAGACGCTGGAAGGGGACTGGCATTCGCAGACGCCTTGGGAAGATGGAAATCGGCCGGATTGGGGAGCAACAGCCACTTCCATTCGACCTCGAACCGCTCGCTGTTCTGTGTTAGCTCATTGAAGTAAATCATACAAAAGGGATAACGTACCCGTTGGGAAGAATGTTAATCAGGAATGTCTGCTCGCTCGGACGATTCTCCACGACGATGCCGGCAAAGATCTCGCCCTTGAAGAACTGCATCTGGCAAATGTCTCCCTTCTTGAGAGCCTGCGCAGCTTCCAGGATACGAGGTTCCTCCTCGAGAGCCGCGCAATCAAGCTTCCTATCACGCTTGGTGCGATGGAACCGACAGCTGAACTCGAAAGCCTGCTCCTTATACTCCTTACCGTCCTCGCCAAAGACCGGGACGTCTTGGTCCTCGACGAAGACGCCGGCCGCGGCAGCGCAGGTGGCATGATATGCTCGCGCACATTTCTTCTGCGAACATTGAAAGCATGCCCCGCGCTTCGACCGACAGAAGAGGCACTTCAGCTCGAGGCGGTCCTTGTGGATGCCCGCGACGTTTGATACCACCTCCTTGTCGTCGATGAGGTCGATGTAGGTCTCGGGGATGTAGAGCGCGCAAAGCCGATGAGCCTTTCGTCCCGTGTTGGTGGGCAGAAGCTCAAGACCCGGGATGTCATTCGGACACAGGCAGCAGGGCGGCTCGACCTTGACATTGAGACGCAGCTTGATCTTCTTGACCTTGGCCTTGGTGCTCTTGTCGCCTGGGCCGCGCTTCCTCTTGCGACCAGCGCCCTTGACTCTGACGCCGTGACCCGCTGGAGGCGTCGGGAGGCCCGAGAGCTCGTCATCCTCTTCGTCCTCGTCCTCGTCCTCGTCTTCCTCATCCTCCGTCTCCTCGAATTCGGTGTCTTCACCGCGGAGTTTGCGTTCGATCTCGTACACGTTGATCCATACGCTGTCTTGGGCCTGGGCGCATTCACACTTCTTAGCGATCTTACCCATGTCAAGCCAGGATTCGAGGGCGAAGTTGACGGCTTCGGCGCAGTTGTAGCCCAGGTTGTATCCAGAGTGGTAGCCGTAGGGGTAAGTGACGACGAACTCGCCGGGATACGAGACGACCTTGTTGACCTTGATGCCGAAATTCTGCAGCAGATGCTGGGGAGAAATGAGGAAAGCCTTGTGCCTGAGGAACTGATTGCAAGCCTTGGCCTCCGCGGGCCAGAGGCTCTTCATGGCAGCTTCGAATCTCCGGGCGTCGGCCTGGGAGATGCTGTACCACTGCTTCGGCGCACCGAAGTGGAGGTAGTTTATGCTGTACAGGTCGACGTCCTCGAGATGCCAGGCGAAGGTTGCCTTCCACATCCCGAGGTAGAGATAGGCAGTGTTGACACCGGGGACCTTTGTACCGAGCACGTCGAGGACGTTGGGGAGCTTGTTCAAGTTCCAGACCTCGGTTCTGTCGTCAAAGAGCGTGCCCATCAGGTCGGCGCCGTACAATGGCGGCGCGTACGTCAGCGTCTTCCAGTAGACCCTCTCGAGCTCCTCGCAACGGTCCGGCGTGTAGTCCGAAATGTCCATCCGGTAGTCGAAATCCCTGAAGGCGGCCTCGTCGATGGCGGCGGAACCCTCACGACGAGCGTACTTTCTGCGTGCTGACGTGGACTGGGCCTTGGGCTTTGAAACAGCCCCCATTCTTCGAAAGGTGGGCTGGGGGGTGGTCTCGCGGGCTTCGTCTTCTCCGTCCTTCTCGACCGAGGGCACGACGTTATCCCTCACTTCCTGAGAGTCGGCCTTGGGGGAGACGGGCGTCATAGGCCTCGCCTCGTCCTCTTTCTTCTGCTTGCCTCTCGTCTTGGGGGGCCTCCCCCTCCCCCGGGGCTTGGAGTTGGCTGTGGCGGGAGCCGATTTGGCAGCGGCCTGCCGGGCCCGCTGTAGCCTGGATTTGTCCGCGTTGGCGCGCCGCTCGCCTCTTCTTGCGGGGGGCTGGTGCTCGCTCTGTTCACAAAGCTGTCGCCACTGCGGGACGTTGTACGATCGACCGTGGAGAATGTTAACCTGGCGATAGGTGCCGTTGGAGCCCATGATATCCTGCTTGATCGGTTCGCGAACCCTGACCTGTTTGATCAGATCATCGAGGGGGGGCTGGGCGGCCTTCCACTCGGCCGGCGGGATGATCTTGATGATGCCGGATTTCATTCCGTAGCTGTCGACTGTTTGCATCTGCGAGGACTGTCAGGAACGAGTCGGGGAGGGCAAGCGACTGATGCGGTTGTTCACAAAAAGACAGAAAAAAACGTACAAAGAGTTTGAAGTCCTTGAACTGGTCCATGGTCGGCCTGAAGATGGGCACGTTGCCAGACCAGTCGGCCGGCAAGACCTCGCCGATGTCGACGTCCACGTCGGGGTTGCCATCGGCGGCGGCGGCGGCGGTGGCGGCTTCGTCGTCGTCGTCGTCGTCGTCGTCGTCGTCGTCATCGTCATTCTCAAGTTCGCCCTCGGGAAGGGAGGCCGGCTGCTGCGACTGCTGATGTTGTTGTTGCTGATGCTGCGGCGGCTGCGGCGCGGGGGGCACGGGCGCATCGTCGAGGACGGGCTCCTCATCGAGGTCGCTCAATTCCGAGTCGCTGGCCTCCGACTTGTCCGCATTGTTACTATCCGGCGGCGAGTGCAGGAAGGCGGGCTCGGGACGAGGCTGGTTCTTGACGGCCGAGTCTGCGATGGAGGCCGAGGAGGAGGAGGAGTCGATCTTGTCGTCCGTGGCGTGATGTTGTGCATCGGGATCGAGAGGGGGAGCCTCGGGCGGCCCCCCAGTGGCGCTTGCAGCGGCGGTCGACATGGCGGCGGTTCAGGACGTGACGGCCAGCCAGTCCATCGAGCATGCGACAGACTCACGTCGAGCGCGGGATGCGAGACTATCAATGCGACGGGGCAAGCGGCTTGTCGGATCGGATGGGATGGACCTCTTGGATCGCAAACGGGAGTGGCACGAGAAACAGGTACCGTGAGGATCTCCCGTCGATGTAGAGCTGGGGGGTGGATTGACGCTGGAGGTGCTGGTGCTGGCGGTGCCGGCGGTGCTGGCTGCTCGCCTGCGGTGGGTGTGCCGAATCGTTGATGGATCAATCGATCGATGGAGGCGTGATCAACTGTGGTGAGTGGGACAAGGAAGGGCGTCCACACTGGCGACGGACGCGGCGCTGGCGGTTCGTTGTGCGTCGGATGGACGAAGCAGAGGGAATCCACTCGCAAATTGAGACCGGTAAATTCTCTATTGATTGATTGATCCTTCTGGTCGCCACGAGATGGTGAAAGAGGGAGAAGGGGGGGGGGGGTTGTTCGGGGTATTTTTTCTCTCTCTCTCTCTCCCTCTCGCAGGATCGAAATGAACGACTGCAGGAGTGAAGAGCGAGAAACGTATGAGGCCTGCAAGATTTGAGAGGGACGAAAATAACTGGTATTGAACTGATTGATTGTTGATTGATTGATTGATGGAAGATGTTTGCTCGTGGGCGACGTCGATCAACTCACAGAAGCTCAACAAGTCGCTCCTCATTGATTGCTCTGGAAGCGAGCTGGAGGCGTCCTGGTCGAGGCTCGAGTCGACTGGTACGAGTACCGTAATCATTCGCACTGTGGTGTATTCTCTGGGTGGCAGGCAGCAGCGCTCTCGAGTTGCTCCGTACGTTTTGAATGGAATTCGCACTCTTTGTGCTTCCAGTTACTACTGCAGTGGTCGAGGCGTCTGGAACTCCCCAAGTCCTTAGGCGAGCCACCACCACTGGCACCTGCTGCTAACGATCAAATGGATCAATGATCTTTCAGTACCCACCTTTTCCGTACCTGCAGCCCTTCGAACAGGTCCCTTCGCCTCTAGTCGCTCCTTTTGTCGTGCTAAATTGGCCTCATGCATCATTGGCGCGGGACTCGAAGGCTTCTTCATCGCTACCTCGGGCTAAAGTACCAGTACCGTCGTGTTTCAGCAGCGCCTGCCTGCAACGGTAGCAGTTCAAGCACGGCGACCTCTGTGGCAAAAATGCGCGCCTCTCCTGCTAAACATGGACCTCACAGTGCCCTCGCCTATTCTTTTCACTGTACATATCCTCTACTCCGTGCCCAGAGTCCACTAACTTTAATCTGTGCTGAGGTGGGATTCAGCAGTTCTTGACAGACGCCTCAGGCTGTTTTTCTGACATCTACTCCGTACATACTCCGTACTAGTAGCCGTAGGTAGTAGTGGCGCTGGGGCATTCTCGAACCTCGCCCATCAATACGAGCCCGACTCGGAGACCCAAGCAAGGGCTGGTTCCGCGACAATAGATCAATTGATCCAATTGATTGATCCATTGCGTGAAGCGATTGCTGTCAAATGCCCGGCGCCGCGGCCTGCAGGTGGATGGAGGACGGAGCGATCTCCCGGGCCACATTTCCTCCAATCAGGGACCGCGATGAGGCGAGGAGAAATCCCAAGAAGGGAGGAACGAAATGAGCATGAACGATCCACAGTGCAGGCCGAATGTTCGTACGCTTGTGCCAAGTTCCAAGTGTCATAACCCACATACAGGTAGCATTGCGAGAAACCCCGGCGTGAAGAAAGGTAGGTACAGTGAGAAGAAGATGGCAATTAATGCTCTTCTCGAATGCAAAGAGACCGCAAAGCTCGTCGATTCTCCAAAGACTCGGAGTCCGTTAGAGGATGGGATAAGGACAAGTCGTGGCATAACAATGAGGCACTGTGCCAAAGAGCCTGACGTAATGGGAATGATCCCCGCTGGGAATGTACTCGTACAGTATCAAACAGGAGGAAAGCACTGAGTCATCGTGCCCAGCAGAAATGGCCTAGATCCCGCTCTATTCGAACACCAATGCCACCTCTACGAGTCGTACGCCGTAGATCTCGGCACACACCGTGGCAAAGAAACCCTTTCTCCGACATCATTATAAAAAAACAAGAACATTCATGTCTATCAAAGGGACACAGATTCCAGTCTTAGAAGAGAGGCGCTCTCCCAAGGACTAGGAGAAGAAAAAAAAAAGAAGAAAAAAGGTCCTAGAGGGAGTCGAACCCTCGCTGGCGGAATCAGAATCCGCAGTCATAACCGTTAGACCATAGAACCCGTGATGTCTCGAAAGCCGTGATGTGCTTCCGAGCTGCGTTGGCACGTGCCGATGTGGGCAGACGAAACTATGTCAGACCATAAGCCATTGATGCTCTTGACTTGCGAGTTACTCGCACATATTCTAATCAATCATGGTGCTAGATATTATCACGAGCTGTGCCTGACTGCTGAGTTCCATGATCCATCGTTAGGATATCCAAGAAGATTATTCCCTGCAGGCATGGAGGCTTGCTCGATTTAGATCTTGCGACACATTCAGAGCCATGACTCAAAATCAAAAGATCGTCAAGACGAGAAGAGACTCCGTCATTCGTATATTGTCCCTCATCCTCCCACCTCTGAGGAGAAAGAAAGAAGTGAAGACAACAGTAGTCATATTGAAGAGACTGGATAAAACCGATCCGTCTGCCGCCAGTAAACCGAGAAACTCCACATATCATCCTTACACAGCCCCCAACCCTGATCCGCCATGATTTGCCCGCAAATGCCCGAAGAGTATCAAAAAAAAAAAAAAAAAAGACAAAAAGACACAAAAGAAATGAAAGCAGAGAAGAGAGGTCGGAAGAAGAAGAAGAAGAAGAAAAAGAAGAAAAAGAAGAGAAGATTGGAAGAAGGATATGGGTTGTACCCCACAGAAGCACCGACTCCAATTATCATTGCGGGCCTCCATCTACTACTCTCGGGTTAAGAGTTCTAGCCTCGACACGACAGGCTCGATCCTGGCGCTGATGGCTTGGACGCGAGCCATGGCCATGATGGCAGTCTCTTCGTCTTCTCTAACGTTCGAGTCAACGAGCACGATTCTAGAAAACAACTTCTCGGGCTTGATGCCGCCGAAGATGTCTAGCTGAGAGGATGCCGGGTCCTCATCCTGCGATTGGGAAGCACTGTCGGATGCAGGATCAGAATGGAAGAGGGCAAACTCGGGATCCGCCTCAAAGTCCTCGTCCGACGAGACGTTTTCTGGACAAGGTTTGGCGGCCGGCATCCTTTCCATGAACCGCTCGACCACTGGGATCTCGACCTTGTCATCCTCCGACGCAAACTTCTCCCCGATAATATTGGAGGGCTTTCCGGAGAGCGCGTCCATGTCGAGGGGAGCGGGGAGTGCCGGCGTGTCCATGAGGAACACCTGAGGCTGATAAGTCGTCCCGTAGCCTTGGGGGAGCATGGAAAAGTCCACGTTCTGCTCAGGGATCATGGCCATGCCGATCTGCTCCTGCGATGGCTGATACATGTAGGTGTTGACGTCCTTGGGCAGGTTTCGCTGATCTGGCTGCTGTTGCTGTTGGTGGGGCTCGACCTTGACGGGGGCCGGCGGCGGGGCAGCAGCCATTGGGTTGACGCTGAGGTGGTCGAGGAAGTTTGAGAACGACGGCGACGACAGTAGCATCCTGGTGAGATCCGACAGCCGCCTGTTTTCATCCAGGAGGGCGCGGTTCTGGGCGCGGAGCTCGTTGTTCTCCGTGACCTTGCCGGCCACTTCCGATTCCAACTGCGAGATGTATTCTGTATCGATCCATGTTAGCGATGAGTGACAAGCTCAAGCAAGCAAGGGGAGGCGTAAATACCCTTTCTGCGAGATCGGAATGCACGAGCGGAGACCTTGTTCCGCAGTTGCCTCCGCTCCTTGCTGCTGAGCTTCTTACCCTCTTCACTGGCCAAGAGTCGCTCATCCGCATCCATGTCCTCCTCCTCCTTTTTGAGACGGGGAAGGTTGGATGAAGAAGAGGACGAATCGGATCCAGGCTGCGAGGGATTAGCCCGCATCGAATTCAGGAGCTGCGTGATCTTTTGCTCGACAAAGGGATCTGAGGGCTGTGGAGCCTTGGCGCGAGGCCTGGGCTGTGGAAGGACTTGGCGCTGCGCCTGCTGCTGCGACAGGGTATGCGCTTGCGCTTGCGCTTGCTGCTGCTGCTGCTGTTGCTGTTGCTGTTGCTGCTGTTGCTGCTGTTGCTGCTGTTGTTTTTGCTGAGCCTGGACCTGGGCCTGAGCCTTCGCAAGAGCCGCCTGAGAGTGAGCGCCGGGCCAGAGGCGTCCAACACTGCTCGTCTGCGATGACATGCTTGGAGATGCGCTGGACGGTCCTTGCTCTATGCTGCTCGGGTTGATGGTGAAGAGCTGCTGAGCGTCATTCGGCGAATCAAAGTCCATGATCTCGGAGGCCACGGCGTCGTGAGACGGTGGTGTGTTGAAGTCGAAGAGATCGCTGTTGGGTGGGAAGCCGTCGAGGTATTCGAGCCTGTCGAACTCCTGATATCCAGTGTTATTCGACTCGTTGACGGCCATGGTGTTGGCGATGGCGCCGGTCACGAAGCCTGTCTGCTGTCGGTAGAGCTCATAGTTGTGACTTGGGCCGCTCAGGGTCTGTGTCGTGCTCAAGGTCGAGCCGGGGGAGGGCGAGGCGTCCGGGCCCGTCGCGGGGGCCGCAAAGGTGGGCTTCGAGGACATTTGAGGCGAAGGGGATGGCGAGTCTGGTCTGTCAAACTCGGAAAGGTCGAGGAGGGCATCGAAATCGACGTTATTTTGCGCCGAGGACGACATTTTGAAAGACTGATGGACTGTATCCTGTAGCGATAATCGAGACAACTGAGATCCGGTGGTGGTGGAAGCAAGGAGGGGAAAAGTGCAGTGCCAATTCCGCGGGCAGCCTGTCTTTGGTGGCTCTCTAAGAAAGAGAGATCGCAAACGACGACCTCGTCGCGAGAGGAGGGTGTGATGGCCTCTACCTGTATTGCGGCTGGCGAGAAGACGGGGATCTATGGCGCAGTGGGAGAGTGGCCGAGAACGGATGGCAGCGATACTCCGTAGTATGTGGAGAGGAAAAAGGTACAGAAATCGGAATCGAATTGAATTCAAGTCGAAAGAAGAAGTGCGGTGTAGGAAGAAACGATGGGCGAAGCGGACAAGTCGAGGTTGGAGGTAGTAGAAGGTGGAAGAAGTGATGGGAGAATGATGGGTGAGAAAGGTGGATGGACTGGAGGGGGGCGAGAGACGGAGCTATGAATAGATCCATGGATGGTTGATGGATTGATTGATTGATCAAGTTGCGCCGTTGGGACTTGTTGGAATGGCCCATGGATCGATGGAGGGTCAGCGCAGCACCGTGACTGGTACTCCGTACTCCGTACTGTAACCGGGACTCAGTCGGATCAACCCAACAAGTCCTTAAGCTCCGTATCGATGAAGTATCCGTAGTATGTGGATCGCATACAATATGTACATCTTGGCACAGTCAGCATTAGACGATCAGTGAGCAGTGTCCGTCTGCCTGGCCCGGGCTCGTCTGGAAGCGTCCAGTGTCCACTACGAGTACTAGTATTGACGTGCTCTATGTACAGCGGCCTGGGGCGGTCTTGAGGGCCATTTGGGGGGTCACACGCGGGCCAGTTTCAGGCAGCTTTAGCTTGAGCCTTGATGGTCCAGCGAGTCTGGCCGGTGCCTCTCGGAACTGAATCGAGACGTCGCGGCGCGGAGAAACGTCGGCCCCGACGGCGCTGGGCGCGGGCTTTGCGTTTGCGAGCGGGTGGAGCAGGGGTGGGACCAGGGATGGGACCAGGATGATGGCACCGAATGGGGCGGTGGACGCGTAAGCCTTTTTTCCCTCTTGGACGCTCCCGAGCACGGCTCGCCCAATCAGAGCACACAGCCAATCATCTCCTTGTCAATGCGCGGGCCTCGGGCGTGCGGCGTGCCTGCCCTTGTCCATGGTGATCTTGAAGGTCTTTTACGATGCAGCGGGAGTCGACCTGGACAGAGCTCGGCTTGATGGTATGTACGAAGTACAAGCCATTGATCTCTACTACCTACTACCTACGGCACTCCGTACTAGTATGCTGGAGACTTGAAGTGGGTTCGCGACTGGAATTCGGGACCGGTCTTTGGGGCTTTGACCGATGATTGAAGCTTCAAGCCTCCTCCTACTGGATGGGAATACGGCGACAACGAGGAAGGTGATGACGACGCCGGCATGGCTCATGCGCTTTGCATCGATCCGAGTCGCCTGCTGCCTGGCACCGGGGGTCCATGATACGGGGGTACGGAGTACGGAGTACGAAGAAGACCCCTTAGTACTCGTACCAGCAGCCAAGCGGACCTTGAGGAATACATACATTGATGCCCTCAAAGTTTCCACCAATATCGGATATCGGTAAGACCAAGAACTCATACTCCTACGATACAGGTGGTGCTTCTCCTTGACGAAGTCTACCTACCTGCACACTACCTGTAGTGTGAGACTGCGGTGATCCCCCGGAGACCGAGGATGAATCCCAAACTTCACTTGATGCTTCTGGTATTACGGAGAGAGGTACTAAAGTAGTAGTACGCCGCCCGCCACCAAGGTCCAACTCCTCATCACCGCTTCCCGAAATCGATGCCGTTGATCCCGCGACTTGAAACAGACTCACCAACATTCGCGAGCCAGGTTCAAAATGCAGCCGTAGCCGCAGCCAGCGCCGGGTCGGAAATGGCCTCTCAGCCTTGGAAAGTCCAATATTCCTGAATCTTGAAACTTGAACCGATGCCGCTACCAGAGGGGTCACGTGATTGTTTCGTCGTCCTCCACGCTAGACCATTCACGGCTAGTGCGGCGGCTGCGCGTCCTCGTCGCATCAAAGAGAGCAAGAGCATCGTCAATGTGCGTCCATGGCGGTGGCAGTGCTCTCACGAGTCGCCCTTGAATCAATGCAAACATCATCACCCGTCAAATCATGTCGAGCGGGTCATTTCCCAGAGCCAGCACCGAGGGCCGGAATTCTGGCGCAGCACTCCTGTGTGAATGTATGTACGGAGTACTCCTTACGGAAAACCGGAACGAGTGGCCGCTCTGAAACTCCGTCGTCCGATTGCCGAGCAGCGTTCCACGACCACGACCAAGGCCACGGCCCATGTACGGAGTATTGATGTATGTATGCCAAGTTCCAACGCCTTACTATAGTACTAGGGTTAGTACATACGGAGTACTCCGTAGAGCCTTCAAAGTCATCTCCATGGAACACATAGAGAACCTTCTTGCGCCTCTCCGGGAAATCAGCGCACTCTACTCCATACACCCGGGCACATTGGCATCCATGATCGGCAATGCCCCGAGTTGACGTGCTTCAGAGCATTCAAACAGCAGGCGTCGCAGACTCGGCTTGACTCGTACGTACATACAGGTATGTAGTAGGACTGAATGTACTCCATAGCAGTTGGAACGAAATAGTACCGTGCGACATTTGCGGTAGTACTCCGCATTTGCGAGGCATTCGTCCTGGAAGGAGCGCGGATTCCAGATTCCCAACGCCTCGCGAGTCTCCATTTTCCAGGGGCTCAGACATGGCCTTTTGCGGCTGCGTTCATCAACATACATAATCCCGGGCTGTATTGATCTGCGCTCGGACACGTGAAGATCCCGTGGTTCTATTTTCGTGTCGACGGACCGCAGCAGCGAGGTTGTTTGATCGCAGTCCGCATGCGACCCGTACATATATGTATGTAAATCTGCCAAGCCCCGGGGTCAAGATGATCCAGGCGGACTTGGAACCAGATGTCTGTGAACGAATACATACATACATATAAAGGTCGCCACGGAATTGTCATCGGGAGAGGCCCATCGCACAGGGTCTCACCTCGTGTGCGCCTTGCTGAAGACTGGACCCCGGGCATTGTTGCCATCGCTGGATTCATCTGTGGTGGTATGATGGTTGTACCGTGTGTAAGACGGCATCCATCGCGATATCAAGCTCCATTGAACGCACACCAGGATGTCGTTACAAGCCGGAGAGGTACTCCAAGTCCGGAAGGCTGCCATCAACATCACTGGTGTTTCTCGTCGAAGAATCGAAATACCTCTTGATTGATCAAGATCCGAGTCCCAAGTCGAGTCATTCGCTTACGTCACTTCGGAGAAATGTAGCGCCGCGTTTCCTGACCCGTCCATGCAGAATCCGCTTATGTAATCGAAAGCCATGAGTTATCACGCCGCCCCAGAAACTCTCGACGAGCTTTCGTCGATCTTCATCCCGCAAACCACCTGGCACTTCCTTCGACGTGCTACCAAAGCCGGAAAGGCCGTGTCTTTCAGAGCACCTGTGACCCGGCGCCTGATCGGTTGAGGCCCAATCTTTCCGCTGTCAATCTGTCGCAAGCAAGGGCCCGCAATCCGTGCCGGCATCCGGCCGTTCTCCCTGGTCCCTCCTGGACTTGTCGGGCGCCTTTGGTCAAGCATCCGACAGACACCGTCCGCCCGCGGTTCCCAAAAAAAAAAAAAAAAAAAAAAAAAAGTCCCTGGCGTTGATTGATTTGCGCTGCTCGAGTGGCCTGATTGGGCCCTTCAGCTTCGACAAGAGAAGGGCCGATACGCGCCGCGAGCGCTCATCCACTTGAATCGCTCTTCTCTCCGTGCTTGGCCCCTTAGGACCTGGTGATCCCGCCTGACGCCATTATTTGTCTGTCTCCTCTGCCTGCCTCTCGATCAACGGGTACGCCTCGCCCGGTTTAGAGAGAGAAAAAAAAACATCAAGAAAATCCATTTACTTGATAGACGCCCATCATGGCGAGGACAAGGCGGAATTTGCCCTCCGCGGCCGCTTCTGGCCCGAAAGAGCGGCACAGGAGAGCCCAGAGATCGCAGTACGATCGTCAAGCCCCTGTTCCACAAGGTTTCGTAGCCAAGCCGCCCATCCCAAAGTCCAGGCATCACACATACTTCGAGTTTGTCGAGAACAAGGAGAAGAAGAAGAAGCTCGAATTTCAGGTACGACCACCAGAGAAAGCCCGGCCCACGCCCCTTCACGAGACTCATTCGTCGCAGATCACTACCAAGAGGAGCCCGCCGCCGGGCTTCGAGTTCGTTCCCATCGGAAACCCACAGCTCACAACAGCATGCAAAGAGCTCTCGCGGGAAAGGGATGCCATGATATTCATTGTTTCGGTAATCCTTGCTCTTCCCCCTCCCCCAATCTTTTTGTCTATCGCGCCGCTAATAGGGGTGTAGAATTCGAAGGAGGTCGACACTACGCAGCTTGCCTTTCAAGTTCATCGAATCGGCCACCATATCAGACAAGCCATCGTGGAAGAGGCCAGGGCGACCATTACGAATTTGCCTCATCATGTTGTTTCCACGGCAAACGGAGAACCGGAGCCGATCCCGGAATCACAGGAGGTCTACCATGCTCAAGCTGACGCTGCCATTAGAGATTTGTTCCCGAGAATCCCTAATACAGACCGTCGGATGATCGTTGAGCATGCCTTCACAAGGGTTTGTATCCATTATTCTTCCCCCGCCTTTTCCCTACTATTGCGAAAAAAAAAATAAGAGACCAACCATCACCTCGTCCCAGGGAGCCCCAAACAAGACCGAGAAGCCCGTAGGGCTCTCAGACGACATTACCCTGGCCCGCCGAGTCCAGCTCGCCGTACTTGCTCACATCAGGCATAATCATACCAGATATGATGAGCTCTTGAAAGAAACGACCTGGCAGAATGCTCGAAAAGTTGTAGAAGCTTTATGCCTCGACGTCCTCGTCAAGTGGCGAGGAGACGAAGAAACTGGTCGAGACCAGCTTGATGAGATCCTTCGTGAAGTTGTTGTCATCTCAGACTCGGAGGAAGACTTCGACGAAGAGGACTCAACCGACGACACATCCGTTGAGGATGCTGGTCATGCTGTTCCCGCGCCCCAAAGATTCTCGAGCTATGCAGACGCAAGGCCTCGGGAATCGCCCAGCGCGACCGTCAGATCGCACGTGCCATCGTCTCCAGCTCCCATGGAAGTCCCTAGACTACGCAACAAGGAAGCTAACCACAGCATCAAAGCGGCAAAGAGGGCGCAGAAAGGCTTTAAGCGGTATCGCGCCTGGGAACATGCCCTCAGGCGTAACCACTTAGATCAGCCGCCTCCTTCCCTGTCCCCGCTGGATATGAATATCGGCGAGAGACTACCGCAACCTCCGGAATCCCGGGCGGCTCATTCTTTTGATCCGAGGACTCACCAAAGGACGACCAGGAGCACTGTGGTCTTGACTGGCCATGCAGACCATGAGCAGCCGTCGTACGAGCCAGTGCCTTGGGCCCTGCCGAGGTACGACGATCGCCACCGCGGAATGCAGCGATCAGATGAGGTGGAAGAGTCTATGGCTGCTGGCCAGCCCCCGAACACCAATGTTCGCCGGCGTGCATCCCCTATGGGCCGCCCACTTCAGGACATGCTTGTTCGCTCAATTGAGGAACCTGCTTCCCCAATAGTGAAGCCCTCCTTTGTCCGAGCGCTGCCGCCCAGGAGTCCGGGCCCGGGAGATCCGCCTTTACATGGATGCAGCAAGTATCATCGTGCCGGGCCGGTCTCGCATCATGGCCGAACAAGTCCGACAGATGATCACGCTGATTTCGTTCGAGGGGACATGCATGGGCGCTTGGTGCAACGGGATCCATTGCCCAGCCATTCCTATGAAGCGCGTCCCGTCCAGATCCCGCATCTCCGTGACCGCGACTTGCATCATTCCTTTGATCATCATGGAATACCTAGTCCAGTTCGAGTGCTCTACCCCGTGGTGCATCCTCATGATCCTGCTCCTTTCCCCCAAAGACCATCGAGCAGGAGAATCATCGTGAATGCACCTCGACCCGGCATCCGGTCCAACCCAGTCCTGATGGAGGACCGGGGCGGCTTCTATGAGAGAATTAACATACACGCAGAACAACCCACCCGATCGGGTGAAGTTCTAGAGACATTCCCAATGCCTCGAGAAGCTTCGAGGGCCATTGAGACTCACACAATTCCCTATCGGGGAAGACACACGCCAGACGGACGCAACATCGCAGGGGGCACTGCTGTCCCAGCTTCTGCCGCTTATCAGACCAGGGTTTCCCCCGCCGTCCATTCAATAGCCTATCGAACCTTTCAACCGCCAGCATTCGGCGGAGCGTTGGGGGAGAAACTGCGCCAGGGATACAGGGAGAGTTCTCGTCGGCCAGTGCCGGTAACAAACGATGCTGCACCGCCTCCAGAGGGTTACTGGGTCATGTAAGTGACCTTATCTGATCATCATCACGCCGGATGATGGATATTCGGGGAGAGTATGAGGCAAGACGCTGACGCACGCCAGAAATCGTGTCCACGATCACCCAGCCGATCCGCCTCAGCGACACTACGAGTGGGCTCATCGCCACCCCTACATTGAACATGGCCAGCCTGTTTACGAACCATACGAACCATATGAAATACGACATCACCATCCCTCTCGACCTCCGCCGGGCGTCATCGTCATTGATTGATCATTTATTTCAACATCCCAGCATTATCCATTCGGACCATATAGCGTACATCATGAACGGGGATAACGACCACAGCGAAGGCATGTTTAGAGGAAGGAATCGGTCTTAGCAGCAATGCTTTTTTTTTTTTTACTGCGTGTATGGCTTATTAGTCTGGCAGAAGGATCTGCACTATGGTCGACAGCGTTCTGTCCCTGCTTTGACTGATTTTGACTTGATACCCACTGTTGGAGAGGAAGAGGGGGATTCGAATCAGGGTGTGTTCTCTGTCCATGAGGGATGGAGGACCAGAGCTTAACATTTGTCGGGCTGGATCTGAAGCAACTGGTTCGTTGCAAGTCGGTGTGGCAGAAACCTTTGCACGTGGAAGCAGGCATGGCCTTCTGAATCAAAGAAATGCAATTCAGCTACATAATACATGTAAATTTGTTGAAAATGAAACGACTCATTACCGTGAAAGCAGTGCCTATGGACTTGAGATTCTTGAACCCACGGGTATCCATATGACGTGACGCAGAGATGCCCCCCCCCCTTTCTCTCTCTCTCTCTCTCTCTCCCTCTCTTCGAGCTCGTCGGTCCCAATCCTCCCAATGCGTACATCTCAGCCTCTAGTTTCGCCCTCTCTTGCCCTTGCCCACACCCGATCCCGACGGGCCGTGCCTCTTGTCCACGCCCAAGCCCCTTCGCCCAGCGGCTATGCCGCCCTTGCCGCTCCTCGCTCCGCCGCCGCCGGCTCCGGCACCGGCGCCGCCCCGACCGCCCCTAAACCCGGCGCCGCCCCGACCGCCCCTGAACCCGCCGCTGCCGCTGCCGCCGCCGCCGCCGCCGCCCCTGCCGCGGAACTTGCCGCCACCACGGCCGCCGTGGCCGCCGGGGCTGATGCCCTTCTTCACAGCCGTCGCGTCCGCCTCGTCCATCCCGCCAAAGTCGTCGTCGTCGTCGTCGTCGCCGTCGTCGCCGTCCTTGGACCGCCTGTTGGAGAACTTGAGCTTTCCGCCGCGTCCGCGCTTCGCGGCGTCCCGGCCCTTGAGCGCGGCGACGTAGGCCCCCACGCCGGAGCCGCCCGCGGGCTGGTCCACGTCCATGGCGCCGGTGGCGTTGACGTTGACGTTGTCGTCGTCGCCGTCCTTGCCGAGGATCAGCCTGCCGTCGAGGTCGGTCTTGGCCTTGGTCCGCGTGGGCTGGCGCATCTTGACGGGCTTGGTGGTGGAGATGCGGGCGAGGGCCTTCTTGTCGAGCAGGTCGAGCGGCTCGTCCTCGTCCTCGACGATGTACGTCCTGCCGCCCTTGCCGTGCTGCTGCTGCTGCTTCCGCCGGAGGCGCGCGCCGCCGGCCTCTGCGCCGTCCTGGGACCCGTCGTCGTCGTCCGAGTCGGAGTCGCTGCTGTAGAGCGCCTGGTCGTACTCGTTCTCGAACTGCCGCCTGGCGTGGCCCCCGTTGTCGCCGTCGTCGTCGTCGTCGTCGCTGGCGTCGCCGTCGCGCGCGGCCTTGGAGGCGTCCTTCTTGCGCTTGCTGCGCTCCTTGGTCTTGCGGATGTTGGTGAGCAGCTTCTTGTCGGCCTCGGGGCAGTGCTTGTTGATGATGTCGAAGCCGAAGCGGCGGACCATGCGCTCGAGGATGTGCTTGACCTTGAGCTTGAAGTGGCCCTTGTGCTCGTGGCTCCAGACGAGCAGGTTGGGCACGAGCGAGGCGAGGCGCGGCATCATCATGTCGACGGGCAGGCTGATGACGCAGACCTTGGCGAAGCCGAGGCAGCTCTTGACGATCTCGCGGTTGTTGGACGTCAGGAACAGGTCGACCGTCTGCACGAGGTCGGACAGCGTCTGCTCGCTCAGGGACGCCCGGAACTCGTAGAGGAGGCGGCTGGCGGCCGTGATGGAGGCGGAGATCATGTGCGGCGTCGAGCCGGCCAGGCCGGCGCTCACCATGGTGAAGTACTCCTCGATGCTGGCCGCCGCGGGGGGCGCGTCCTCGGGCATGTGGGGCACCTTGCTGTTCTGGATCAGCGCGCCCTCGGCCGCGACGAGCTTGTTGCCCATCTCGACGAGGAGGTCGTACGCGATCTCGCGGGCCTTCTCGTTGTTCTCCTTGCAGCTGATGATGACCTCGCTGAGCACCGAGGGGATGAAGTGCAGCGAGTCGTTGGGGACGAACGGCAGGAGGGCGGTGATGGCCGCTAGCCGCTCGCGCCGCGCCGGGGCCGAGACCTTCTCGGAGCTGGAGAGTATCAGCGTCTGCAGCTCGGCGTTCCTCTCCTGCAGCGCCGCCTTGCCGAGCTCGGACGTCGCCAGCCGGGGGATGAGCTTGTACGCCTTCTTCTGCAGCTGGGGCTCTTCTTGCTTGTTGATGATCACGGCGGCGATCTCGAAGAGGGTGACGAAGCTCTCTCGCGGGAGATACGTCGAGATGGTGATGACCAGGTCCATGAGCGTCTGCGCCGTGGACGGCATGTGATCCTTAGACTTCTGCTGTCGTTCCTTTTGATCCGCCGACGGTGCCTTCTGGAGCTCCTCGGCGAGCATCTTGCTCACGCGGTCAAAGGTCTGCATGAGCTCTTGGTTCGGCGTGATGCTGAGGAAGGAGTTGATGGTCTGAAGGATCGGGCCGCGGCTCTGCGGGAGGGTCTGCGTGTAGACGTTGAAGAGAACGGCCAGCATGTTGCCAGCGAACTGACCCAGGTAGGCCAAGTTGCTGCGCGCCATGTCCTGCGATACCCTGCTCTGAAGCAGGAGGTCATCTTCGTCGCTGATCGTCGCGATTGCTTGTGTCGATTCGATCAAGGTCTTGAGGGCCCGGCAGATGTCTAACCTGAGGCCGACCTGCTTGTATAGGAGGTTGGCCATGATCTCGGCAAACTGTTGGTCGAAGGACTCGGCCAGGTCGAGCGGGAGGTCGCAGTATCCAGGGAGGGTGGACCAGATCTGCTGGACCAGTGTCTCGTAGATCTTGATCTCCGTGGTCCTCTCGGCCTCTCCGTGGTCCAAGACCTTCTGGAACATGACCTCGCTGAGGGGCACCATTTCCCTCTTGAAGTGCGCTAGGTTAGTGTTGCTGGTGTAGTCTCGCAAAATCGGCAGCATCCACGCTCTACCGGGCTGGCCCTTGACGGGCTTGATCAGGTTCAGGGGCAGGACGGAGAGCACTGCCTCGGGGCCCATGGCCCGGATCGCCTGCCCGAGGACCTCGTCGGCTTCCTTCTTGCCGCGAAATGAGGGGTTCTCTCGAATCTCGCCAACGGTGCGGGTGACGTTGAGCATGATGGGGTTCGCCCTCCACCTAAAGCTGGCGAAGATGGCGCCGAGGACATGGAAGGTCTGCATCCAGGCAGCCTGGTACTTGACGCTCAGGAGAGACTCTGCCACCTTGGCGATCTTTTCCAAGGTCTTCTCGTCGAATATTGAGGCCTCGATGATGACCTGCTGCGGGATGCAGTTGGCCATGAAGGAGGCCAGACACTCGGCAGCCGATATCCTGATGTTCTCTGACTCGGACTCGAGGAACTGCGAAACCATGGAGAACAGATCGGGGAGGTTCTGGAAAGTCTCATCCGGCTCGACCTGCGCGGAGACGTCGTACCCGCGAGAGAGGATCGCCAGCCAGGGGGGCACGAGCTGGGTGTCGTTGGCTGCTGGCCGCAGCTCCGAGATGATTTCCATGAGCCGCGGGAGCTTGGCCGAAGACACCTCGTCCGACATGCCCTCGAAGATGAGCTCGAAGATTTCGAACACGGCCATGGTCATGTACTCGTTGCCCGTCTTGGAGATGCCCAGGAGCAGCTCGCACAGGGACTCGATCTTGGTGGTGGGCCAGCCCCCGCTCGCCGCGGCCACCGTCTTGACCAGCTGCAGCGCGTGGATCAGGGCCGGGTCGTGGGTCGAGCTGGGCGCCTTCTTGCCCTTTCGCGCCTGCAGAGCCTTTGCCGCGAGGTCTTCCAGGGTGGCCAGCGCCGTGGCGGCGCACATGTCGGCGGCGGGGTGGTCCAGCGAGGGGCTCGGGGGCGGGTTCTTGAGGATCTTCTTGAGGGCGTCCTGCGATCGTCTCCGGACCTTTGGCCTCTGGTCCATGGCGAGGTTGAGCAGCCCGGCGACGGCGCGTCGAGGTCCGATCTGGGATATGGAGAGCTCCCACGAGGGCTGGTCCTGGGCCAGGAGGAGCGACTCGAGGCAGCCGATCGAGGTCCTGAGCAGCATGGGCTCGACATCCTGCATCAGAAGCACGGGCGCCAGGAGCGTGAGGATCTGGGTGAACTTGGATCGGAGGAGAGGCTGCGGCGCATGTGGTGTGACGACGTTGAGGAGGTAGACGACCGGGGTCGCGAGTTCGGCATTGATGGATCCATTGCTCTCGGCCTGCTGGAGCAGCGCAAGCAGGGCAGCGAAGTAGCTCGTCGGGGTCAGGGCCGTGTCCTGTCCCTTGAGTGTGGATTCGACGGCCTGGAGGACGACGACAGTCTATGCGCAGAAGGGTCAGCGGTGTTTCGCAACGCAACGCAACGCAACGCAACGCAACGCAACACCATCGCCCGTCCTCGGGGCCGGGGCGCATTGCCTCACCTTCTGCTGGCTCTGAAGACCAGGGGACTTGATCTTGTCCAGCTTCTCGGCAAATGTTGAGGACTCCATCTTCTGGCAATGCGACTCTCACCACCGAATGATGATGATGGTGATAGTTGCGCGTAGAGCCACCACGGCGAAAATTCTACGGCATCTCATGGACTCCAAGGAAGAAATTCGAGATACAGAAAAATTCCCTTATCGCGACCCCCGCTGATTTGCACGATAAGATTAGATAAGACTCGATGTGGGTCGTCGCGCATATTGTGGCTGAACTCGGTCGCGTGGCTTAGCTAAGCCTGGGGTCGTGGCTGGAACCAGGTGCCAATCTTGGACTTTCAATCAATTCGAAGCTCAAGTTGCGCACGTACTGCGTACCTGTCCGTACTTTGTGAGTTCACGAGGTTGTCATCCATCCATGCTTCATCCAACCTCGTTCTCGAGCTGCGATCCCGGAACAACCCAGCCTCGTCGCCATTGCGGTCCGTAGTCCAGCTCTGGCCACCGTTCCCCTCCCACGCTCGTCACAGGGGAAATCAACCATGGCCTTCCTCATCCTGGTCATCGGGGATCTTCACATCCCAGACAGGGCTCTCGACATCCCCGCCAAGGTACAGTATAGCTCAGACCATCACATCGACATCGACATCGACATCGACGACGGGCCAGCGCCGAGCAGCCGCCGAAGCGCATGGCAGTTGCGATATCCCTTCCCCAGCTCCTCCTGTGCCTCCTCTTACCCTCTCTGTCATTGGATGGCTGCTGACTCTCTATTTCTCTCGCGCGCGCCGCAGTTCAAGAAGCTCCTCGCCCCCGGCAAGATCAGCCAGATCCTGTGCCTCGGCAACCTCACAGACAAGCACACCTACGAGTACCTGCGCTCCGTCGCGCCAGACCTCAAGATCGTCCGCGGCCGCTACGACGTCGAGGCCACCTCGCTCCCCCTGACCCAGGTCGTCACCCACGGCGGCATCCGCATCGGCTTCCTCGAGGGCTTCACGCTCGTCTCCAATGAGCCGGACCTGCTGCTCGCCGAGGCCAACCGGCTCGACGTCGACGTCCTGTGCTGGGGCGGCACGCACAAGTTCGACGCCTTCGAGTACATGGACAAGTTCTTCGTCAACCCGGGGAGCGCCACGGGCGCGTTCTTGCCGGGAGGCAGCCTCGATAGCGACAACCCGACCCCGAGCTTCTGCCTGATGGATGTGAGTGTTGGGAAGAGAACACCAAAAATGACGGGAAAGGTCGTCGAAGGAAAGAAGATTTGCTGACGGATTACCATGCGATTCCAGGTCCAAGGCATCTCCCTCACACTATACGTCTACCAGCTAAAAACGGATGAGAAGGGGAACGAGAATGTCGCTGTGGAAAAGGTCACCTACACAAAACCAGTCGAGCCGTCTGCTGGCGCTTCATGAGACTCGACGGGTTCTAAAGGGCCGGGATCCGGGATATGAGAAGCATTTGTTTTCTCTCTCTCTCTCTCTCTCTCTCTTCTTACGAGGAGCATTTCTCCAAGCATCGCAGACAAAGATATACACCAAACGTCGATACCCGTCAACTTCAATCAGTTGTTCAAGAGCATGACCGTCTTCTGTCTCAAAGAACCAGACGAGAGATTGTCTGGTACCTGTCTTTGCGCCCCTCTTGCTGATGCTCCAAAGACGCAAAAGGTCATCAAGGCATTCAGGGTCTATAAGCGGCATCTTTGAATACAGAATATCGAATATTGCATCGCTTGGTATCTTCAGCATCAACACAGATAGAATGATGGGACCTGCTGAACAGCAATTGGCGGCATGCTATACAACGACCGCAGAACCGACAAGCCTCCCCCCAAAAAGGGCGGGGGGACCAAGAAGAAGAAAAAAACGCCCAATGCTCCTTATGCTCCCCGTGCTCCCTGTGACATCCGAAAATTTTCACCTCCACGTGCCCATCAGACCATCATGCTCTTGCGTCTGTTGTTGCCGCGACCCTTCTCATCACCTTCAGCCGTCGACGATCGTCTCAGCGACGTTGTCTGCCGGCGGTTGCTTCGTTTTGTTTCCTTGGTTTTCGCTGTTTCCCCTCGAGGGGGGGAGCTCGTAAATTCGTAGACATCGGTTTCTTTCATCTCGCTTCGATCGGAGCCGAGCGTCTCCCTCGTATTGTCCGCATCGTCCACCACAGTGTCCTCCTCCGCTGGAGCTGAAGCCGGCATCACATTCGTTGGTCGCCTACGCCTCTCTGTCACAACACTGGCTGGGAGATCTTCTATCGGTAGGTCGTTCTCGGCCCTTGGACTGACGGGGAGTTCCTCGGCTTTGGAAGAAGTGATGGGAGCATCGATGATCGGTATGCTGGGCGTGACCGGGGTCTCTGGTCTGCCTTGCGCTTTCATAGAGTCGGCAAGGTTGGGTTCGCTCTGGCTGATCCGCCGGGAATACTTCCCCTCGCCAACCACGGCATCCACCAACGCTTTCGTCGGCCTTCGCATCTTGTCCCTCAAATTCGGTTCCGCATAGCTGATAGTCGCCCTGTTGCGTCGACTTGGCCTCAGCGTTTCTCCACTCAGCGAGATATCGGCAGGCGGCGGTGTGTCTCCCCGGGGAGCCTCGGCGACAGCCGCCTGTTCCGGGGTGTTTGGTGCAAGAAGAACAGGCTCCGTGATCGGCATAGTTAGGTCGCACATTTCCGGTGCTGGGGCCAATGCTCCATCTGCCGATATAGCAATCACATCGGGTTCCGTCGCTGAAGTGTTCTTCGCCTCTGACTTGGCCGGTGTTGATTTTGGTGCCTGCTTCTTCGCTATCGGTCCCTCGTCTTTCGCCAGGGCCATTGCCGTCTTGGAGGATTTCCTCGTGTTTGCAGAGCTCATGACATCGTCATTCGTACTCTTACTAGCGAGCGGTCTCCTGGAGCTCGTTGTTGATCCTCCCCTTTCGCCGGCGTCCATCTTCGGGACTGGCACTCCCTTCGAGGCCTTAGCAGCCAATTTCTGTCTTTTCTCAACCGACTCCCTGCCATTCGCGTTCCCGTTAGTAAGTCGTTTGGCGCGAGTTTCATCGACGTCGTCTTCGGCGACAAGCTTCCGCTTGGACCCGGCCCGTGGGAGCTGGGCGACAGTCGGATCAGCCGTGTCATGTAGGACATTTGCTTGTTTGGATGGTGAAGCAGGTCTCTCGTCTGCCTTGGCCGATGTCGGGCGAGTTTCATCGTCTCGGGTGGTGGTATCGGGAGATGGGATCGGCATGGGCGACTCCGGAACAACATCTTCCAAGGCTTCCTCGGGACTTTGCTCGCGAATCGGTTTCCCAACGGCATCGTCAGACGGATCCATGCTGACTGGCTCCCCTTCGAGGTAGTGCGATGTTGGTGGCGGGCCCAACTCCATCGAATCGATTGAGATGTCGGCTTCGGAGCGGAGCGCGAGGATTTGCTCAGGACTATCAAGGGGTCAGCACGCTTTCACACCGCGAGTGTCGCAATTTGCCGTACTTCATCGACCTGCGTGGGCCAAGTTTGTTCTCGGAGATATGGCCCAGCTCCTCGATGTCCTTGGCAACGTCCCGCAGCCTCCTCTGTGAGGGACTGGGCCGGCATGCGAGGAAGCTTGTCCTCCTCCGCCTCGCCGTCGATGTTCTGCCCTCAGGCGATTGTCGCTTCGCGGGCGGCTCCAGCCCCAGCCCGGCAATTAGCCCGCCCCATTCCTCAAGCTGCGCCTCGAGCTTCGCCTTGATGGCGAGGGCATGGTCCGCGATCCGCCGCGTCTCGTTGTCCTCGAGCAGCCTCTCCAACTCGAGGATGCGAGCGCGAAGCTCCAGGTTCTCGGTCAGCATGCAGGCGCAGTTGTTCTCCAGCTCTTTGATGCGAAGCGCTCGGACATTGTTGGATCGGGCGAGATCCCTATTCTGACGGAATATTTTCCTTTTGACTGGAGTCAAGAATGAGCAGCTGTGCCCGCAAGAAGCGTTGATGTGATGTGATGCCCAAGCCAGCGGCCGGTCCACTTACGCGTCTCGAGGCTCTCTGGGGCCACTGGCACTTCGTTGAGCCTAGCCATCCCTCATAATGCGCGCGATCCGGCGGCAATTCGAGCAGGGGCTCTCTGAGGATGCGAGGCAACGCGGGAGACGGAGGATGTTGGCGAGATCGAGGATGAGGAGGATGATGATGCCCTGAGGGAGGGGAAGGACGTCGGTCGTGCTCATCAGGCAGGCGGAACATTTTCAATGCGCATGGCGAAAGACGGAGCACCTGGCGCAGCATTATTTACTGTATGTCCCGATTGGGACTAGCGGGTGATGCGGCGTGAAAGGCATTGGTTGCCGGGGTGCCCAGAGGCGGTGGCCCGCTTCGAGCAAGTAAACAAAGGCTGGGGAGGTATGTAGTATGTATGTATGCTCAGTGAAATCAATCAATGCTTCAGATCTTATGACGAGCTTCTTGAGATAGATCCATCATCAGAAGAAGAGCGATATTCATCATCATTGAGAGGCTTCTGGGTTGCCCCAGATGCTGCATGCACGAGTACACATACATATACGTAGTACTCCGTACTTGTACTGGTTGTTGGCCACACAGTGCCAATTCAGCATAATTCTTTGTGCAAGGAAGCCAAACCCCCGCTATAGCGGAAACCCCGCACCAGGCAATCCAGGGCAAGGGAGAGATCGTGATGGCGGGGAATCCGCCCTTCGAGAAAATCAATAGATTGATTCATTGCATTGATCAACCATCTACCGGTAGTAGATGCAACCATCCCCTTGCGGAGAGCAAACGGTCATCCCACCGGCATCCTGTCTGTTTATGCAGCCTGTCACTGACACTGACGGATCGTCGAGCATCAGCAACACCTGTCATTCAATTTAGCAACCTGCTCCCTACCCAACATGTCATTTCCGACACGCCCGCTGGGGTCTCATATCCGCGGGCCCAGCGGCTCAATGGCAGCTGCCTCGCAGTCGCCGGCGCTCGTGGCCAGGATCGAGGAGAAGAGAGCGGAGCTGGAGCACCTCCAGGATCTGCGGGACCTGAGCGCAGCAGTCGCGGGTCAGATGGAGGCGCTGGAGCAGAAGCTCTCGACGCTCTCGGACGGCACCGAAGGTGAGGGAGGCTCCCAGCGGGAATCCCCAGACCATGGAGTGCATTCTCCGCTGACGCCGTCCTTGCAGCTATTGCGGCCGTTGTTGGCAACTGGCATAATGTGCTGCGTGCCATCAACATGGCTTCAGGTAATCCCTCGTCTGATACCTAGTACAGGCCGGCTGTGTGCTCCTGCCTGCCAAGTGGGCTTTGCTGATGTCCAATAAAACAAAATAGCAAAGCTTGCAAAGATTCCTGCCACCGAGGACGCTGATGAACAGCCGGAGCCCCTCCCACAAACGCTCGTCCGCATACCGACCGAACACGCGCCGACATTGCAGGCCCAAGCTGAGGCCGTCGAAGCAGCAGCCGAAGAAAGATCGACAGCCAATACGTCAATCTAGCCCGGAAGGCGCGCTCAACAGGACTCGACATTCCCAACTACTAACCCACCGGGTCATGCTTTCGAGTCTTGGCTTCAACTCCAGGCCAAAATACGCGTTGTTCACGGCACACACTACTCCGTACCTACCAACTACCTAATCGTCCCTGCTCTTGATTTCTGAGTCGATCCCGCCGGCCCAGATTCGCTTACGCAAGAAAGACCCTTGGGATGCGATTGCCAATATGACAGGAGCAATCAGACACGATTATCGAGGCGATATAGCCCATCGGGTCGTCAATCTCGCTGGATCAGGATATCACTATTCAGAACCCCATTCATCATCATTCATCGGGAACGACCTCGTGTGGCATTGAAGCTTTTGAGAAGCGAAACGGCAGGGCCTCCCACCGAGGTGGCGCAGTAAGCGCGATATTACACCTTCAGTGCGAGGATGCTCCCCAACAGGTTGAGATACGGTCGGGCGAATGGGCCACGGGAAGGCAGCATACACAAGCACAGCAACAGGAGCAGTGGATGACGGGGGAAAGCACTGGTCTTCGGCGGTCATGTCTCATTTCGGCTACCGCTTGGGAAGGGGCCCATTGCCCGTTCCCGGCCTTGCGCCCAGCCCGTCCCTGGCTGGCCCAACCTTTTCAGACCAGGAGCCAGGCATCGCGTGGCCGGCCGAATCGTTGCCCTGCATCATATCCTGAGCTTTATTCGAGGGCCTGCTCAGACATTGTTGACCGGCTTTGCCCCTTTTCGCGAGTCAAGCCGAAACACATTTTCAGAATCCAAAACAGCATGCAGACTACGGACTACATGTACTACAGAATACACACAGCAACGATATTCACATGACGATTACTCGCGGCGTGCGGTTCCTGGCTGACTCTCGAAATTGCTCGCAGCTTCTACTAGTCGCGGGAGCCTCAAAATTACCGCGGCAGACCAGAGACCCTGGTCCAATCGATGCAACCAATTTACTTTTGCGGGGCTCCACAGGGACGAATCAAGACAAGTTCACGCAATGGCTTCGAATACTTCTATTGCAGTAATTACTCGGAACGGGCCCCACGCCGACCCCGATGTCTCGGAGGATGAGAACCCCCGTGCCCCAAGGCACTCCCTGAGAGATATACCAACCCAGCTTCCCCAAAGGAACAAGTCGAGGGCGGGCTTTGCCAGCGACTTCATACAAGAACCCCCCAACCCCGGTCAACAACACCGGCACTCCCCGGACTGCAGATGCTCAGGGACAGCCATCGACAATTCCAAGCCGCTCAGCGCGATCTCGCCTACCGGAAATCATTGCGAAACAAGGCAGGCTGGTCAACAACTTCGGATACGACGACAGGCAATCGGTTTTGACACTTTCCACCCACTCGACGCCGTGCAGGAAGAGGACAGCTGCCTGAGCGAGGTTCTTGCCGCCAACAACAGACTGCCGCCATCCACCACAAGGATCCAAGGTTCGTACGGTATAATTTCACCCCTTCAATGGCCGCGACGGGCTCTGCAATGCTGATTCCCACTTCTCCGCGGAGTAGAGAGCCATTCAAAGGCCCATCTTCTGCTAGACGATTCACCATCTGACTACACCACCCAAATCAAGAGGCACTTGAAGGGCGATTTCGATTGGCTTGTTTCGTGCCCCGAAGTCCCCAAAGCTCCCAACAGCGACTCGTCACACGATTCTGACACGTGTGACGAGCAAAGCGGCCGTGAACCTCGGGAGAGGACCTACGGCTGCAACGTCCTCGGCCAAAGACGCCAACCCGAACAATCCTCGGCCGGCCTTGGGAAGATTCCGGGCCCATCCCCTGCTGATCGGCGATTTGTACTTTTGGCCACGCTGCTTGACGAGGAAACGGGATCGTTCTCAGAAATGGAGCCCGTGATTGTCGACGATGAATGCCCCTCTGCCTGGGAGCATTCTCCGAATCGTTCGCCGCTTCCCCTCAAGATGCCCGACATTGTCCAGGCCGTGGAGAGTGCGCTCCTCTCGCCATCGCTCACGTCCGTCAGTGACCGCAGCTGCAGCTACGGGAATCGCTCTTCATCCACTGGCTCCTTCTCCTTGTCACGGATCGAAGACTCCCTGGAAGAGCTCGATAGGCTCGAGGATGAACTGGAGGCATTGGCCAGTCTGGCGGACCCGCGGCCCTCGTTCTTGAACGATCATGCGCCCAGAAGATCGCCTGATCATCCGCACTCGCCAACGACGTCGAGATCCATGAAGAGGGCATCCGTGGCCTACGTTTCGCCTGCGCCGCGAGCCCAGTCGCCTTCGACAAAGACGAGCCCGTCCCTGCGCCGTGCCTCAATGATGACACCGAGCATGGATAGGCAGGATGCATTGAGAATGTCTCCAGGAGCAGAGCTTCGCGGTCGCCGCTCGTCTCGAGTAGAGACCGGAGGTGTCCCGATGGCAAGAGACAAACATCACATCACGTCCTCCAAGCCCTCGAGCAGCGAAGTTGCATCTCGACGTGCAAAGCAGTCTTACGATACACGTCATACATATCACGGCGAGTCCAGGAGAGCCCCGGTCTCTTCATCGAGGACAAGCGGCAGCAGCAGGTCGCCGTCCAAGCCCACTTTTGAGCTGCCTGGCGAGGCGATTTCTCGTCAAAAGCGGGAGAGGCATGAAGCCAAGCTCAGGGCCGAGGAGGAGGAGGAGCGGAGACGACGGGAAATCAAGGCCAGTCCGGTCAAACGAGGAACGGCGGCGAGCCTGGTGCCACGGGACACGATTGCCAGCCGGGCGCGGCAGGCCAAGATCCAGGAAGAAGCCGCGGTCAAGAAGGCGGCAGAAGCCAACAAGGCAAAGAGGATGGTGCATGGGTCTCCGCGATCCAAGGCCGGGACGCCGGCCGCCACGGGGGGCCAAACACGCGGAAGAAGCGTTGCGGCGAGCGACAGCGCTAGTCGCGCGACCTCGGCGTCCACCATTGGCAGCCGCGCCAAGCGAAACTCTGCGATGTACGGCCAGGACAACCCTGTCGAGAGGTATGAGAGAGAACGGCGGGAGAGGGAGGTGATGGCCAAGTCGGCACGGGAGGTTGCCGCCGAGCGCTCTAGGGCTGCGAGTCGGGAATGGGCGGAGAAGAAGCGCTGCAGGGAGGTGGCATCAAGACGGGGGATGCGCTGAGGGGTTGCACAGAGGCAAGTAATTCCGGGGGAACGACGACGACTCATATGGCGATGGTGCCACGAATCACCGCCTATAATATTCCGGTCCGCGGTTCTTCACAGGCTTCCTGGGCTTGTTGTTTCCCTTGACGACACCATACACACCTTATAGAATAGGGATTGCTCACGCAGACAGACGATTTGACTTTGGCGGTATCGGATCACGTTAATACCATTATTATAATTACTCGGGATCCATTGATGGATCGATTCACTGTACATGAGCTTCGAGGACTTTGGACAAGGAGAAGGGGGGGTGGGCGAAAGCATGCAGGTACTGGTTGGAGACGGGGAGAACAAGTGTGCTAATTCTGTATTATTATTAGAATCAGGGCTCAATTGCCTCCAATGTCATGTTGAGGAGCTCGTCCTCTTACCTTGGCAACTCTCTCTCCATGTTGTGGCTCCACGTCCATGATGCTGTGGTGTGATACCATTAATCTGACTGCGGCCGAAAGCCGATGGAATGATCCATTCATCAATGCCCATTCCAGTGGCTGCCGATACCCGAGATGCGGTGCGTTTCCAGAGCGAATCGAGCTCGTTCATGCGCGTCACCGAGTCTGCACGTGGATCCGAGCCTGCACGAGAATGCAGATGCAGCTCGACTGCCCCTCCACACCTCACTTTAGCCTCACTTCCATCGACACCACCGTCAGTCGGGAAATACCCGCATCCTCGACCCTCATCTTCTCCATCTTCATCTTCTTTCCGGCATTCGCATTCGCCGGCAAGGAAAAGCAGCAGCGCCTCCCATCATACAGCGGACATCCACCAGGCAGACTGTTTAACAGGCAAGAGAGAGAGAGAGAGAGAGAGAGAGAGAGAGAGAGAGAGAGAGCGAGCGCCATCCAGCCCAGCCATGGCCGCACCAGGCCCGACCGTCACGCTCAACGGCTGCACCGTCACGGGCACGCGGCAGCCCGCGGGCTCAGACTTCCCGCGCCCCGTCGACATCTTCTACGGCATCCCCTTCGCGACGGCGCGGCGCTTCCGGGCCCCGTCGCGGCTGGACCCGTCGGAGACGATGACGATGACGATGACGATGACGACGACGACGACGACGACGACAGGCAGCGGCGGGCTGGACGCCTCGCGCCCGGGGAGCGTGCAGCCCGCTGCGTCCGCATCCGCGTACCCCGAGGCCGAGAACCCGCTGCGGCTGAACGTCTTTCGGCCGGGGCCCACGGAGTCGGATGCCGATGCCGATGCCGATGCCGATGCCGATGCCGATGCCGATGCCGATGCCGATGCGGGCGGTGAGACGCGTGCGGGGCGGCACGGGTGGCCCGTCGTCATGTACGTGCATGGCGGGGCGTTCAACTTTGGGAACGCGATGGAGCGGGACCTGGCGTCGTTTGTGAGCTGGGCGCGGGGGCGGCCCATCGTGGCCGTGAGCGCGGCGTACAGGCTCGGCGCGCTGGGGTTCCCCGTGCACGATGATGATGATGGGGAGGACGGTGATGATGGGGAGAGGCTGATGAACCTGGGGCTGAGGGACCAGAGGGCGGCGGTGGAGTGGGTGAGGGAGTGGATCGGCGCGTTCGGGGGGGACCCGGCGGCCGTGACCATGATGGGCTGCAGCGCGGGGGCGCACTCGGTGAGGCCCTAATTCTGAATCCGAGTTGAACCTCAATGGAGTCGATCTGATTCATGAGCGAGGATGGATCCGCTGACGGCGCGCAGATCGGGCACCACATGCTCAGCCCCGCCGCGCCCCCCGGGTTCCGCAAGGCGATCCTCGAGTCCGGCGCCCCGACCGCCCGCGCCGTGCTCGCCGCGTCCCACCCGCGCACCGTCTCCCAGTGGCGCGAGCTGCGGCGCGTCCTCTCGTCCTCCCCGGCCCGCGCCCGCGCCGCCGCGCTCGCAGCCGCCTCGGCCGCCGTGTTTGCCGCGCACGTGCCCGCCGCGACGTGGCCGTTCCAGCCCGTCGTCGACGGGCCCGGCGGGCTGATCCCCTCGATCCCGCTCACGCTATGGTCCTCGTTCTCCTCCTCCTCCTCCTCCTCCTCCTCCCCCATCCCCCTCATCACGGGCTTCTGCTCCCACGAGGGCACCGCCATGGTGCCCCACGACGCCGCCACCGGCGCCGACTTCCGCGCCTTCTTCCGCGCCCTCATCCCCGCCCTCACGCCCGCCGACATCGCCGCCCTCGAGGCCCTGTACCCGGACCCGCTCGCGCACGCCGACTCGCCGTACCGCGAGCCCTGCGAGCCCCACGAGCCCTGCGAGCCCCACGAGCCCCGGGGGACCGCGCACCGCGGCGCGCAGTTCCGCCGCATCAGCGCCGCCTACGCCCACTTCGCGTACATCTGCCCCGTGCTGCACACCGCGCACGCCGCCAGCGCGCGCCGCGCCCCCGTCTACCTGTACGAGTACGCCGCCCGCGCCGCGCCCTACGACGCCGCCTCGCACGGCGACCACGCGCCCGCAGTGGCGCACGGGATGGCCGGGCTCAGGGGCGTGCGCGCCGGGCCGGGCCTGCTCGCCGTGGCGGACGCCATGCACCGGCGCTGGACGGCCTTCATCTCCTCGCCCGACGGGCGGCTGCCGCCGTGGGACGGGGGCCATGGCGGTGGTGGTGGTGGTGGTGGTGGTGGTGGTGGTGGTAGCAATACAGCTCGAGATCCCGCCGCGTGGCCCGTCTTCCGGAGCCCCTTTGACGAGAGCGGGCGCGAGGTCCCCGGCGACGGCGTGGGCGAGCTGCTCGTCTTCGGGGACGGAAACGACGAGGCGGCGGGGGGCCGGGATCCAGGGACCGCGGTCAAGGTGAGGCGGCTGACGGCGCGGGAGCTGCGGCAGTGCCGGTTCTGGTGGGACCGGATGGAGCTGAGCCAGGGCATGGGCGAGGCGGGCGTCGCGAGGGTCTTTACTGGGGGTGATGAACGATGAACGATGAACGATGAACGATGAACGATGAAGCCCGAGATGACAGTGTGCGACATCATCATCAGAATAAACAATCAGATGCATC
Source organism: Escovopsis weberi (assembly GCA_003055145.1). Lineage (NCBI taxonomy): Eukaryota > Fungi > Ascomycota > Sordariomycetes > Hypocreales > Hypocreaceae > Escovopsis > Escovopsis weberi. The sequence goes on along the minus strand of NIGB01000001.1, from coordinate 1,513,696 downwards.
TTCACATGGCCCCACAGGGCCTCGGACGACGTGAAAGCTTCAACGAGGCAAACGACCAAAAAAAATCAATGTGATATCATCCTCCTCCAAGCTTTGCTTTTCCTCCGCGTAAACATGGAATTCTCCCTCCCTGCCTCCAGACTCCCCATCAGGTTCGCCTCCCAATGTCGACACATCATCTTACCATAGATCTTTAATATAGAGCATATCTCAATCCTCATTTACATATCCAATCATCGGCAGCTCTCAGTATGACGGAAGAACCAAAAAAAAAAACAACAAGACTATACTACTAGTGAGGGGTGGGCGCGGGACGGCTCGGGACGGGACGGGGTGGACTTGGGCGGAGCATTCCGAGCCGGGCAGCCTAGTTGGACACGTCGTACGAAGTCGGGCCATTCCCATGTGGTATCAAAGAAAACGTAGAAATCGAGCAAAAAAAATAATAAGGGGGGTGGGGAGAGAAGGGCAAAGAGCGAAAGAGTGCCCTGGAGCAAGAGAGCAAAACGGCATGTCGTGTATGTGTGCCATCCCCTGCGCATCTCGTCTCGTCTCGTTTCGGCCATTATTATCCGGCGTGTATCATATTCGCAGGAGAGACGGCTGTCTACTGTCTGTCGAGGTCGTCCGGTACGAAGAGGAAAACAAAAAAAAAGCACCAGTCCTCCATCAAGTGAAATTGGTCGAGGTATGTAGTTTCGTATCCAAGAGAAAGTCTGGCTCTATCCGTGCGAGGAAAATCACTCCGGAAGCGCATCGGTATGGCCTTTAGAAGTTCTGGGAGATGCCGGCGCTCTGCTGGGGGAAGTGCGCGGGATTCTCGATCCTCGCGTTGCGGCGCGCCGGGTTGTCGCGGATGACGGGGGGCTCGCCGGCGAATTCGTTGTATGCGGCACCGCCGGTGTAGGCCTGGCCGTACTGATCGTAGTAGACGCCGTTGGGGTTGAATCCCATGCCGCCGTCCGAGCCGTCGGACCTGCCGGCAGCGCTGTACGAGGAGGAGGCGTTGGAGGGCCCGCGGCGCACATCGCCCTCGTCGTGGACGGCGGCGGGGCCCGGGTGGGACATGGCGCCGAGGATGCCGCCGTCGGAGGGCAGGGAGTTGTCGAGGAGGCCATCGCCGGAGCGCGCCTCGGACATGTTCCCCATGGGGGAATGCTCCGAGTAGCGGTTGTTGGTGGATGCCTGGCGGCCGTTGGCGCTCATGGCGGTGTTGCCCCAGCCGCGGTAGCCGGCGGGACCCTCCTGGCTCATCTCGTAGGAGTCGGGAGCCATGCTGACGGCCGGGATGGTGGGATCGGCGTTGGGGTTGTAGGCGTAGTCCTCGACCTCCTTGCGGCGCTCGGCCTCGGCGGCGCGGCGGGCCCTGTGCTTCTTCCAGAGGAAGAGGCCGACGATGGCCAGGATGGCGATGGCGGCGATGGGCACGACGACGCCGATTGTGACCCTGGACTTTTGGTCTAGACCGCCCTTGCTGGAAGAGCTGCCGGAGCTGGAGGAGCCGCCGGTGAGGGAAGACCCCTGAGTTGGCGAGGGTTGGCCATTGCCGGCGGCATTAGGATCCGGTTGTGTCGAGGTGGCGTAGACCACGACGACGGTTGTAGACCCATCCTTCTGCGTCGGGGTGGCGCTGGTGGGCGGTGCTGACGAGGTGTTGTCGGCAGGAGAAGGATCTGGGCTAGCTTTCGTCGGTTCCGAGGGAGTACGAGATGGCGAGGAAGAAGAAGAAGAAGAAGAAGAAGAAGAAGAAGAAGAAGAAGGTGGCGGTTGCGGCGTGCTCGAGGACGAAGACGATGTCGTGGACGTCGTCGAAGAGGATGACGACGAGGAAGAGGAGGGCGGCGGCGAGGGCGAGGGCGAGGGCGAGGGCGAGGGGGAGTGCGAGGGCGAGGGCGCAGGCGTAGGCGAAGGCTTAGAAGACGATGGCGGGGACGGCGACGGCGACGGTGGCGGGCTGGAAGAAGAGGGTGGAGGAGGGGGAGGAGGGGCAGGCGACGTGTCGGAATGGGAGGGCGGAGTAGATTCTTGGGGCGCCTGAGATTGGGCCGGGGGCGGAGTCGCCTGGGGCGGCGTCGAGGGCGAGGCGGCGGCGGCGGCCGTGGTGTTGTCGTCCTTGTTATTGTTGTTGTTGTTGTTGTTGTTGTTGTTATTGTCCAGGGGCGTCGCAGCCGGGGCGTTGTGATCGCCCGCCGCGCTGGTCGACATGGTGGAGGCTGGGATGGGGTGACTCTGGGGTCGATGCGGGCAGCTGTTTTCGAGAAGCTGAGGCTGTCGAGGGTGGTGCTGCTGTATGTATGAGCAGACTGGGTCAGCCTAGGATGCAGAAGGCAATGATCGTCTCATCTGGAAGATGCCATTCGACGGGTGTTGTATGTGGTGGTAGAGGATGCGCGACAAGGGCCAATTGGCCTGGAGAATGGGGAATGGAGAATGAAGACAGGAACTTTGGAAAGAGATCGACTGCGTAGAGTGAAACAGACACGAAGAGAGAGGAAGAGAGAGAGAGAGAGAGAGAGAGAGACTGGATCGGGCCAAAGGATCAATGTATGATGATTGGCAACGTGGTTGGTTGGTGGTGGTGGCCACGATGCGTGTTCTCTCAATCGATGCGGCGGGCTCTGCGCTACCAGAGGCAGCTCGTGTTCCGTCAGGCGCGAGCCAAATGGGGATAAGCATCAAGCAGCGAGCATTGAGTCCATGATTTCGAAGAGGCTGCAGGACAGGACAGGACAGGAGGGGTCCGGAAGACACGGCAAGCAAAACAGCCGCACGAGGAGGAGAGGAGGCAACGAGGAATTCGACAGCAGCAGAACGGGCTGAGACATGGGGGGGGAAGAATTCGGAGAAAAATGAATAAAATAGTTAAAAAAAAAAAAAAAAGAGAGAAGGAAAATACTACATTATCGAGGGCAGAGAAGCGACATAGGGTTCGGGTAGAGCGGGATGATCAATGGGAGAGGCAGAGGCAGAGGCAGAGGCAGAGGCAGAGGCAGAGGCAGAGGCAGCGATGGACACACATACCAGCAGCGATGCGGTTGGATCGCGTCGGAGGGCGAGCGATTGGCGGACGCGCGGAGGAGACAAGCGACAGGTCGATACCCGAGTCGAGCAGGTCGGGAAGGGAGGAAAGGGAGAGAGAGAAAAAAAAGAAGAGAGAGAGAGAGAGGTGAGAAGAGAGGGAGAGAAAAGAGAGAGAGAGAGAGAGAGACGAGATGGATGGATGGATGGATGGATGGATGGATGGCCGGGAGGAGGGAAACGAGATTGGCTCAGGCCAACAACCAGGGTGCGGAGAAGGATGGATGGATTGGATGGATCAGGGATCTCGGAGGGAACAGATCCATGGATGGATGGATGGTGGTGTCGATTTCTCGAGGCTCTCGGGTCAATCCGTTGTACGGATGTATGTATCAATTAGATGCAGTGAGCAGCAGCGAGCGCCTGCAGGTCGAAAGCAAGAGGTGGATGATGCTGTATGCGGGAGGATGGGTCAGCAAGCTTCAAGTCAAGCTTCAAGTTCTTCCGAGGAAGCAAGAGCCTTGATGATGGAGACAGGCAGACGAAAAGAGAAAAGGCTCAATATTTGCAAGTTTAATTTGCTGCCTCTCGGGGGGTTCAGACAGGCAGGGGACTGGGCGAGGGGGTGATGGACTTGATGAAACCGAAGAGTCTTGAGCGAGCACAATCGAGCCAATTCATCGTTGAATTGATCGTTCAACTGATCCATCAACTGATCCATCCATTGATCCATCCATTGTTGATTCCATGAGCATTCCACGATGCCTCGCTGCTTCAGACGCTTACGCTCAGACGCCCAGCGCCGCCAGTCGATCAGGGAGCGCTAATCTGCGCCCCTCCGAGTCGCCCACCGTGACGCCAGCCAGCGCTTACAGCCTGTACGTACGGTCGATGGAGCAATTCGATGGAGCAATTCGATTGAGCAATTCGATGGAGCAATTCGATTGAGCAATTCGCACTGTCCACCCCAGCCGGGTAAAAAGCTCGACTCTGTAGAGGAATCATTATTGATGATTGATTAGCACCGTGCATCCCACCGAAACCCCCAGAGTTTCCAGCTTCAGCTTCTTCCTCCCAACTTCCAAGTTCTCTCCCAAATCCCTCACGCCGGCCCTCGTCTGTAACAGCCAGCTCGGCCATACTTCCCAGCTAGTCTCTGCATACGGAGTAGTCCTCGTACTCATCCGAACCTGTCAATCCTCCGAGCTACATACTACTATAAGTCATCAATCCATCCCACAGCTCCAACAAGCACCTTCATCAACTTCGGTCACCCCGCCAGCCACAAGCCCGTCAAGGGGAGATTGCAACTCCATATCCCCCCCCCCCCGGGCTCCCCCGACCGTGACAGGCGCGTCACACGCCTCCCAGCGCTAGCGGCCTCGTTGCGCAGATGAGCCCCCCCGGGAGGACTCAATTCCATCCATTCCATCTTCACATGGGTCTTCTCCGTACAATTGCTCTTCAGTTCACATGAGGTAACGCCCTCCCCTGCCCTGCTCAGGCCAGGCCAGGCCAGGCCAAGCCTCAGCCTCTCCGTCTAAGCCACACCCGCTCTTCCTAGTACCTGTACCTGTAGCCCAGGGCATCCAGGAACCACGGATGGATTTGATGGATCTATGCAAACCGTACTCCGTAGGTACTAGATGGAGGGAGTAAAGGTAGCATTGATTGTTCGATATCACCTCGACTCATCACCACCGCCATCCATGTCTCACAACCTCATCTCAGATTCACGAGCTGCCCGGAGCCATCCGACGCAACTCCCGCCGCTTGTCTTTGTCCCCCAGAGTCCAGTATACGAGCCCAAGGGGCTTGCCAGATTGTAGCCCCTTTTGTCCGTAGTACTCCTCAGTCCCCCTCGTGCTCTGTACCAGACTCATACAGAGGAACCTGGATCCAGGTCATCCGAGAGCATCAATATCCAGACGAGAGTCTTCACCACATAGACATCCGAAATGGGAATCTGTCATCGAAAGCAAAGATAGATCAAGATCGTGCAGGATGCCATACAAGACATACTACTACTACTCCTAAACCACCTGTCTACCCGTACATCAAAAGGAGCGCATACACCACTGATCAACATCACAGACTTTTCCCACCGTCTTGGTAAATATCTTATTAGAATTCCCAATAGTCTAAGTCGTCACGCAGACAAACGAACAATCCAAAGACAAACAAACTGACTGACTGACTGACATGAAATCGCACGAGAACATTACGCCTCGCATTCGTCTCCC
>NIGB01000001.1:1488085-1508423 GCA_003055145.1 Escovopsis weberi | reverse complement strand
AAAAAAAAAAAAAAAAAAAAAAAAAAAAAAAAAAGACAAAAGTGCTCATCGTAGATGCCCTCAACAAAACTTACACTCCTTCAGAAAAAATCGGGTCCGGGCCGCCATGGAGACCCTCCAACGATCAGGAGCGCCTTCAATGGTACCCGGAAAAGAAACGGCGGCAAGTGCCGCCAATCACCCCCTGTCGATGCCTCCAGAGGCACCAAATGCCTCTTGCTTACGGCCGCATCCCCCACTGAGGTTTGAGCTGGTCGTCCATCGCCGCCTGCGTGAAGACCGTATCTCCGGGCAGGCGGCTCACACGCCCGGCTCCGCTGCGGATGGCATTCAGCTGCACCGCAGAGATGCCACTCCTCACACTCCTGAGGCTGCCCGTCTCGCTGGCCCCGGTGTCTCCCGACTCCTTGAACTTCTTGGGCGGGGCAAAGTCGAGAGCCGTGAACGCGGTAGATTTCCGCAGCATGTGACTGCCAGTGGTCAGTTAAGTCGCCTCCTCTAGATGACAAATATCTCAAGAAAAAAAACAAAGGAAAGTGGGAAGAGACTTACGGGCTGGGAAGAACGGGCAAGTCCTCAAAGGCAGTCGCAAGCGGCGAAGCGGCGGGAATCTTGGGGCCGTACGGCCGTCTCTCTCCTAGAGGACTCTGGCTTCGGCCGGCAACGTGATCTCGAATCGATGTAGGCGGCGCAAACTCAATCGAGCCCATAATGGCAAAGCTATCGTCCTTGAGCTTTCCGGGAGTGGGCAACGTGTTCAGAGGCGAGGGGGGCGGCAGCTTCTTCTGAGGGGGTCCACGGTTCCATCGCGCAGACGCCGACGAGCCCGGCCGAAGATCATGAGCAGAGCCGGCACGGGGTCGAGTAGCACCGGGAAGGCTCGCGCCCGAGACGGAACCCTGGGGGGCGTGCGGGCCGCGAGGAGGACCACCGGGGGCAGGTCCATCGCGTGTGCGGTTGGCAGGCGGCGGTGTCATGGCACGGCGGGTGACGGGCTGGGCATAGGGCATGATGAAGGTGTTGGTCGAGGCGTCGTAGTAGGCAGCATCTCCGAGGTAGTCGTCGTCGTCGTCGGCCAAGTAGTCAGCGAGCGTGGTGGGCTGCTTGGCCGGCTCTGTCTTTTGGCTTGGCTGGCTGGGAGCGGGCATCGGGGGAGCGGGCTGCTTCGATTCGTCGAAATATTCCTTGTAGAAAGATCGGATGCGGTTCGCGCGGGTCTCAGGGTCGTCGGATTGCATGACTTCGTTAGGGGGCAAAGGTCGGTTTCCAACAGAAGTTCTCTTTGCGCCAGACTGGGGAACGTTCAGTCCGCGAGGCTTCATGGGTCCGTCAGGAGGGGGAGGAGGTCTTCTCAGGGCGCGTCCACGCTCGTCTCTGCCATGTGCCTCGTGCTGCTGCTGCTGCTGTTGTCTCGGGGGTCTCATCTGAGGCTGATTGCCATGCTGGTCGTACAGAGGTCCATGTTCAAGCTCGTGAGGAAGAGGTCCAGGTGCCAAGATCGAGGGGATGTCCAGGTCGAGGCCGAGGCCGTCGTGGTCGTCCGAGTGAGCGTGATGGTTGTGAGGAGGATACATTTGGCCGGCACCATCAGGGTGGTTTCGCGAGGCTACAGGGGGTGGGAGGTCGGGCATCTCGAAGTCGTCAGCGTTGAAGCCGCCAGGACTGACAGTGTCGATCTCGGGAACAACAGCCTGGACTGGCAGGTGCGAGTCGTGCATTTGCACTCCCTCGGGCAGTTGATGGACCGCCTTGGGCGTAGAGGGGCTGGCAAAGGGGTCGTCCTTCTCCTCGGGAGACCGAGGAGTGCGAGGGGTGTAAGGCGCGTGCTGTGATGGCGATCGAGGGTTCCCGCCAGCACGGGGCGGCATCTTCAAGGGTTCCAGGTTCTTTCCGGGCTTGTTGCCTCCGCCGTTGCGTGGGGTGAAAGGAGAGTCCGGGTTCACTGACTTGATGGAGCCGGAGTCGCTGGTGGTGTACTGAGCAATGTGTCGGTAAGGGTCCTGCTCGCTTTGAAGCGTCCGAGCAATCGAGTCGCGAGATCCCTGGGCTCCAGGAGGAAGAAGGTATGGCGAAGAGAGATTCATGTCCATGGAGAGCTGGGTTCCCTTGTGAGCGCCCTTTTCCGCGCTGCTGCTGCCGCCGCCGCCGCCGCCGCCGCCGCCGCCTCCTCCTCCTCCAAACATCAAGCTCTTCCTCGCACGGCCCTTCCCTTCTGCCTCATCCAGACCGAAGTCCAGTCCTTGGTTGGGATCGTGAGCATCTTCTAATGCTTCTCGTCGGAGGTTTCTGCGATGAAGGAATATCAAGACGATGATGGCTGCCACGACCGGGATCCTGCTTCGAGTCAATATGGAGGTCGTTGTATCAAGGAGAAGAATGGGCCGGCCACCACGTACACTATTCCCAGGACGATGGTCAAGGTCTCGCCAGAGGAGCCGACGGGCTTTTCACAGGTGTTGCTGGCGGCGGAGTCCTGGCACTTTTCCCTCCGATGCAAGAAGTTGAGAGCGCCGGCATCTCGAGGTAGGTGGATATTCGAGCCCATCTTCTTGACCTGTGAGCCAGAGGCGCCGATCTTTGAGCCTAGAGAGGCCAACGATCGGAAGCGCAGAATGCTCATGATCCCCCTTTTTCTACTCCCCAGCCTCGCTCCTTGAGCTCCTTATCTCCTTTCTTTTTTTTTCGGATTTTTCTGGCAATGGGTGTGAGACAAGACAAAAACGAGAAACGATAGACGATATATGATAGTCGATGATTAACAATTAGATCGCTGCGCTGAGAGCCATTAAATGTGACTGAAATATCGAGTCCAACAGGAGGTTTGGCGTGGGATGGCCAGCTGGTAAGGCAGTGAGATGGTGGACGAGCTAGTGAGATCGTCGTGTGTTGATCGTAGCGAGGGGATAGTAAACAGGCAACTAAGCAACTCGCAAAACGTATGTATGACCAGACCAGAGAGGCGGACGGACAGGACAGCAAGAAGGAATGGATATGCTGTCGTAGGGGGGAGCTGTTTTTTTTTTCCTTGCCGAGGGCAGGAGAAGCAGCAAAAAAGGAGCGACGGTGAGTTTGGTAAAACTCTGAAAAGCAGAAACAAAAAAATGAATGACAATCCCGCCGGCAGCGGTTTGCTGGGGGAATGGGGGGGGAAAGGAAGAGGAAGAGCAAAGTCGTGATGATAGACAACGAATGAAGCTGGCGGTGGGAAGGGAAAAGAAGGGGAGAAAGGGAGCGGGAAATGGAGCTCCTCAAAGTCTTGGAGTGTGGATCATGGCCGGCTCCAGCGCCAGCGAAACCAGGACTCAGGAGCCCAGAGCCTAGGGGTAGCGAGAAGGCTGGCCAGGGGGGGGGAAGGGAGGAGCGACCAGACCCCATGGAGTACGCGCTACAGGTACATCATTCAAGGAGGACTCAGGTACCCCGAGTCCCTGTACGGTCCCATCCACACAGCCCGAGGAGGTACTACTACCTGAAGCCAGGGGCAGTGCCGGGGCCGCGAAGTTACCTACAGGTACCGTTAGTGGGACGAGCCCGAGCCCAGAACCGGCACAATTTATGCAGACGGGGCACATGCACGGAGCGCCTCAGGACCTTACAGACTGGACTGGAAAACGCCTGCTGAAACTCGTGTGCAGGTGCGCATGGGCTGTTCATGCACACAATGCGAAGATTCCGTGGGATTAATGCACATGCACCTTCCACCTGCGCCGCAGCAATCAATCTCCACCGACTCGGTCTCGCACGGGTGCCTCCTGCCTCTAGAAACGCAGGCTGGAAGCCTGTCCGCAAGGCGAGCAGGAGCTCCGGAGTGCTCGTACATAGTAATACTCCGTACCTCTGTCTCCATGATCTCCTGGCAGGTTGCGACTGCCCCCCCTTCTTAAGTTTGCGGGACGGACCTTCCTCGAGAGGAGAGGGCTTCACATATAATGGCAGTGAGCAGCAACATCCAAGAGCCTGAAGATGCAGGTACGAGGCACTTTTCCTTCCTTTAGATCAATGGATTGGTCAAATTGATCAATTGATTTGATGAATGTTCCTGCCTGCTTGAAAGTTGGTGGGTTTAACCCGTGCTCCGTGCAGCTACAGGAAGGCGCATCGAGCCACGCCGGCCGGCCCGCCCTGTGCTCTCTCCTTCTTGTCCCTGGTCGTGCTCCTTTGCTTTCTCTTTTCTTTTCTTTTCTTTTTTTCTTTCTCTTCTCACTCTGCGCTTTCATATCCGCTTTTTGCATCAATCAATGCATTGATTGATCTTTGCTTGTTCCGTCTCTACTACCAAGTACCTGTACTACCATTATGCGAAGCCAGTCTTCTGCGGCTCATTCACATACGGAGTACGGAGTACATGGGGGGCTCATCTTGTCTGAATCTCGGAGCCCTGCCACGCCTTTTTAGCATGATGCCTGCTCTCTGCCTCTCAGGGGCCCGCCTCTCTTCATTTGCAGCTTCTGCCGAGCAAGGAGACGGCAGTGGCAAACAGACAAAGTCCACGCCTTTCCCATCCAGACGTGGCCTCACATGAGGATCTACTACTACCTTTGATCTCATATACGACTACATACAGAGGTATTCGTACCGTACTCGTCCAGCATCCAACCAGTGGTACGAGTACGAGTTAAAGTCTCCTCCATGCATGCCGACGATCATGGCCGAATCTCTCTTGGCTCCCGGCCGACGCGTTCTCCCCCCCCCCCTTCGGCCCTCCAGCTGGTCGCTTCCAAAGGCGCTGAAGCTAACTGGTTGCCCGTCGGGTCGCAGGCATCTTTACGAGCCCCGGGGCAATAGTGACTGCAGCTACCTCCTGCAGTGCGATGGGCTGCAATGAAAAGCCAGGGGGGGAGCTCGGGCAGCCGAACAGCCAATGTGAAGCCAGAAAACCAGGATGCAACTCAGGCGCAAGGGGGGGTGGCACAAGGCAGCCCGGGGTCGGATGCAGGTACCAGGCGGCTTGCGGCCACTCCCCGCTCCGTGTCCACAATGGCCTCGATGCACCAGACTCCCAGCCTGGCCCTCACTGCTCAGGGACTTGCTCGAGAGCACACACACACACACACACACACACATACCGGTACATACGAGTACTCGTACTCGTACGACGCGTCGGCCAGAGCCCAGACGGCTTACCGCCCCTCCTTTGCCAGGCAGAGACGAAACATTGCTTCGACGCGAAGAACGAGTGCCCTCTCGTCCCGGTCGACGACTCTGCTCATTGAAACGGCCCGCAGCTTTCTGTTCGATCCGATGGCGTGTTTGGCGTTGCCTGTGGAGCGAGATTCCGTGCCGAATGGAGCTTCACTCGTGCGCCGTGCAATATGTATGCATGCGATTCGTTCCAATGTCGCGGGCGGGATCGTTGGTCTGCCGAACCTATACGCATGTGCCAGTCCTTCTTTTAGGAAATGAAAGATGGGAAAGAATACGCTCTTCATGTCCTGGATGCTAGACCAATCTCGGTTCCAGTCCGTGGCATCAGTGCCGCGGTCCTTTTCATTGTGCCTCGCCCTCTGGCTCCAAAGGGATCAATGGCTCTCAGTGATCGGGATCTTCGCCCATACTCGATCCTTTTCGCTCTCTCTGATAGCGCGCAGTGCTTCGAAGGGTTGACGATGCTCGGTAGGATGTATGTACGAGTGAGTATGTACATGCAGACATGGTGATTCGCAGGGTTGTGAGCCTGGACTGCAGAGCTGTCCTGCCTGCCCCTGACGCTAATCCTCTCCTGGGTGAAATGAGCCTGTCCTGTTTGCAGCGAAAATTTGTCTGATTCATTAAGTCCATCTCAGCATTAGAATTGTCTAATCAGCGTGGCAACGAGAAAAGGTCCGCATTCACCTCGCTTCAATGTCTCCAACTGTCGGATCCTTCCAACTTTCGAGATACTTCAATGATGAGAGTCTCATCTGGAGTACAGGCGCCAACATGCAGACCACGCAGGCCGTGCGGAGAACTTGGTCTGCAGAGAGCAAGATCAACGACGAGTACATTTACCTGTACTCCGTATGTATGTACAGATACTACACTGATCGACAGAGCAATCATACAGATGTGGCAGCCCGAGATCCTATATTAGATTGACACTGAACTTGATGGATTGCTATACACAGCTCTACCAGTATCAAGCAATCGATCAATACATTGCCAGTCAAGGCTACAGGTAGCATTGATCGGTGGATGAGTCCCGCCTCCAGGGTACGACATGGTTGAATCAAACTTGAGGTCAATGTCTCGAGTTCATCATGTCGTACAATCGATTGGATCAATGTATTTGATGCAAGGGATCCTCAGACGAGCCCGCAAAGCTGGAAGTGAGGGACCTGCCTACGCATTTGATAGGGTGATCCACCCGATCTCCGCGAGATGCCCGGCTCTCTGACAGCGCACCCTTTCATTCACAGGATAGAAAACAGTATGTATGGACATTAGTACTCTGGTAGTAACATTGATGATTGGTGATCATGTACTATAGTACTACTAACTACTCGGAGTACGGAGTTAGTACTTGTACTGAACGTTTACACCGAGTACAGGTAAGTAAGCCCGGCGATGTTGTACAAATCGAGGCATGGAAGGTTCGGAAGGCGAGCCACCTTCCACGTCCGGATATTTTCGAGTCCTCAGGAGCGATCCATTGTTTCATTATCGCCGATTTGCCCCGAGCGGGGGAGGCAGGCCCAAGGCTGACTCCGACCCTGAATACTACTAAGGCACCGTACCCGCTACCTGCGAGAGACCCCCTTTTCCCGTCCCGTTTCAGCGGCGGAGCGCGTACTCCGCGTCTCCCGGGACATTGGATTGATCAGTGATTGATCAACCATTCGTCCCAAGGACTCCCGTCCCCACCTCTCCCACAGCCTGAGCCCGCTCCTTCCCAAACGCTTACTTCGACTTCATGATGGAGGATCCCCTTGATCCAATCCATTACGACTTTCCATACTGGCAGGCCCGGTTCGTGAGCTCTTGCTCGCTCGCATGACCACTGCCTGCATACGAGTATAGGCGATCGCGGAGTCGCAGACAGAGGCAGGAGCGCGATGCCATCCATGCGGCTTCCGACTCCCGAGCGGGCCGGCCATGATTGCCGGGCTCCGCCTCCACTGGAGCCCTTCATCCCGATGCCTCGGCTCTGGAGCCTGGGATCGCTGGTCAACTTGTCAATACACGAGTGGGTTCTCCTGGGAAGGGCCATGCAAGCCTCCTTTCAAATCATCTCGCCCGCAGATCAGGAGTACCACAATCACGGCATGGCACGGGATGGACCAGTCTAGACGATCTCGGCTCCCATCCTCGCCAGGGGCGGACTTGGTGAGCCGGAGGTAGACCCGGGCTCTCTCTGGGTCCTCGGACGCCGGGCTCAATCCCCATGCAGGACCCTGAGCTTCCTCCACGTGGTATTCGTACATATATTGCTCTGGAGCTGCATGTCATATACATATGCTTGCTTGGCCTCAGACTCCCAGCATCCGGGGACAACCGAATGATAGGTCCCTGGAAAACAAAGAAGGGCGTCGGCGTGGACTGGGAAAGGTCTATCTCTTGGGTGCTCCCGAGATGCCGCTGGACAAAAACGCCACGGCCGTCAAAGCTGGCAGCATCCAATGCTTTCGGGAAGCGTTTGGGGCAGGCAGGCGACTCAGCTCCTCAGCTGGCATTGAATTGATGACAAAATTGACTCTACATCAGCTACTCGTCTCTCTCTGGGTAGTATTGGTCCTCGAGTCTGTCAAAGAATAGAATTCCGGCGCATACTCCACCAACCAGCTCTTCTCGATCTTGGTCAGGTCCCTGATGAAGGTCTTGTCGCCCGTCTCCATGACCTCGTGGAAGATGACCCAGTCCGCCTTCCTGTTGAACATGAGCGAGCTCGGGTGCGCGTGCAGGACCGTGCCGCCCTCGACGTTGCGGAACGTCCCGTCGGGCTGCATGCGCGCGGCATGCGCAAAGTAGCCCGCCGTGAGGCAGCGGCGGATCTGCTCCGCCTTCTTCTCCGCGCCGCCGGCCACGGAGCGGGAGGCGGGGCACCCGTCCCCCTCCTCGTCGCCGCCGACGGTGGTGATGTTGAAGCGCTCGAGGGCGCGCCTGAGCTGCGCGCGGATGCTGACGGCGCGGGCGAGCGCCTTGTAGTTGAGGTTGTGCTCGTGGCAGAACTTGGCCTCCTCCTTCCTGCCGCGCGTGACAAAGGCCTGGTACACGTTGAGCAGTGTCAGGTGGTCGCCCTCGTCGGCGGCGAACTTGCGCCGCGAGGCCTCCATCCTGCGCCGCTCGCCCTCGTGGTGGAACCAGACGCTGCCGCCGAGGCTGGTCATGGCGGCGACGGTGAGCATCTCGCCGAGGCACCCAAAGGCCGGGGCGGCGAGCAGCGTCTTGGCCATCATGGGCTCGAGGGCGAGCTCGGCCATGCGCGCGCCCAGCGGCCGCGTGAGCTTGGCGTACTCGTCGAGCGCGCCGAGCGAGTACAGCAGCTCGAGCGCCCGGGACACGAGCTCCGCCGGCGGCGCGGACAGGAAGTCGAAGCGCACGACGTTGTCGACGCCGAGGGCCTTGAGCTGGAGGACCGTGGGCGCGAGGCTGGACCGCTGGATCTCCGGCGGGCTCGCCTCGGGCAGCGCCGCGAACGCCTCCTCCGTGTACAGGCGGTAGCACTTGCCGGCCCTGGTGCGGCCCGCGCGGCCCGCGCGCTGGGCAGCCGACGCCTTGGACGTCGGGACGGCCGTCAGCGTCTCGATGCCCGTCCCGGGGTCGTACGCGCGCAGCTTGACGAAGCCACAGTCGACGACGTGCACGATGCCGTCGATGGTCACCGAGGCCTCGGCGATGTTGGTCGAGAAGACCACCTTGCGCGTGCCCTCGGGCGGCTTGTCGAACACGTACATCTGCTGCTCCGAGGAGAGGCCCGCGTAGAGCGGCAGCGCCTGCAGGGGCCTCCAGTTGCGCCGCGCGGCGTCCAGCTGGGCCGCCCTCTCGGCCACTGCGTTGACCGCGTAGTCGATCTCCTCCCTCCCCGTAAGGAACACGAGGATGTCTCCCTCCCCCTCTTCCTGCGCGTGGATATCAAACACCGTGTCCAGGGCCTTTTCCACGTAATCCTCGGCGGGCGACTCGAGATACAACGTGTCGATGGGGAATGTCCTGCCTTCGAGGCTGACTATGGTGGCGATGCCGCTGTCATCACGGCCGCCGTCTGCTTCATGCTCTTTGGGCCCCGGGTCATCTGCTGCCTGTGTGAAGAATCTGTGAAACTCTTGCGCCTGAAGCGTGGCGCTGCTGATGATGATGCGCAGTTCGGGCCGCTTCCTGCGGATCTTCTTGAGCAAGCCCAGCAGGATGTCGGTGCTGATGGACCGCTCGTGGGCCTCGTCGACCATGATGACCGAGTACCGGCTCAGGAGGGGGTCGACCAGCGCTTCCCGTATCAGAAGGCCGTCGGTGAGAAACTTGATCCGCGTGGAGGACGAGGTGACGTCCTCGAACCGGATCGAGTATCCGACCTCCTTCCCGATTTCGCATCCTACCTCATCGGCCACACGGAGTGCCACGGTCGTGGCGGCCACGCGTCGAGGCTGCGAGATGACCCAGACGTCAGGCACTGATCTATACATATGCTTCACGAATGTCGGAGGTTTTCCTCATACCTGCGTGACTGCGATGATTTTCCCATCGGAGCACCAGCCCGCGCGCTCGAGAAACTGCGGGATCTGCGTCGTCTTGCCGGACCCGGTCTGCCCGATGACTATGGTGACGGGATGCGTCTCGACGAGGTAGAGGAGGCTCTCGCGGTGCTTGGCTATGGGCAGGAGGGCGGGCGGCTTGTGCAGCGCCGGGATGAAGGTGGAGTCGAGGTCAAGACCAGCCATTTCGAAGTCTCACTTCTTTCGTTCGATGTGACATTGCAGGGTCCGTTTTATGAGGGGAACTGCGTCTCGGTGTGAGCCATCAATCGACCATTGGAGGTTGTAGGTCAAGATATTCACGGGAGCGCCATTCTTTTCGATGTTGACCCGGGAGGCTTGGGGAGTTGACGGATCGAGGTCGAGATGGCTTCATTTTTTTGAGTCCTGCCCATCAATTGAAGTTCCATTCAACATGCGTCGAGTGGTCCAGGCGAGGCTACCCTATACCAAGATTGCAGTGCGTACGTCAATCGTCAGCGCGCCAGCGATCTACATGCGTTTGCAGCGATTAGTGGCCCGAGGCGGCGGTAGCGCCATGGCGCGGCACGTCGTCATCGCTTCGAGTGTCGTGGCGATAACCTCTAGCTGAGCTCACCTCGTCAACCTTCCTTCGAATAGATCAATCAATCACTCCCTCTGCGAGCTGTCATCACCGGCACCACTCTTGATAGATCTGTTCGTTCTTTCTCGGGCTCGAGCCAATACTTCTTTCGAACACGACACAGCGAAGCCGCCAGGACAAGATCCATCGCATCGCTGACAGCCTCTCTCTCGTCTCTCCATCTACCCTCGCTTTCCCGCCCCTTTTATCCCTCGTCTTCTCGTGTCGCAAACGCCGAGCTGCGCTCGTTCCTTTAGCAAAATGTCAATGCCACTCGAGACGGTAGCCCCCCCTCTTTCGCAAAGGCTATCATGAACCTACTCGCAAGCAGCGGCAGGAAACTAATGAGGGGCATGCAGAACAAGTCCGTGCCTGGCGCCGAATCCCCGACCACCGCCCGACCCCTCGAGATGGATGACGACGACGTTCAAGAGTCTGGCGTCACAGCGACCGATAAAAATGCGGCTCCGACGGACAGGAGCGCGTCGACCGCGGACGCACCGCCCCCGAAGCCCCCTCGTCCCGTCACGGATGCGCAGAAGAACATGATGATGCTGAAGGAGGCTTTCCCGAGTGTCGACGATAACGTCATCAAGGCCGTGCTGTCCGCGAGCAGGGGACACGTCGAGTCGGCCTTTGATGCCTTGCTCGGTGAGCCGATACCCCAAATCATCTACGAATACAGAAAACACGTTGCGTGGCCATGGTAGGGCTGACAGTTGCTAGAAATGACCGACCCTGATGCTGTCAAGAACGAGCCCGAGGACAATCCCCCCCAGCAGCCACCGCGGCCGAGCCGGGCGCAGATGTCGCAGATGGAGGCCGACGAGATCTATGCCCGCCAGCTGGCCGAGCAATACGAGAACGTTGGCTCCTACGAGGCTCGCACTTCCAACAGCGGTGGTAGTGCTACCGGAAATGGCGGCAGCGGCGAGAGACGATCGCGGGTACAGCCGCAATACGGGGCGGAGGAAAGGGAGCGGAGCTTCATGGACGACGATCTTCCACAGATCAAGGAGGGCCTACGCCAGGGCTTTCTCGAGACACAGACGAGAGTGAATGGCTGGATCAACACGCTGAAGAAGAAGATCGAAGAGAACTTTGACGAGAACGAGGACCACCACGAGCAGGTCGAGTCGCCGCGTCGTGGCCACGCTCTGCCGAATCGGAGGAGCCAGGACTACAACAGATACGACGCCGATCCGCAAGTGCTCGGCGACGATTTCGCCGGCATGAAGCTGACAGCAGACGGATGTAAGTGCCTCGATGCCTGTGTAAGATGAGGGAAAGCACCTGCTAAAGCACCCTTTTTTTTGGGACAGCACCGGCCTTCAACAACCGACCGCTGGGGAACACTAGCATCTACAGACCTCCGCCGTCGACCTCACCGCGACGGAGCGGCGAAAAGCGGGTGGGGTTCAAGGACGAGCCTGAGGAGATCAACATGTACGAACACTCGCCCAAGGCCACGGCCCGGGACGCAACACCTCTCGCCGGCGGCAGCAGCAACAGCAGCAACAGCAGAGCCAGCAAGTGGCAGCCGCTCTCAACAGTTGACCCAACCCCCATCTCGGACAACGATCCCTTTAGTCTTGGAGACAGCGAGGACGAGAGGGAGGCCAAGGAGAAGACGAAGCCGGAGTCGAAACAGGACGATGCGGAGCGGTTGAAGCAGTCGACTGCGGACGCCATGTCCGAGAGCGTGGGCGAATCGTCGTCATCGGCCAAGGAGGACAAGACGAGCTAGACGCATAGTGGTTCGAGCTGGATGATGAGGATTTCGAATCGAAGTCGGATATCCATGACCACAAAGGGAGGATTATCATCGGAACGATTCCTATCTTCGTGAAGGGATTTGAGTTTGTATGCATCACGCGCCATGTCGGATTGCAACGATGCTTTGCTGGGACTTTTCTTTTGGCAGATTGGCTAGAACGGGGACACAAGGTCACAGAACTCCGATGGAATGCTGTCTCCAACTCTTATGCGGGTCGTCTATAAGCGGTTGTTGTTCACATTCGAAAGAAAAGTGGGAGACTCTTGTGATGCCGACTCTTGGGAGGGGAAGTCTGGGCAGTCCGTCAAGACAACTCTGTAGTCTATGGGACGTCAAGTTGGCAAGTGGATGCCTGTGACAGTGACAGCTCGTGGCGTCAGACGCACTGCTGCCAGAAGAGGTGCCAGGGTAATGAGTACGGAATACTCTGCTGCAAGATGATGATTGACCCAGCCGACCACGGAGACTTTGCACAGCCAGAAAAAAAAATCGATCATTTTCTTGATGCCAATCTGATCCATCACGAATTTGAAGGGATCGCGGGCTCTCTTGTCGTCGAGAGACCGAGGCACGAGGTCGGATGCTCACCTGTGATTGGGCCTGGCAGGAGTTCGAGGCTGCGGGGCATGGGAGGGGTTCTGCTGTTAGTGGCTCTGGTGGTGGCACAGCGCGATGCACTAACAGCTCGCTGACCCCATCGGATGAGGTACCCGCACGTGCATCCAGAATTGCAGTGATCGGACGGTACCTGCAGTTGCTGGACTGTGCGAGGCTGTCAGTGATTTTACTGTACGGGACTACTTATCACCGACGAAAAGGCGCAGACAGAGGCCAAGGCGGATGACTCATCATACAGTCATCGCACTGTACTGACCTCATCAATCCCATGATGACGGGCGAAATGGAGTCGCATATCATCCGCGAACAAGAGAGCCAGCTTGACACGATATCCCAGGTAAATGTTGCCAACAAATCGCGGCAGAAGAACACATGCACTCATCTATTTATGAATGGCCCCTAATTTACCTCGTAGTACTCCGTAGTATATTTGAGACGGGCACTCAGGCAAAAACGCCCCTGGCAGTCAGACGTGTGCCGATAAGCACTGCAAGTACCTTAGTAGAGAAACGCCAGCCTTAGCAGCGCCCCGGCGCGGCCTCTGATTCGCGCGCAAGCGAAACGACCGACTTGCCTGCCGAGTCCAAGCAGCCAGCCTCAGTCGCTCCTGCCGGCCGACCTTGGTCGCTACTACCTGCACTAGTCGTATGTACGGCACTTTCCCAGGAGGAATCTAGACTGGATCTTGACTTCCCTTCCGAGAGCTGGCGCTGCTGGAAGGCGCCTGCCTCATATTTCAGAAGTACTTCCTAAGCGTCTATAACTCGTACCTGCCAGTATCCGGGCAGATTTCAACCTCCGAATCCCCTCAATCCTTTCAAATCAATCTCATTGACCTCATTGAAGGCTCGCATAGAGTTCCTTGACAGAACCGTCATCGGGCGAGCGTCCTCTGCTCACCCTTCGCCGTCCGAGCTGCGACTCCCTCGATCGAATTGATCCTGTCCTTCGGGTCCGGCCACACCCTCTTTGCACTCAAGGCCCCATCTCATCTCAACGGCAGACGTCGCCAGCTCCCTCCTCATTCAGCCAAGTATGTTCCGGCCGACGAACAAGGATCGCGCTCGCGTTCGTCTTCCGTCATCACGAAGCAGCTCATTGACTGATTGCTGCAGATGACATAGATCCTCGGCAGCCTACCTCTAGGCCATCCCGCCATCCGTCCTCGGCGACTCGCTGATCAAGCTCCCCTGGGCCTCTTGGGACTGCTCCCCGAAGCTCAAGCTTCGTGCGTGCATCACTAGCTCTCCAGTCATACATCATCACCTTGCTCATACCAGGTACACCCGCCTACGCGTATGCGGCTCGCTGAAAAAAGTAGGATCGCCCCCTCTCCTGCTTCTCAGCCTGTGGTTTCCACTCCCGACAGATCCTCGACGACCTACGAGTACAGGTAGCCGGCCTCTTCATTGCTCTGCTATCTGCGGCGCCGGAGCCGACCCATCAAAGGATTCAGACAGGGTCTACAGCTGCCCGCCGAATTCCGATAACCCAGCGACTTGGGACACGGAACGAGACTATTGTCTTCTGCCGGCGAAGCCCCGTCCCTTTCAGCCACTCCCGCTCGCTCAAACGGGGAGGCCAAGGTCCTCGCCTCCCTGGATCGAGCCTCGCCGAATCCACCCTGACAATTGTTGCGGGTGCAAGGCAGGGCTGCTGGTAGACAAGTGGCCAAAGGTGTTGCGCCATCACTGCACGGGGACCTATCTCTTGTCCCCTGACACTCTCCTCGAGCGCCCTCCCCGGTGCCCTTGCTAGAGATCACTTCGGTCCCGTTCTTCGACCCCTGGCAGGAACCCGACGGCGACGACGACGACGACGACGACGCAAACCTTGTCTTTTTCTCTGACTGGTCTTCGGGTCCTGGCACACCACAGCTTCTTTGACTTCACCAAGCACTTCCCACTTGCCCACGAAGGGGGGCTTCGAACCACAAGATGTAAGTCAGCATGAGAAATCTCTGATTCAGGCTGTGATCTGGCAGAACCCCCCCAAATCGCCTCTGCCTTGCCCCTGGCGGAACATGATTCAAACTCACATTCCTCCTCGTAGGAAATTCGGAAAGCAGATTCAGAAGCGCCAGCTTGAGGTTCCTGAATATGCCGCCAGCTTTGTCAACTACAAGGCGCTGAAAAAGGTCAGTCTTGTCGGAGCACTGCGGGTGTGACAGCATCACACCGGCTGACAAAAATTGGTCCCTTATAGCTCATCAAAAAACTCTCGGCTACGCCAACTTTGGCAGCACAAAATGACTCTCGCCAACTTGCCATTCTTGCCGATTCCCAGGCAGCCCTTCAGGCCAACAAAGCGACCTTCTTCTTCCAACTGGTACGTCATTCTCGCTTCTCCTATAATTCCGAACCAGGACCGAGCCGCTCATCGAGAAATAGGAACGCGAACTCGATAGGGTCAATGCGTTTTACCTTCAAAAGGAAGCCGAGGTTGGTCGTCCTCCGCGCGCTTTGGAAGCTTCATCCTGGACTTTGCCCGCCTAACCATGTCCTACCATCGCCATCTAGCTCAAAATTCGTCTGAGGACACTACTCGACAAGAAGAAGTTCATCCAGTCGCGACAAGGCGTTTCGAGACGGTCCTCCAAATTTACGACCCTGGAAGAAGGGTTCCAACAGTTCGCTAGCGACCTCAACAAGCTGCAGCAGTTCGTCGAGATCAATGGCACGGCCTTCTCCAAGATCCTCAAGAAGTGGGACAAGACATCAAAGTCTAAGACCAAGGAGCTCTACTTGTCTCGAGCTGTCGAGGTGCAACCATTTTTCAATGCCACAGTCATCAGCGAGCTATCCGACCAAGCCACCACAAATCTTCAGGAACTCGGCGCCTGGTCAGATGGGATTCAGGTCACCTTTCAAACGTCGGGCCATGTCGTCACGAGCCAGCATTTCATGGGGACGGATGAAGGCGATGCAGACTCTCTTTTGCTGGAGACCGTCATCGCTGGAAACCTCGAATCTTTGAGGGACTTGCTGGCCAAGATGCAATCGGCAAGTGCTGCTCCCGAGGGCGATTTATCGTTGATGGAACGCGTCACCCGAACGTTCTTGGCTGCCATCCACGAGGCCCCTCGCAATGCCCTCAAAGTCCTTCTCGACACTGGTCTTGTCGACCTGCATTCTTACGACGATATCAACGAGCGAAACTGTCTGCACCAGGCCGCGATCTACGGCAGGCAGCACGTCTTGGAATGGGGTCTGGAGGCCAATGTCTCGGTCGATCGTATCGACGTCTATGGCCGGGTGCCTCTGCACTATGCGAGTTTACATGGCCGCCAGGACATGCTTTCTGCTCTGCTCACTGGTGAGCCGCTTTCGAGTGTCTACGTTTGGTCAATTCACGAGACTGATACTAATGATCTTCACATTTGCAGCGAGCCCGCAGACTGTGGACCTTATCGACCACGACAATTTTACACCGCTGATCCACACGATTATTCATGGGCATTTGGAATGCGTAGAACTCCTTCTCGGCAAGGCGGCTCGCATCGATCCCGTATCGGATTCGGACCATGTTCCCCTGAACCTGGCCTGCGAGCATGGCTCTGTGCCGATCGTCGAAACGCTGTTGAAACACGGAGCACGAATTTTGCCTGATGCCGAGGGGCTGTATCCTCAGCATCTGGTCGCGCGGTGCAGGCAGCCTCCAGAACTTCTTCTGCTGTTGAAGGAGCATGGCGCTGATCTGGACCAGGTTGACAAGCTCTATGGGTGGACACCGCTTGTTCATGCCGCGAGTGAGGGCAACGTGGAATGCCTCCAAGCTCTGTTGAGGGTCGGCGTTGATGCTGGCATTCGAGATGAAAAGGATCTTCCTGCCATGTATTACGCCGCCTGGGAGGGCCATCTGGGGTGCATGAAGCTGTTGACTCCCTTCAATAACCGCACGCGCCCCAGTCCGCTTGTTGTCCCCCCTTCCATTGAGATTATGGGCAGCAGTTCAGGGCCCGCGCCAATGTCTCTCGATCCTGACGCCATCCCGATTCTCGAGCTCCCGCCCCCGATCATCCCGCTCCGCCGATATGGCCACAATTTCTTGGACACGAAGACAGTGGTGCAGATCAATTTCCAGGACGGCGACGACCAGCCATTGATATTCTTCCAAGACGGGAAATACCCGGCTGCTCGACTCACTATATCCTCCAAGGTGTCGGATCTCATCCCCAAGAATATCATTCTGCCGTTCCAAGAAGACACTCGACTTGTCTCTTTCCAGGTGGACAATCTCGACAGCTTCTCTCTCGATTTCGACGTCTTCCCGGCTTACGGCGCCAAGATCATCGCGAAGACTGTGGTCCTCCCTTGTGTCTTCAAGAATCAGACTTCAGGGAGCTCACATTGGTGCTTACCCCTATTTGACCCTCGCCTTCGGGCGATCGGCCAGATCAGCTTCACCACGCAGGTGATCAAGCCATTCAGGGGCCAGCCTCTGGAGATTACGGATTTCGAGACTTACTGGAAGGCTACGAGTCAGTTCAACCAGCCGATGAGTGCGATTGTGACCGGCTCAAGTCTCAGCGGCGACTACGTCAGGATATTCGTTCAATATACCAGTGACGGCATCCCCGTGGTGTGGCCGAAGTGGACCATCTCAGTAGGCGGTCTGAATATCCCGGTCTGTCGGTTATCACTCCAGCAGTTCAATGATATCACGTCACAAAGCGCGAGCCGCAGCGAGCTGCCGAGTCTTTCCTTCAAGTCGGCGGAGGACGTTGCCGAGATCTACCGGATTCTGGCCACGGCAGGCATTACCTTGCAAGAGGCGCTCGCAATCCTCCCGAGCGGAGTTCACGTCAATCTCCAGATTCTGTACCCCAGCGCGGAGGAAGAAGAGGCGCTTGCTCTGGGGCCGGCACTGGACGTGAACGCCTATGTCGACTCAATCCTCACGATTCTTTTTGACCATGTGCGAGCGCAACGGGCGTCATCCCAGCCGCCCAACGTGGTTCGCTCGATGGTCTTCAGCAGTTATAATGCGCGGTTGTGCACGGCGCTGAATTGGAAGCAACCAAACTTCCCGGTCTTTCTGTGCAACGACCTGGGTAGAGACGAGGCTCCTGGGCAAGGCAACGCGCGACGGACAATGTCAATCAAGGAGGCTGTGCGGATTGCGCAAAGCAACAATTTTATGGGCCTGATATGCTACTCTCGACTTTTGGTGAGTCCCCCCTCCCCTGAACGCATCTGTTAACGACGTTTGTGCTGACCCCCATGACCAGGACATGGTGCCCGCCTTGATCAACGCCATCAAATCTCACGGCCTAGCTCTTGTCATGGACAAGTCGACCGGGACACCGGACGCAAGTCCAGTCGCGAATCCCTTCTCGCGACCTCCCCAAGGCGTTGATGGCGTTTTGAAATCACTTGGCATATTGCGATTTAACGACTCTATAGACATGTGAAGAATGTGGATTGGAGAAAAAGATTCAGGCTTCAAGGTCACGAGGTCGATTGGAGATATAGGGGCGCAGAAAGCGCGCACATGTACATTTACGATGATAGATATGGAGTGGAAATCTGCGTGATGATTATGGCTATGTATGGACCGGCAAAATAGACTTTCAAAAGGAGAGAACAACCACCACAACACCGAGGCCAAGACAATCTCGAGTTTCAAGCTCCCTTGTAGTCATACCTCAGGCCCGTCAGCTCCCTCTCGGGATCAACGCCGGCCATGACGACCTTTGCCGTGATGATGATGGAGTATATCAATGCGGGCAGGTTGCCCATGCTCACCCAGCCAAAGCCGCCGCCCCTCGTGTCGGGCCTGACCAGGCCCATGAGCATGAGCAGCACCACGAGCGCCAAGTTCATGTACGGCAAGTACGTCTCGAGCGGTGACCTGTCCCCCCCGCGGATGTCGCCGGGGAGCGCGCCCGCCGAGAGCCCAACCCTGGATGGGAAGAAGGAGGAGCTCCCCTGCCTCATCTTGCCCTTCCTGACGGCGCCGGAGCCGCGGGCCCACGCGTCGACGAGGAAGAGGCCCGTCTCTGTGGGCTGGAGCCTGTGGACTAGGAACGCGGCGATGAGGAGGGAGGTGGTGCCGAGGAGGGCGAAGACGGCGGTGGAGGGGCGCAGGAGGGGCCTGGCGTATGCGAGGAGGGCGGAGAGTGGGAGGAGGAGGAGGGCGCGGGCGAACTGCTCGTTGCGGAGGGCGTTTTGGCGCGCGAGGTGGGCGATGAGTCTGTCTTGCTCTGGGACTGGGGTTAGCGATGCCGGTGTCTCTACAGCTCGGGCTTGGATGCGGGAATGCATTGATTGATCGATCGATCAATACTCCGTACCTTGCTCGTCCATGGCGGAGGGGGAGTCGTTGTCTTCGTCGTCGCTGTCGTTGGGGTAGTGGAACGTGCGCCTGAGGCGGGCCCCGGCGCCGTGGATGCCGGCCATGGCTGGTTGATATATTGCCTCTCTTGACTGTACACCGACCGATGTTGGATGGAAATGTCTGCTGGTTGTGGAGAGTCTGCTGGTAGGAGGATGGAGGTCTTGGGATTTGAGGCGATGGCGATGACGCTATACTAAGGGAGCGGCCCCGCCAGAAATTGGAGGGGAGCTTGACTTATCTTATCGCCCGCGCTCGATTTGAATTGATCCATTCAAGTTGGATGGTTCCATCTCGATCTGAATGCAATCAACCCGTGGACCACCAACACCAAATCCTGCCTCCCTCTCCTGAACCCAGCCAGCCCGAGCGCCATGTTCTCGCGATCCATTCAGCGGCGACTTGTCGCCTCCCTCAGGGGGCGGAGAGATCCCGCCGGCGTCGGCGCCAACGGCAGAGCCCTCCAGCGGCGATGGATCACGCCCGCCCCCAAACCCGGCGACGGGCCGCTCATGTCCCGCCGCGCAGACCGCGAACTCCCAGGTGCGCCCCCTTCCCATGCCCATTGCGCTGCATCTCTTGCTTCCCCCTTCCTCAAGGCCACGCTCGCGGAAGTATGCTGATTGGAAGCGCCCTGTGTGCGCGCGCGCGCGTGTTTGTTTAGACATGCAAAACATCGGCTCCCATTGGCGGCGCACGCTCCCGCTCTTCCTCGCCGTCGTCACGGCGTGCTCCGTCGCCATCTTCAACTACCAAAAGTCCTCGTCGCCCATCATCTCTTCGACGCTCTACGCGCTGCGCGTCTCGCCGCGGGCGCGCGCGCTGCTCGGTGACGAGATCTACTTCAAGCACCAGATCCCCTGGATCAGCGGCGAGATGAACCAGATGCGCGGGCGCGTCGACGTCTCCTTCAGCGTGCGCGGGTCCAGGGCCACCGGTGTCATGCGCTTCGCGAGCTACAGACCCTCGAGCAAGAGCCTCTTCGAGACGACGGCGTGGAGCCTGACCATGGACGACGGGACGGTTGTGGACCTGCTCGAGGGCGTCGGGGGCGATCCGTTCAAGGGGCTGCTGGGCGATGAGCAGCAGCAGCAGCAGCAGCAGCAGTATGATGAGGGCGTTGGGGCGTTTGCGACGGAGGACAAGGAGGCGCAGACGAGGGGATTCAGGCAGCAGGGGGCCTACAACAGATGAGTGCGGTCTATATTCATACAGCCTTGAAGCCCAAACAAAGGAGACAATTGGGAGAAACAGAAACATGCGCTTTCTCGTGTTCATTAATGTGATATCCTTACTTTCTTTCTTTCTTTTTTTGTTCTTTTTGTTCTCTCTCCCCCC